>JAKSZT010053883.1:59421972-59563100 GCA_026826555.1 Tolypeutes matacus | reverse complement strand
TCCTTTCTTTCCTTTCTTTCCTTTCTTTCCTTTCTTTCCTTTCTTTCTTTTCTTTCTTTTCTTTTTTTTTTTATTTTTAAAGGCGTATCAGGGATTGAACCCAGGACCTTGTATATGGGGAGCAGGCAATCAACCACTGAGCTTACTTCTGCTTCCCAAAGAGAGTTGGTTTTATAATTTGTTTTATTTGTTTTGTTTTTAGGAGGGATCGAAGCTGAGACCTTGTACTCTGGCTTCTTTTAGCAATGCAAGTTTTCTTAATACAAATCCTTTATGTCCTTGGTTAAGTTTATTCCTAAATATTTGATTCTTTTATTCTCTATTGTAAATGGGATATTTTTCCTGACTTCCTTCTCAGATTGTTCATTAGTAGTATATAGAAACACTATTGATTTTTTTTTTTTTTACCTGTTAATCTTGTATCCTGCCATTTTGCTGAACTTATCTATTACTTCTAGTGGCTTGTTGTGGAGTTTTTGGGATTTTTCTAAACATAAGATCACGTCATCAACATAGTGAAAGTTTGACTTTTTCCTTTCCTATTTGGATGCCTCTTTTTCCTCTTTGTTGTCTAATTGCTCTAGCTAGAACTTCTACAGTGGTGACAGCGGGCATCTTTGTCTTGTTCCCAGTCTTAGCAGAAAAGCTTTCAGTCTTTTTCCACTGAGTACAATGCTAGCTGTGGGTTTTTCATATATGCACTTTAACATAATTGAAAAAATTTCCTTCTATTCCTATCTTTCAGAGAGTTTTCATCAAGAAAGGATGTTGGATTTTGTCAAATGCCTTTTCCATGTCATTTGAGATGATCATGTGATTTTTCTTCCTCAATTTAGTAATGTGATGTATTACACTGATTGATTTTCTTGTGTTGAATCACTCTTGCATACCTGGGATAAAACCCACTTGATCCTGATGTATATAATTCTTTCAGCTTGCTGGTAAAGTGGTCAATTCATTAAGAAGATATAGCATTATAAATATGTATGCACCTAAGAGCAGAGCCCCAATATTTATGAGTCAAATATTGACAGATCTGAAGGAAGAAACTGACAGTTCTACAGTAATAGTAGGAGACCCCACTTTAAATAATGGATAGGACTTCTAGGCAGAATATTAATAAGGAAATACAAGAGTTGAATGATACTCTAAACCAGCTAGACCTAACAGACATTTGAGAAGACTGCACCCAAAAAACAATATAATATACATTTTCTCTGAAGTACACATGGATCATTCTCTAGGATAAACCATATCTTAGGTCACAAAACAAGTCAAAATAAATTTAAAAATATTGAATATATCTTCTACTACCACAGCAGAATGAAGCTAGACGTCAATAACAGAGGTAGAAATGGAAAATTCACAAATATATGGAAAATAAACAACATACTGTTAAACAACCAATGAGTTATAGGGAAAATCGCAAGGGATGTTAGGAAATAACTTGAGGTAAATGAAAATAAAAATACAGTATACCAGGGGGAACAGATGTAGCTCAAGCAGTTGGGTGCCCACCTCCCACATGGGAGGTCCGGGGTTTGGTTCCCAGTGTTTCCTAAAAAAAAAAAAAGGAAAGAAAAAGAAAAAAAGACAAGGGGACACTGAGCAGAGACAAGCAGAATGAGCAGACAGACGAGGGAGCCATTTTGGGCGGGGGCGGGGGGCGGGGGGCGGGGTGGAATAAATACCATATACCAAAACACACGGGATTCAGCAACGGCAGTGTTAAGAGGCAAATTTATCATTGAAAATACTTAAATTTAAAAAGATGAGGGAAGCGGATGTAGTTTAATCGATAGGGCTCCCGTTTAACATATGGGAGGCCCCGTGTTTGATTCCCGGGGCCTCCTGGTGAAGGCAGGCCGGCCTGCGCGGCGTGGTGAGCTGACACAGCAGGACGACCCGGCAGGGGGAGACAGGCAGACACAGAAAAACGCACAGCAGATGGACACAGTGAGCACAAGCAGCAAGGGGGGATAAACACATAAATAATATAAAATCTTAAAAAAAATAAAAAGATGAAAGATTTCAAATCAGGGGCCTAACCTCAAAACTGGAAGAACTAGAAAAAGAAAAGTAAACTAAACTTAAACGGAGCATAAAGAAGGAAATAAAGATTAGATTAGGTATAAATGAAATAGAGACCAAAAAAAAAAAAAAAAAACCCCACATCACCACAAAACAAAACAAAACAAAACAGAACATTAGAGTAAATCAACAAAACTAAAAGTTAATTCTTTGGAAAGATCAATGAGATTGAAAAACCTTTACCCAGACTGACAAAGAATAAAAGATAAAGAATAGAAATAATGAAAATTAGAAATGAAAATGAGGACATTACTACTCACCATGATGAAACAGAAAGGATTATAAGAGGATACTATGAAAAATTGTATGCCATTATTTTAGATAACCTAGATGAAATGGATAAATTACTTACATTGACACAGGATGAAATAGAAGATCTCAACAAACCAAATTGTAAAGAGATTGAATTAGTCATTAAAACTCTCCCTATAAAGAAATGCCTGGGACCATATGGCTTCAAAGGGGAATTTTACCAGACATTCCAAGGAAACTTAACTCCAATTCTGCTCAGATTCTTAGAGAAAATTGAAGAGGAGGTATGCTTGTTTAAGTCTTTTAAAATCATATTCTTAAAGCTAACCTGTACCTGTGTCTGTAAACCCATTGTAGGTGTGGCCTTTTGATTAGATAGCTTCAGTTAAGGACATTTGATTAGATTGTGGAACTCAGGGTCTTAATCCTCTTACTGGGAATTTACTTCTTTACTTTATAAATGGAGGACTGTAAAGCCACAGAACACAGGAAAAAAAAAACTGCAGGTGCAGAGAATAGTCAGGAGAGACAGGCTGACACCACCATTATGCCCTGCCATGTGCGTGATCATCCACAGCTGAGCTCAGGAGAAAGTGAGCCTGGAGGACTATGCAGGTCTTGCCATGGGGCTGGAGTCCAGGATCCCCAGAAGCTGACCTTCAGTGAGACAGTATATCTGATGATACCTTGATTTGGACATTTTCACAGCCTCAGAACTGTAAGATTTTAACCTAATAAATTCCCATCGTAAAATCCAACCCATACCTGGTATATTGCTCCCAGCAGCTTTTAGCAAACTAAGACAGTAGGGAATACTCCCTAATTCTTTCTATGAAGCTAACATCACCCTCCTGCCAAAGCCAGATAAAGACACAAGAAAAGGAAATTACGGACCAATATCTCTTATGAACGTAGATGCAAAATAGTCGGCAAAATATTATGAAACCAAATCCAGTAGCATGTAAAAGAATTATACACCATGATCAGTGGGCCTTAACTCTGGAATGAAAATGTGGTTCAATGTAAGAAAATCAATTAATGTAATACTCCATATTAACAGAATGAAGGAAAAAACCCATATGCGCCTCTGAATTTCTTTTTCATTTAAAAATTTTTTATTGAAATATACATGAGCATAAAAAAATAAATGTATAGTAAAACTTGTGAACTTAAAAAATAAGCATGCATATAATCACACAGAGCTCTCATACATCATACCCTGTATTAGTATTATATATTTGTTATAGTTCATTAAAGAACATTCTCATATTTTTTCTGTTAGCCATAGTGCATCTTCCACTATGGGATTCCCTGTGTTATACAGTCCTATGCCTTGTACTCTCCATTCAAAGTATACACTCAGTGGCTCTCATTTTCATCACAGAGTTGTGCTGTCATCATGTCAGTCAATTTTAGAACATTTTCATTTCTCCAATAGGAAAATTCCCATACCCTCTCATGCCCCCCTCATTTTTGCCCCTTAGAATTGATATATCTTCTTTGACATTGCTGCAAATATATTACAAAAGTTATTGCTAACTTAACTGTAAGTTACATTAATTGTAATTTTCCCATGTATCACCATATTCTTAATACTTTGTAAAAGAAGGATATTCTTATATTATAATATTTACATATTATATTATTAATCACAATCTTCACCCACTACCGAAATCACTGTTATATTGTCCCTAGATTATCCTCTAGCTTCCTTTCAATTGACATTTATGTCCTATACCACCCCTTTCAGCCCCAGTCATATTTATAAATCAGCCATGTTAGTTAGTTTTTCCTTTTGGAGTAATGGAAATGTTTTAAAATTGACTGAGGTGATGACAGCACAACTATGAGCCTCTAAATTTTGATGTATAAAAGGTATTTGACAAAATCCAGCACTGCTTCTTGATTAAAAAAACCTTGTAATTCTAGGAGTAGATAAAGAATTCTTCAACATGATGAAGGTAATATACGAAAAACCCACAGGTAACATCCTACTTAATTGTGAGAGATGGAAAGCTTTCCCTCTAAAGGAATAAGATAAGTATACCCTACATCACCACTATTTTTCAACATTATACTGCCAGAGGAGTTAGGTAAGAAAAAGAAATAAAAGTCATCCAAACTGGAAAGGAAGATGTAAAACTTTACCTATTTACAGATGACTTCATCCTATTTACAGAAAATCCTGAAAAACACAACAGAGCTGTTAGAAATAATATATGAATTCAACAAAGTGGTGAATACAAGATCAATACCTCAAAATCAGTAGTGTTTCTATCCACAAGCAATGAACATTCAGAAGAAAAAAATCAAGAAAAAAAATTCCATTTACAGTAGCACCTAAAAGAATCAAATATACAAGAGTGTTACCAAGGATGTAAAGGACTTGTACACAGAAAAGTAGAAAACATTGCTAAACTAAATCAAAAGAATACCTATAGAAATGGAATAACATAGATTGGAAGAAAATTGTTAAAATGCCAGTTGTACTCAGCAATTTATAGATTCAGTGCAACCCCAATCAATATTCCAATAATCTCATTTTTTGAAATGGAGAATCTAATCATCAAATTTATATGGAAAGGCTCAGGGCCCGCGCGGTGCGGAAAGTGCAGGGCCCGCGTGGCACAGAGAGCTGGTGCAACAAAGGAAGACAAGCAGACACAGAAAAAAACGCACAGCAAATGGACACAGCGAGCACAAGCAGCAAGGGGGTTGATAAATTAAAAAAAAAAAAAATTACATGGAAAGGTAAGGGACCCCGAATAGCCATAGCCATCTTGAAAAAGAATCATGAAGATGGAGAACTCATACTTCCTGATCATAAAATTTACTTACAAAGCCACAATAATCAAAACTGCATGATACTGGCCGAAGGATACACTTGTAATCATGGAATTAATTGAGAGTTCAGGAATCAACCTCACATTTATGGCCAACTGATTTTTTACAAGGGGGCAGAGACCACTAACTTGGGAAAGAATAGTCTCTTCAACAAATGGTGCTGGTAGAACTGGATCTCCATTTGCAAAATAAAGAAGGAAGACCCCTACCTCACACTAAATACAGATATCAACTCATTTGATCAAAGACCTCAATAGAAGAGCCAGAAATATCAAACTCCTAGAAGAAAATGTAGGGCAGCATATTTAGGACTTTGTGTTAGGCAATGGTTGATAGAATTTATGCCCAAAGCACAAGTAACAAAAGAACAAGTAGATAAATGGGATCTCAACAAAATTAAAATCTTTTGAGCATCAAAGAACTTTATCATGAAAGTAAAGTGACAACCTATACAATGAAAAATTTTTTTGAAAATCACATATACAATAAAGGTTTAATATTCAGAATATATGAAGAAATCTTTTAACAGCAAAAAGACAACCCAATTAATAAATGGGCAAGAGGCTTGAATAGACATATTTCCAAGGGATACATAGAAATTTTCAAAATAAACATGAAAAGATGCTCAGTATAATTAGCCATTAGGGAAATGCTTATCAAAACCACAGTGAGATACCATTTCATATCCATGAGAATGACTGCTATTAAAAACTAGAAAGTTACAAGTGTTAGGCAGGATGCCTAGAATAGGAACACTCTTTCACTGCTGTGTAAATCCATGCAGTGTAAATTCATGCAGCTGCTGTGGAAGACAGTTTGGCAGTTCCTCAGAAAGTTAAATAAAGAATTATCATATGACTCTGCAATCATACTACTAGGTATATACCCCTCAAAATTGAAAGAAGAGTCTTGAACAGGTATTTGCACACCAGTGTTCATAGTGGCACTATTCACATTGCCAAATGATGGAAACATCCTAGGTATCCATCATCCAATGAATGGATAAACATAATATGGTATATACATACAATGGAATATTATTCAACCATAAAAAAGAAATGAAGTTCTGATGTATGTGACAACATACATGGTCCTTGAGGACATCATGTTGAGTGAAGTGAGCCAGACACAAAAGGACAAATATTATATGATCTCACTGATATGAAATAATCAGAATAAGCCAACTATAGAGTAGAATCTAGAATATAGTTTGTCAGGGGATGGAGTGAGAATAGGGAATGGGAAGTTATGCTTAAAATGTACAGGTTTCCTGGTTGGAACAATGGAAATGTTTTGGTAATGGATGGTTGTGATGGTAGCCCAATATTGTGAACATAATTAACAGTACTGAAATGTATATCTGAATGTGGTTAAAAGGGGAAATGTTAAGTTATATATAATAGAATAAAAACTAGTAAACAAAATCCATGGAGCTGCACTGTACAATCAGTGAACCCTAAGTTGAACTATGGACTGTAGTTAATAGTACAATTATAAAAATGTGCTTTCCCCAGTTGTAAGAAATATTCCACACCAATGCATGGTATTAGTGGTACTGTGGTTTGTGTGAGTCCTGTATTTTGTGCATGAATGTTCTGTAAACTCACATCTTCTCTAATTAAAAAAAAAAGATATACTAAGTAATTGCTAATAATTACTAATTTCAGACAAGTTATTCTTTAAGAGAGAAAGCATTATAGGACATAAAGAAGGGCACTTTATAATGGGAAAGTAGTCAGTTCACTTGCTAAGAACATAAAAATATTTATCACGCTATTATCAAATATGACAGATGGGTCAAAGTCAGTTCTATTATAACTCTTGTTTTGAAAATGCTAATTTGTTCCAGTTTACTTCACTGGTAAATTCTTTCAAACATTCAAGGAAGAAATAACATGTCAAATAAAACCTTTCCAGAGAGCAGAAAAAGAGGCAGCATGTTCCCTACTTGTATTATCAATTGCATAGTATTGAACACAGACCCTATCAATTTAACTGAATCCAGCAATGCATGTATGTGTGTTTGTGTATACATAGAAGGAAAATACATTCTAACTAGGAACGCAAGTTTGGTTTAATATTCTAAAGCCAAACAGTATAATTGACTACATTGAAAGAATAACAGAGAAGGATTGGAAAATCCCTGCATATGATTATATAAGTAGCTGCATTGAAAGTTAAAATTCTGTATCAATTCATAATTATAACTCTTAGTAGACTAAACTAAAACTAAAACAAAAACTAATAACACTAAAACTACTTTCAGCAAATATCTTGCTTTAAGGGAGGATTGCTTCCCTTTGAGATCCAGAAAAACAAGGATCTCACTTATCACCATTTCTATACAACATTTTTATGAAGATCTTAATCAGTATAATAAGGCAAAGAAAAGAAAATGTAGAAGAATCTGAATGATGGAAACTCATGCAATAAATAATTTGAAAATTATTATGCACGAAAAATTATTCACTGGGTACTACAGGTTCTCTCAATAATTTGAATAGGGATTTGCAAACTGGCTTATGGGTCAGATCTTGCCTACTGCCTGGTTTTGTACAACTTGTGAGCTAAGAGTGATATTGACATTTTTAAATGGTTAAAATGATCAAAAGAAGAATAATGTTTTGTGACATGTGAAAGTGTTATTAAATTCCCATTTCAGTGTTACTTAATGAAGTTTTATTGGAATTCAGCCACATTTGTTTGTTTACTTATTGTTTGGCTGCTTTTATGCTACTTGGCAGAGTTGAGTAGTTGGGACAGAGACCAGAAGGTCTGCAAAGCCTAAAATCTTTATCTGGCCCTTTACAAAATAGTTTGCTGATCCTTGACATAGAATATAAATTTTCTTTCTATATATCAGCAACAACTAGAAAATACAATTTAAAATAGTAACTATAATAACATTGTAATATGGAATCAATCTTATAAGAAATGTATAATATCTACACAGAAAAATCTAAATGAGAGGACAGATTCATTTTGTTCATAAAATTGGAAGACTTAACATTGTGAAGATACCAATTTTACCTAAATTGATCTTTTGATTCAGTGTAATCCCAGTAAGACTGCCAACATGTAGTTTGAGTTTGTGTAAAAACTTCAATGAGCTGAATTTCAAATTAATAAGAAAATGGAACGGGCCAAAAGGAGAGAGAACTGTTTGGAAGAACTTAAAAACAAACCAGATGTCAAGACTTAGTATGATGCTTCATAATTAAGATAGCATAGTATTCTATAAGATTAGATAAAGAGACCATGGAATAGACTAAATGCCCTCGAAATAGACCCACATATTTCTGAACTTTAATTTATAATAATGGACCACAGAGCATTATTGGGGAAAGGATAATCTTCAGTAAATTGGTAAGACAATTGTAATATCTGTGTTTATCTTTTTCTCCCTTTCTCTCTCTTTTTATATATAAATGAGGAAAGGAACCTTAACCTCTACCTCACACCATCAAAGGTTATTTTTATTTACCGATTTATAGTAGACCTAAATATGACAGAAAAAAGAAAACACTAAAACTCCTATAAGTTTATCTTTATGATCTTAGAGAAGACTTAAATATGACATAGAAAGCACTACCCCTAAAGGAAAACATTGATACATTTACTTCATTACAATGAACAGCTTTTTATCAAAAGGCACAGAGAGTGAAGATAAGCCACAGAGAGGGAGAAGAACTCATGCATATACCCAACAAAGTGCTTATATCCAGAATACATAAAGAACTACAAATTGATGAGAAAAAATTCAAACAATAAATAGTGGATTAAAAAGGATATGTAAATGACTAATAAGCATACAGAAAATGTATATGAAAAACACAGTATGATAGCACTTAGACACTGGAATGGCCAAAATCAAAACGACAAATATCACGTGTTGTAGAGGATGCAGGGTAGGTTTTGCAGAAGTTGATCTGTGTGAGGAATCCCTTTTCTTTTGGTTTCTCTTTGGATTCTGTGAAGAGAGTACTGCTTGGTCACTTTAGCTGCCTCTCTCTACCGAAGGCCACAGCTTCTGTGAAGGACCCTCTATCACTTCCATATTCTTTTTTTTTTTTTTTTTTTACCTGGAGGTCCCAGGGATCGAACCAGGTCCCTTCATATGGGAGACGGACACCCAACCATTTGAGCCACATCCGTCCCCCTCCATATTCTCTTTCAAGTCTAGCGTTGGTAATGACTCCTTGCTGTCGCTAGCCTCAGGGAAATGCACTTTCTGTTGTTTATACCCTAAATTTCGTCCATGATTTTGTAAATGGCCCTTTATTAAACTTTCAAATAACCAAATGTAAATATGTTGTCAGTCTTCTATAAGGACTTTGAGTGAAATTCTTCTAATACAGAAAATTAACAACAATGTAGAGCAAAACCTTGTAGAGCCTTGGCACTCTTGACATTTGGTCTGGATAATTCTTTGTTATCAGGGATTGTCCTGGTAATGTAGATGTATATTGTAAGATGTTTAGTAGTATCTCTGGCCTCAGTTCACTAAATGGCAGTAGTAGTGCCCTAGTTGTGACAAAAATGGTTCTAGACATTGACATTTGTTGCCTTGGAGACAAAATTGCTCTAGAGTTTTAGTTAACCTCATATTACTTGTTACTTCATTCAGCAGATATTCATTCAATGTTTATTGTATATGTCTTTTTTTTTTTTTTTGGGAAGTAAATTAGATGTCTCAACTTAAAAATTGAGTTACAAAATAAATTTCATTATTTTCATATAATGGCAATTACTATGCCAATTTTTAAAATGATGGTGAGATTAATATTTATCATGTTGATGTATGTCAATAAAATATTAAAAGAGCAGGCTACAAAATATTACAGATATAGTGACATTTATTGTTAAATAATCAATTTAACAAAGTGCATTTATAGGTAGTGAACAGTCTGGCCAGATAGGCCTTTTTTTTTTTTTAACTTTATTTTGTACATTTAATAATTGAAAATATAAACAACTAAAAACTAAAAAGTAAACACAGATGAATAAATATAAGTTTCTCAATTAAATGTGATAGATACATATAAATTTTTTTTGGAATCAAACAATATGTTACACAATATATTTGGTTCATAGTAACACATTAATACAGTATTTGTCCTTTTGTGTCTGGCTTGCTTCTCAAAACATAATGTCCTCCAGGTTCATTCATGTTGTCGTATGCTTTACGACTTCATTTCTTCTTACAGCTATATAATATTCCATCGTGTGAATAGATCACAGTTTGTTTAGCCATTTGTCTGTTGATGGACACCTGGGTTGTTTCCAGCTTTTGGCAATGGTGAATAATGTTGCTATGAACATCGGTGTGCAGATGTCTGTTCGTGTCACAGTTCTTCTGGGTATATACCCAGTAGTGGTATTACAGGGTCACGTGGCAAGTCTATATTCAATTTCTTTAGGAACTGCCAAACGGTCCTCCATAGTGGTTGTACCATTCTGCATTCCCACCAACAGTGAAGAAGTGTTCCTATCTCTCCACATCCTCTCCAACATTTATAGTTCTCTGTCTTTTTAATAGTGGCCATTCTGATAGGTATGAAATGATATCTCATTGTAGTTTTGATTTGCATTTTCCTAATCATGAGTGATGTTGAGCATTTCTTCATGTGTTTTTTTGCCATTTGTATTTCTTCTTTGGAGAAATGTCTATTCAAGTCTTTCACCCATTTTTTAATTGGGTCGTTTGACTTTTTATTGTTGAGTTATAACATCTCTTTATATATCCTGGATATTAAACCCTTATCAGATATGTGATTTCCAAATATATTTTCCCATTAAGTTGGCTGCCTTTTCACCCTTCTGACAAAGTCCTGTGGCATGCAAAAGTGTTTAATTTTGAGGAGGTCCCATTTATCTACTTTTTCTTTTGTTGCACGTGCTTTGGGTGTAAGGTCCAAGAAACCACCACCTACTACAAGGTCTTGAAGATGTTTCCCTACATTTTCTTCTAATAGTTTTATGGTCCTGGCTTTTATATTTAGATCTTTGATCCATTTTGAGTTGATTCTTGAATAGGGGGTGAGATAGGGGTCCTCTTTCATTCTTTTGGTTATAGATATCCAGTTCTCCCAACACCACTTGTTGAAGAGACTGTTTTTTTCCCATTAGTATGGGCTTGGTAGGTTTGTCAAAAACCAATTGACTGTATAGGTGAGGGTATATTTCTGGATTCTCAATTCTATTCCACTGATCGATGTGTCTATCTTTATGCCAGTACCATGCTGTTTTGACTACTGTAGCTTTGTAATATGTTTCAAGGTCAGGCAGTGAAATTCCTCCCATGCCGCTCTTCTTTTTAGAATGCTTTTGGCTATTCGGGTGCACTTACCCTTCCAGATGAATTTAGTAATTGCCTTCTCTAATTCTGTAAAGTAAGCTGTTGGGATTTTGATTGGTATTGCATTGAATCTATAAATCAGTTTGGGCAAGATTGACATCTTCACGGTAATTATTCTTTCACTCCATGAACCCAGAATGTCTTTCCATTTGTTTAGGTCTTTCATAATTTCTTTTAGCATTGTTTTGTAGTTTACTGCATATAGGTCCTGTACTTCCTTGGTTAAATTAAATCCTAGGTATTTGAGTCTTTTTGTTGCTATTGAAAATGGAATTTTCCCCCTGATTTCCTCCTCAGGTTGTTCAGTACTAGTGTACAAAAACATTTTTGCGTGTTGATCTTGTATCCTACCACTTTGCTGAACTCATTTATTAGTTCAAGTAGCTTTGTCATGGATACTTCAGAATTTTCTAAGTACAGGATTATGTCATCCGCAGACAGTGAGAGTTTTACTTCCTCTTTGCCTATTTGGATGCCTTTAATTTTTTTTTTTTTCCCTTGTCTAATTGCCCTAGCTAGAACTTCTAGTACAATGTTGAATAACAATGGTGACAGTGGGCATCCTTTCTTGTTCCCGATCTTAGAGGGAAAGCTTTCAATCTTTCCCCATTGAGTATGTTGTTGGCTGTGGGTTTTTCATATATGCCTTTTATCATATTGAGGAATTTTCCTTTTGTTCCTATCTTCCTATCAAAAAAGGATGCTGGATTTTGTCGAATGCCTTTTCTGCATCTATTGAGATGATCATGTGGTCTTTTTCCTTCAATTTGTTAATGTGGTGTATTACATTGATTTTCTTATGTTGAACCTGCCTTGCATACCAGGAATAAATCCCACTTGGTCATGATGTGTAAGTCTTTTGATATGCCTTTGAATTCGATTTGCAAGTGTTTTGTTGAGAATTTTTGCATCTATGTTCATTAGAGAGATTGATCTGTAATTTTCTTTCCTTGTGGAATCTTTATCTGGCTTTGGTATTAGGGTGATGTTGGCTTCATAAAATGTGTTGGGTAATTTTCCCTCCTCTTCAATTTTTTGGAAGAGCTTGAACAGGATTGTGTTAATTCTTTTCAAAATGCTTGGTAGAATTCACCTGTGAAGCCATCTGGTCCTGGACTTTTCTTTGTCGGGAGATTTTTGATGACGGATTTAATCTCCTTAATTGTGATTGGTTTGTTACGTGCTTGTATTTCTTGTAGCGCCAGTGTAGGTTGGTTGTGCGTTTCTAGAAATTTGTCCATTTCATCTAGGTTGTCTAGTTTGTTGGCATATAGTTTCTCATAATATCCTCTTATGATTCTTTTTAATTCTGTGAGATCATTTGTAACTTCCCCCCTTTCATTTCTGATTGTATTTATTTGCATCTTCTCTCTTTTTTTCTTTGTTAGTCTAGCGAGGGATTTGTCAATTTTATGGATCCTCTCAAAGAACCAGCTTTTGGTTTTGTTGATTTTCTCTGTTGTTTTTCTGTTCTCATTTTCATTTACTTCTGCTCTAATCTTTATTATTTCTTTCCTTCTGCTTGCTTTGTGATTGGTTTGCTGTTCTTTTTCTAGTTTATCTAGTTGTTCAGTTAAATCTTAGAGTTTAGCTCTTTCTTCTTTTTTAATATAGGCATTTAGGGCTATAAATTTCCCTCTCAAGACTGCCTTCGCTGTATCCCATAAGTTTTGATACGTTGTGTTCTCATTTTCGTTTGTCTCAATATATTTACTGATTTCGCTTGCAATTTCTTCTTTGACACACTTGTTATTTAGGGGTATGTTGTTCAGGCTCCACACATCTGCAAATTTACTTTTTTCCTGTCTATTATTGATTTCTAGTTTCATTTCATTATGATCTGAGAAGGTGCTTTGTATAGTTTCAGTCTTTTTATATTTATTGAGAGCTTCATTGTGACCTAACATATGGTCTATCCCGGAGAAAGATCCATGGGCACTTGAGAAGAATGTGTAACCCGCTGAGTTTAGATGCAGTGTTCTGTATATGTCTGTTAGGTCTAACTCGTTTATCATATTGTTCAAGTTCTCTGTTTCCTTGTTGATCTTCTGTCTAGTTGTTCTATCTAATGATGTGAGTGGGGTGTTGAAGTCTCCAACGATTATTGTAGAAATGTCTATTTCTCCCTTCAGTTTTGCCAGAGTTTGTCTCATATGTTTTGGGGCACCTTGGTTAGGTGCATAGAAATTTATGACTGTTATATCTTCCTGGTGGATCGTCCCTTTTATTAATATATAATGGCTTTCTGTATCTCTTATAACTTTTTTGCATTTAAAGTCTGTTTTGTCTGTTATTAGTATAGCTACCCCTGCTCTTTTCTGGTTACTATTCACGTGGAGTATCTTTTTGCAACCTTTCACTTTCAGTCAGTTTGTATCCCTGAGTATAAGGTGAGATTCTTGTAAGCAGCATATGAATGGCTCATGTTTTTTTTTTTATTCACTCTATCAGCCTGTATCTTTTGATTGGGAAGTTTAATCCTTTCACATTCAATGATATTACTGTAAATGCAGTATTTACTTCCTCCATTTTATTCTTGGGTTTTCATATGTCCTCTTGTTTTTGTCTCTCTTTTTACTCTTTTGGTTATCTTTTCTGCTATTCTTTCTTCTATACTCTCCTCCAAGGCTCTCTTTCCTGTCTTTTTCTTTTAGGTTCTAAGGCTTCCTTTAATATTTCCTGAAAAGGTGGATTCTTTTTTGCAAACTCTCTTAGTTTCTGTTTGTTTGTGAATACTTTATACTCACCTTCATATTTGAAGTACAGTTTTGCTGGATAAAGAATTCTCGGCTGGCAGTTTTTCTCTTTTAGTTTCCTAATTGTATTATACCACTGTCTTCTCGCCTCCATGGTGTCTGAAGAGAAATCTGCACTAACTCCTACTGGATGTCCCTTGTACCTGATCGTTTGCTTCTCTCTTGCTGTTCTGAGAATTTTCTCTTTATCTTTGACATTTGACATTCTGAGTATTATGTGTCTTTGCGTAGGTCTATTTGGATTTATTCTGATTGGAGTACGGTGTGCTTCTTAGACATGTAAGTTCATTTCTTTTGTGAGAGATGGGAAATTTTCAGCTATTATTTCCTCAAATACTCTTTCTGCCCTTTTTCCCTTCTCTTCCCCTTTTGGAACTCCCATGACACGTATGTGGTTGTGTTTTGTGTTGTTATTCAACTCTCTGAGCCCCTGCTCATTTTTTTCCATTCTTTTCTCTCTCTGTTCTTTTCTCTCTTCAATTTTAGCTGCTCTGTCTTTGGTATCACTTATTCTTTCTTCTAGCATTTCGAGTCTGCTGTTGTATGCCTTAAATGTGTTTTTGACTTCACATATTGTGTCTTTCATTCCCATGAACTCCGTTACTTTTCTGTTCAGGATTTCAAATTCTTCTTTGCGTTTGCTCAGTGTCTTCTTGATGTCATTTATCTCTTTAACTATATTGTCTTTCAACTCATTAATTTGATTTTGGAAATTTGTGCTATCTCTCTGATTAGTTCTCTCAAATTCTATATCTCTCTGGGACTTTGATGTATTCCTTTCCTTGGGTCATGCCTTCTATTTTCTTAGTATGGGTTGTAATTTTTTTGCTGGTGTTTAGGCATCTGGTTAGGATGTAGTTTACTCAGATGCTCAATCTCTTTCTCTTTTATAGGGATTTAGTGGCAGGAAGCTGTGAGTTACTAAAACTCTTTGATTTCTGGCTCATCTTGGATTGTTAAGATTGCCCTGCTGGTTGCTCAAAACTGGGCACTGGACCCAGTAATTGGTTGTAGAGTCGCTTCCTAGGGTCTTGGGCAGGGAGGCTATAGGGGCCAGGAAAAGCCTCTCCTACTTATTTTTAATTTTCTTATGTGCACTTCCTTGTTCTGCCAGGAGATGGCGCTCTTTGGAAGCTCTCAATTCAACGCCTGGTTGGCGTGTATATGTTGTGAAACAGACCAGATCAATGCGATAGAGCTTCCTGCCTGGAGGCTAAGAGCCTTGTAATTCAAACTTTCTGAGACAGTTCTCCAGTCTTCTCTGGCAGCCCCCTCCCTTTCCCCAGCTAGGAAATATTTCCACTCCCCTTTGAGTCCTCAACAATCAGTCCCTGTTTATAGAGGAGGAGATTGGGAGGTTTGTATATCTTTAGCCCCTTGCTCCAAGGCAAACAATGGCGCAGCCCCACCCGGCCTGGAAGGGGTCTTGGGACACAGCAGACCAAACCTTTGAGTCAATAGCCGAGTCAGCCCCAGGCTTTCTCTCCCCTCTCCCGTGGAGTTCTCAACAATTAGTCCAGGCTAGAAGAGAGAATTGTCAGGGTCAGATTTCTCCAGTCCTTCCTAGGCTCCCAGGCTAAACCACCTTGTGGAAGGCTCCATGGGGCTCCGCAGCCCAAATTTGTGGGTCAGAACCTGAGTCAGCCTTAGGCTGTGTCCCTTTCTCTCCCCTTTCCTCGAGTGGTAGATCCCTGGAGCCCCCTTTGTCTGTAGTCGCAGGCTCAGGGGCCTGAGAATTCTAAAGAGTGTTGGGGAGGGTGCCGGCAGCAGCGGGTGCTGATGGTTCCAACTCACGGTTCTGTCATCATGATTTTCCTCTTTTGTCCCTGTCTCCTCTGGGTGGTATGCAGCCTTCACCTGCTGTCTTAAACCCCAGAAGATCTTTTTCGGGGCTGTTTCATCCTGTCCTCTAGCTATTTTTCTGGAGAAGAGATTCCCGTGACTTACTAGTCCACCATCTTCCCGGAAGTCCCCAGATAGGCCTTTAACTTTTAGTCATGGTTATCTCCATGTGGTGGAACTTTAGAAGCTTCTGTTTTTCTCTATATATTTTCATGTATTTTCTAAATTGAATAAATAATTTATAGAGAGATAAATAGACTTTACTCATTTATTAATTTTGTTGTGCTAATTTATATATAACAAAGTGTACCATTTTAACCATTTTTCAAATGTGCAATTCACTGACATAATTACTTTTTACAATGATGTGCTACTACCTTCCATTAGTAAAACTTTCTCATCATACAGAGAAGAAACTCTTTACCCGTTAAGCAATAAATCCCAAATCTCCCATCCCCCATTACTTGGGACCCTCTAATCTACTTCTGTCTTTGAATTTGCCTATTCTAGATATTTCATATATGTTGGAACATACAATATTTGTCCTTTTGGGTCTAGCTTATTTCATTTAGTGTAATATTTTCAAGGTTCATCCATGTTGTAGCATGCATTAAAACTTCATTCCTTTTTATGGCTGAGTGGTGTTCCATTGTATGTATATACCACATTTTGTTTATCCATTCATCTGTCTTGGCACCCTTGTTTAAAATCAGTGACCATACATGTGAGGGTATATTTATTTTTAAATTACTTTATTCTTTTCTTTCCTCCTTTCAGGTTTGAGATAGAAATTGAACCTATTTTTGCAAGTTTGGCTTTATATGATGTCAAGGAAAAGAAAAAGGTAAGATTATGTAGTTTGAACATAGTCTGTCACAATCATAGGTTTAAGAAACTTGTTTTTAAGTTGTTATGGAAAATAAATAAATAATAATTTTTGAAAATTATTAAAAATGGAACTTTTACAAAAAAGAAAATAGAAATTTAATTTACAAATAAAGATATTAAAACTTAGCATATGTTTTCTTTATATAAAATAGTTTTAACCTAGCTTTGTTTTAAGAAAAGTGTTGCAAAAGCAGGTAGCTGAAGCATCTTTAATTTAAGAACTGGAAAAGGTAATACAAGAAAAACATTTTAAACAATCGTATATAAAAATGTGAATGATGATGAGAATAAGATTTGAGTATGTTTAGTTTTCAAATTCTCACTAGCTAAATGCTCAGTTATATATATTTAAGTATTCTGTCCTGAATAATCTTAGTTTTGCTATCTAATCTTTGTTATACTTAGGAGTTTTTCAAGGGATTATCTCATACAACATTTTTAAATTTAATATTCTAAGTCTTAATGTGTTGTAGAAACTTAAAGTGCCTTCAGTACCTTTTACTGTCAAAATCTGTTATGGGTTTCTTCAATGGAACTGTGCTCCAGCAACTTGTATTTAGAAAATCAAACTGCTCAGATATTAAAAAAATCATTTGGGGGCACCCTGTCTCAATAATAATTTATTTGTGTACTTTGTTAGAGGTTACCTTTATAAGCCAAAGAGTTTTTAATGTGATTCTTTAGAATATGTTTATTATATTTCCCAAATAGTTTGTACATTTCTTTTATTTGATTTAGATAGATAAAGGTTGGTCTTAGTGAAACATAACATAAATTGTAGGTTAGGGCATAATTTTCTTATATCTATAATATTTTACCACTGGTTGTGTAGGTTTTTTGTAAGTTTTCGTAAAATGCACAGATTTTAAAATTTAATGTATGAATCTGTTTTTCAGATTTCAGAAAACTTTTATTTTGACCTTAATTCTGAGCAGATGAAAGGATTATTACGTCCACATGTACCACCTGCTGCCATTACCACCCTGGCAAGATCAGCTATTTTTTCTATCACTTATCCATCCCAAGATGTATTTCTTGTAATAAAGGTGAAAATAATGTTAAATGTATTTGTTTATATGTGTAATGTCTATATATTTGTCTCTCTATCAATAATCCAAACTTCTCCTGGGCAAGGATTTTAATTTTTCTTTTTTCTTTTAAGATTCATTTTGATTTATTTATTCCCCCCCCCCCCCGTGTTGTTTTTTGTGCTCACTCTCTTGCTCTCTGTTTCCATTTGTCGTGTGCTCTCTGTGTCTGCTTGTCTTCTCTTCTTCTCGTCTTGTCTTTAGGAGGCACCGGGTGCCAATCCAGGGACCTCCAATATGGGAGAGAGGCACTCAGTTGCTTGAGCCACCTCAGCTCCCTGGTTTGTTGTGTCTCTCACTGTCTCTCCTCTTTTTGTTGCACCAGCTGTCCGTGTGGGCCATGATGCCTCACTGGCCAGCTTGCTTTCACCAGGAAGCCCCGGGAAACAAACCTGGTACCTCTCATATGGTAGATGGGAGCCCAATCACTTGAGTCACATCCACTTCCCAATTTTACTTTTTTTTTTTTCATCTTAATATTCTGTAACACAATATTGGGTATAAACTGTAGATGCTTCCTAAGTATTTCCTTGACTGCGATTCTATACTCTAATTTTATCACTCAGTTCCTAAATTATAGAAATAAAATTTAAATCATTGAGATCCTGGAACATTATGATTATATTTTCAGCCAATTTAGAACAAAGATTATAAATTCTAAAATGTGAATATTACTAAGCTATAGAATTTCTGAGTAACTTATAGAATAATTTACCTTAATTGCCCTCAGAGGAATATTTTGAAGGTAGTCTAATCATTTTTTCTGTATTTATATAATTATTGTAAAAAGGTAATGATTTTTAATAAGGTTATAAAATAGATGGTCATGAAATGAACCTAGTTCCTCACAGGTATAATGTCCTAATTTATGGATACATTGCCATGAATTCATGATAAAATAAATCTTATTTACAACCAACAAAGAACAGTCTGATCTAAAAGCGAAGATTTAGCAGCAGTGGCCTTCATGAATTCACTTAAGGAGCAAAATTAAGTTCTAGATTTTTATACAATTGACAAATATACATTATTATTTTACCTGGGAGAGAAGAATATATTGGAATGAACTGGAAAATTAGAAAGTGTTGGTTAAAATATTTGCTGCTTAAAAATGAGATTATTTAGCCACAAGGTTTGGTTGCTCTCTTGGGAGTGGTTGTTTAAGTAGGACTGAGGAAAAGAAATGTTGAATGTAAATGTTCAATATAAGGAAATTATAAACAAATTATAGTACATTCATGTGATACGATACTATGGCCACAAAAATCGTGATTGGGAAGATTTTTTAGTGATATAAAATGTGTGTGTTATGTATTGTTTAGTGAAAAATAAATCTCGTGTAAAACTATACCGTATAGTCTCAGTTACGTAAATTATGCATATACATGTAAATATGTATCTAAATACACTCGTAAATATATATACAGACTTTTCTGTAATTTTTGTCATTTCATAAAAGAACAAGTTAAAGAGTTATTTAATTTTTAAAAGAAATGTATTTAGGAGTTTTTCTTTAATCACTAGTCCATTAGGATGTTTAGGATATTTTTGATTCTTGAAAGATTCCTTGTGTCCCTGTATTGATTAATTATTGTTATAAAAAAATCAAAAAGACAAATCCCAGTGGCATACAACAATAATCATTAGAAGTTCATGCATCTGAGGTGTCTAGGGTTCAGGTGATCTAGGCTATACTCTGCTCGGTTGCTGTGTTGATCTCATGTATGCTCCTTCAGTTGTCTCAAGGTTGTCTGGGGATCTGTTGATTTGGTGGGATCTGTTCTTTTCTGTATTTCTCTTCTCTTCAAGCATACTAGCCTGGCATATTCTCTTGGTGATGGTAAAAGTAGCAAAGAGAATACCTAGTTGCACATGCACTCTTCAGATGTCAGCTAGCATTCCATTTGCCAAAGCTGGTCATATAGCTGAACACAAAATCAAGAGTAGGGGTGTATTTTCTGCCTCTTTATTGGGAGGAAATGCAGTGTCACATGGTAAAGATAGGGGTAAAGGAAGGGTGAAGAATTGGGGCTATAGGTGTAATCTGTCACTGTCTAGGATGCTGGGATTCTGGCCCAGGCAGGATTATTAATTCCTTACTCTTTTTGGTTGCTTTCTGGTAAATATGGTTTTTTCAAAAATTTGTAATCCTGCCATTTTAAAGAATATAAGTACAAAGTGCATTAAAAGTAACCCATAAATAGATTAATAAAAACTTAGATCACAATAAAGTAATGTTAATAAAATCCACTTAAAACTATTTATGTTAAAATTTTAATTGAAGTATGACATAATTATGGAAAGTACACAGTCATGAACATGTTTGTTGAATTACCCCCAAATCAATACAGCAATATGTTAATCCACCTATGTTAAGAATAAAACATTACCAGAATCAGAAACATCCCTTGTGTCCCACTCTCCTTCACAATTTTTGCCTGATTTTAAGCACTATATTAATGGACCAAACAGTATATATGTATTTTTATATTGCTTTTTCTACTCCACATAATTGTGTAATTAATGCATGTAGATTGCAACAGTTTTAAGGCATAACAAACCTACAAGGGATAACACAGAAGAATTATATTCTTTGGGTAAAGCAAGAATTTCATATAAGAATTCAAATTGTCATAAGAATGCCATGGTCTTAAAAGAAAAAGACGATCAATTAGTATGAAAACTATGAACTTTGGTTCATCAAAAGATAACATTCTGTGAAAAAGCAAGCACAGTGGCAAAAACTGAGGATTAAATATAACCAACAACAGACTAACATTCAGAAAATATTAAGAATTCTTACAAATCAATTTTTTAAAGAAACCAAACAACCCAATAAAAATAAGGGCAAATGATTTCAACAGGCATTTCACAAAAGAGAATATCCAGCTGCCAGTCAACAATAAGCATAAGAAGATGGTCAGAGGAGCAAGTGTAGCTTAGTGGTTGAGTGCGCGCTTTGCATGTATAAGGTCCCAGGTTCAAATCCTGGTACCTCCTTTAAAAAAAAAAAAAAAGGGAAGCTCAAATAATGACTCATCAGGGGAAATGCAAATTAAAACTACAGTGAATACCAGAATGATGATTAGGAAGATTGACAATACCAGTGTTGATGAGAGTGTAAAATGGTTGAATCACTCTGGAAAACTGTTTGATTATGTATGCTCAGCATACATCTACACTGTGACCCAACAATAGCACTCCTAGGTATATATAACACCACAAATCACTGTGTATGTGTACCAAAAGACGTGTTAAAGAATGGTCACAGCGGCTTTACTTACAATAGCCAGTAACTAAAAAACAAAACAAAACCCATGGTTTATCACAGCAGAATGAATAAATTGTGTTTTATTTATATAATAGAGTACCACACAGCAATATAAAAGAATGAATTACTGCTATACCTGATAACATGGATGGATCTCATAGATTCTATATTTATTAAAAGATGCTAGACACGAGACTGCATATTTAATTCCATTCATATGAGATTAAAGAAGAGGAAAAGCTAAACAGTGATGATAAAAATTGGAATTGTGATTATCTTGTGGAGGGAGAAAGGGTAGTGACTATTAAGGGAAACAAGAGAACCTTACAGGGTGATGAAAATGTTATATAACTTGAGCTCAGTGGTGATTATATAGATGAATACATATGTAAGAATTCACCAAGTTGTTTACCTAAGATGTGTAAGAGCAGTAGGGGAAAGAGTTGTCCTTTCAATAAAAAGTGCTGGGTCATTTGAGTATCCATATGTTGGGGGAAAAATCAATCTTCATCTAAACTTACTGCAAACATGAAAGTCTTTTTCCTATGTTTGTCATACATCAAGTAATCACATTTGTGTGATTCTTTTTCTAGAGTCATTTTTTGTTCCATTTTCTATTTGATTTACTTGAAAACAATACTACATGGTAAATTTCACAAAGTGTACAGTTCCATTAATTTATATAAAGTGAACTGTTATACAACCAATATCCAAATCAAGATATAGAACATTAACAGTTCCCCAACAGCCTCCTTTGTGCTTGTTGCTATTAAACAATTATTGCCATAAATTAGGTCTGCCTGTTTTTGAACTTCATAGAAAAGGAATCATAGTAGTGTATATATTCTTTTGTACCTGGCATCCTAAAAAATTAGACTGTAAGAATCATTTATACATTTTGCATGTACTACAAATACAAGTATTTGCTATTTTTTATTCTGTATATTTCATTATATAAATATATCACAGTTTGTGCATTCTGGTTGTTGATGGCCATTGGTTATTTTTATCCTTTGGCTATTATAAAAAATACTGCTGAAAATATTCTAGTACATTTTTAAAATAAAAATGAAACCAATTTCTTTTTTGAACTTTTTTAAAAAACTTTTTTGAGGTACCAGGGCTGAGGTTTGAACCCCGGACCTTGTATGTGGGAAGCTGGTGCTCAACCACTGAGCCACATCGGCTCCCCTGAGCTGGTTTTTTCGTTTTTTTGCTTGTTGATTGTGTTTTTGTTTTTTTTAAGAGGCACTGGGGAACTCCCACATGGGAAATGGGCACTTAACCACTTGAGCCATATCTGTTCCCTAATTTTAACCTTTTATTTTTAAATATTTTCATATTTACATAATAGTTAAATAAATAATGAATACCCTACACAGATAACTCCAAAATATCCCTATCCCACCAGGTAACTATATCCACCAATTTTAATATTTTTGCCACATTTACTGTCACATTCTCTCCATCAGTCTATCATTCCATCTATCAGTCTGTATGTGTGTCACTCTATTTATCCATTTTCTTAACACTTGAGTGTAGGTTGTATAAATCATGCCCCCTGAGCATTTAATACTATTAAATGCTATCTATATTTCCTAAGACCAAGGATATTCCCTTACACATCCACCTTAGATGCAGTTATCAAGTGCAAGAACTTTAACATATCAAGCTTACAATCTGTATTCCAATTTTTATATGTCCCAGTAGCGTCATTTTTTTTTTTTAAAAGTAAATTTTATTTTAATAAATTAACTTCTAAATGATGTTTATCTTTTGTGACTACATTGTGTTCTAAACTTGAAATAAAATCAAGCACATACTGCTTTTGGAAAGTGTCTTTCATGTCAACAATTCATAAAGAATATTAAAGTATATTTGGTTAGTAGAAAATGGATTCATAGCTATAAAATTTTTTGAAAATCTTATCAAAGAATTTCTTCCAAAAGAAGCTCCAGACCCAGGTGGTTATATAGATGAGTTCTTTAAACTTTCCCAGAACCCCACTATTGTCCTCTGGAGCCTACTCTTCTTCCTTGTTAGATCCTATCCTGGATCATGTATTGCACGGCATTGTCATTGTCTCTTTAGTTGCTCTTTCTTTTTCTTATTTTTCTTCCCTATGGGAATACAAAGATAACGCAAACTTTCCCATCCTAACTATTCCCAAACATACAATTAACTGGGATTAATCATTTCATTATTTTGTGTTACTCTCATGATTTTCCATTACTAAAACTTTCACGTGTCCCAAAACAAAAACTCTACACCTGTTTGGCATTAACTCTCCACTATCCCTGCTCCCTGTCTCTGGAGACCTGTACTCTTTCTGCCTCTGTGAGCTTGCATATCTCTGATACTTTCTTTGTACTTAACATGGGGCTTAAATTTAACATCCTAAATCTATAACAATCTTGTGTGTTTTGATACCAGCTTAACTTCAGTGGTATGCACAAACTATGTTCCTACACACCTCTGTCTCCTTGCCTCCTTGTCTCAAATTACATGTTTATATATTATGAGTCCTAAATCAGTGCTTTGTCATTACATTTTAGCATTTGCCATTTAGATCTTATTGAAAGTAACAAGTGAAGGTACAAACCGAAAATACAATAATATTGGCATTTATATTTACCCATGTCAATTTCTTCATAAACTTCAGTCTATTATCTATTTTCCTTTCCTTTCAACCTACAGGGCTCTATTTAGCATCTCTTGTGTGGCTGGTCTAGTGGTGATGGACTTCCTCAGCATTTGTTTATCTGAGAATGTTTTAATCTCTTCCTCATTTTTGAGATAGAGTTTTGCCTGGTATAGAATAATTGGGTTGGCAGTTTTTATTGTCAGCCCTTTAAATATGTCATTCCAATGCCTTCTTGTCTGGTTTCCGATTAGAAATTAATGCTTAATCTTATTGAGGCTCCCTTGTATGTGACATGTTGCTTCTCTTGCAGTTTTCAGAATTCTCCCTTTATCTTTGGCATTTGACAGTTTGATTATAATATGCAGTGGTATAGGTCTATTTGGTTTTATCCTGTTTGGAGTTCTTTAAGCATCTTGGATATGTATATTCATGTCTGGCATTAAGTTTGGGATGTTTTCAGTCATTATTTTTTAATATTCTCTTTGCTCCTTTCTTTCTTCTCCTTCTGGGACTTCCACAATTCATATATTGGTACACTTGATGCTTTCCCACAGTATCCTTAGACTCTATTCACTTTTCTTCATTCTTTCTCCTCAGACCGAACATTTAGTTGTTCATGTTCACTGGTTCTTTCTTCTGCCAATCCAGTGTGCTGTTGAACACCTCTAGGGAATTCTTAACTTCTGTTACTGTGGTTCCTTTTTTGCTCTGTTTGGTTCCTTTTCATAATTTTCTTTTCTTTATAGATATTCTCTTTGTGTTCATGTTTTGTTTTCCTGATTTCTTTTAGTTCTTTGTTCATGGTTTCCCTTAGCTCTTTGAGTATATTTAGGACCATTTTATTTGTTTAAAACACTTTGCTGTATCCCAGGTCTGATATTCCTCATTGATGGTTTCTAATGCTTTAATCTTCTCCTTTGTCTGGGCCATAACTTCCTGTTTCTTTGCATGTTGTCTGTCTTTTTATTGAAACATGGGCATTTTTATTTAAATTTTTTATTTTGAAAGAAATTTTAGATTACATAAATAATACATTGAAAATATAGGGGGATTCCTGTATACACCATCCCCTTTCCCTCCCACACTTTTCCCCATTAACCCATTAACAACATCTTTCATTAGCGTGATACATTTGTTACTATTGATGAACATACATTGAAGCATTGCTACTAACCTTGGTCAGTCGTTTACCTTATAGTTTATACTTTGCTCTGCACATTTTTATAGGTTTTGACAAAATACTTAATGGCCTGTATCCATCATTGCAGTGTCATTCAGAACAATTTCAGTGTCCCAAAGATGCCACATGTTACACCTTTTCTTCCCTCTCCTTCCCCTCAGAACCTCTGGGAACCACTGCCGTTATATCAATGTTACAAGATCTTCCATTGCTAGAATAATATTAAGTCTACTTTAGTCCATAGCTGCATTCCCCCCTTATGTTTGTTCATTACTCAGTCTTGAGGATTTTAGGATGGTGATGCCCACTCTGCTTCCAATTGAAAGGGGGCTTAGATTCCGTGGGGCAGTTGGATGGAACTGTCTTGTTTATATATTAATGTATTATTGCAGGAATTTATACTCTGAGATGTCTGCTCCTTAAGCTTGTATCCAGCTAGTGTTCTTTCAGAGCTTGCCTTGAATGCTAAGATGTAACAAAAGATAAAAGAAGGAAAAAAAAAAGAAAACACCTTTCCCAGTCTTTGTACATTGACCTACAAGTGCTCACCTTCAGGGAATATCAAGAAAATGAACTTAGAGAATAGCTTCTACCTGAAGTGTGTAGGCCTCTCTAGTCCTTTCTGTGCATGTGTCTTGTCTTGGGCATGCATTTGTGGCCCTAAGAATCCCCCCGTTTACACAAATACAAATGACCCCTCCCTTAGGAAACTTTCCTCATGGTCCCAGGCAGTGCCCTGTCCGTCCTACAGCCAGCAATCCCTTGCCCCAGGCAGCTTGACTTGACTGCTTTCCCACAGCATTTTGTAGGAGAAACCTGTGAACTGCCTTCTGCATGCAAGGCAAGTTCTGGGATTTAAATCCCACAGGCTTTTAGACAGATTGGGCCGGACATACATGTTTCCAGTATGTGCCTTTGTGCTAGCTCTCTCTGGAACCAAGACCATGAATTCTCACTGGGAGTGAGGGCTGGTCTGTTTTGAGCTGGTGAGTGGATGGAGGAGGGGCCAGTCAGCGTGCTATGAGATACTGCTGCTTTTATGCCTACCCTTTTACTGCAGTCCTTTAACTGTTTTCTGGAGCTTTGAGAAAGAAGTTTCTGTTAGTTCTTTGTGGTTGTTCAAAGCTCCTGTTTTGGGGTATGGAGCCCTGCGGTGTTGCATTGCCATCTTTTTTGGGGTGTGGGACTGGTTGGGAAATTTTTCACTCTACTATAATTTTGATACATGTGAATGTATCACCTGTTCATTTGAAAGATAGTTTTCCATATCCTTCACTGAGTCATCACAAGGAAATGTGAAAACAAAAATAAAAGTTATTCATAATTCTAGTGCTAGATATAATCACTATTATCAGTTTAATGAGTGTTCTCTAATACTATTCTTGTGTATCAGTAGACATACAGATTATTCTATACTTGTTTTCTAACCTAATCCCTAATCAACAATATTTCATAAACTTTTTTGTCAGTAGATTTAAATATGCGTCCTTTCAAATGGTTCCATCATATTACATTGTACTGATGTACCATATTTTATTTTCTAGTGTCCTATGCATAACATATTTAAGTTTTTCCCAATATTATAAGTTTTACATGTGCTTATATATTTGTACTCTTGGCTATTAAAAATACCTTCTTGGAAGTGGATCTGGGTGTGAAGATAGGCACATTTGAAATTTTGATGCTTGTTACCAACTATGTTTTAGCAATTTACATGTGTAGCAGTAAGATAGAAATAAATCTGTTTTCTTATACCATTTCTCACCTCCAGACCAGTTTTATTTTTTTAAAGAAAATGTTTGCCAATCTAATAAAAGGAATTTTTATTTAAAAGTGTGCATTTTTCCAATTTCTAGTGAAATTGGTTATTCTTTAATGTGTTTGTTTTTCATTCATATTGCTCCTTTTGTAAATTCCTTTTTATATCATGCTCAGTTCATATTGAGATGTTTCCATTTTATTAATTCATTGGATTTGGTTTTATATTAAAATTATGGTAGTATAAATAATACCCATTAAAAATTATTTTTAAATTATTTTTTAGTTTTTTTTTTAATCTATATTTTAAAAGATGCTTCGATTACATAAATGTTACACAAAAATTACAAGGATTCCCATGTTCCCCACCTCCCACACCTCCCATAACATCCCACAAAAACATCTTTCATTAGTGTGGCACATTACCTGCAATGGATATACACATCCTGGGGCTTTGCCATTAAGCATGGACCATAGTTCACATTGTAGACCACACTCTCTCCCACACCGTTCGGCATGTTATATGCTGATGTAAAATGGCCTATATCTGTCGTTGTAATGTCACTCAGAATAATTCCCAAGTCCCGAAAAAGCCCCTGTATTACAACTGCTTTTCCCTCCCCCCCCCAAAAAAAAAGTGTCCAGTGACCACTGGCTCCACCTCACTGTTGTAATTTAACCACCTTTTCATTTAAAATACAGTGATAATAATTACATTCACAATATTGTGTGCTACCATCACTACCATCCATTATAAAAACTTTTTCATCACTGCAAGCATAAACTCTACCCATTAAGCAATTACTTCGCTCCCCACCCCCTTAGTCCCTGGTAACTTGTAATCTACCTTCTGTCTATGAATTTGTTTATTTTAGGTTTTCTTTTTTTTTTGAGTTGCCAGGGATTGAACCCGAGACTTTGTATGTGGGAAGCTGGCACTCAACCTCTGAAGCCACATTGACTCCCAATAATTATCCTCTTGTTCCTGGCTTATTTCATTTAACATGATGTCTTAAAGGCCAATCCATGTTATAGCATATATTAAAAGTTCATTTTTTTTTACACCTGAATAATATTATATTGAATGGATATAACCATATTTTGTTCATTGTATCTGTTGGTTATTGTGACTAATGATGCTATGAATATTGTTGTACAAATATCTGTTTGAGCTTTTGTTTTCAGTTTTTTAGAATATATTCCTAGTAGTGGAATTGTGAGGTCAGATTGTAATTCTATGTTTAATTTTCTTAGGAACTGCCTATTTGTTTTCCACAGCAGCTGTATCATTTTACTCTCCCATCAACAATATATGTGGTTTCCTATTTCTTTGCATCTTCACCAACACATATTATTTTCTGTTTTTAAAATAATACCCATTCTAATATGAGTGATGTATCTCATTATGGTCTAGTTTATATTTCCTTAATGGCTAATGATGTTGAGCATTATTCCATGGGCTTATTGGCCATTTGTATATCTTTTTTGGTGAAGTGTCTATTAAAGTTCTTTTCCCATTTTTTTAATTGGGTGTTTGTCCTTTTGTTGTTGTGTTTTGGAATGTTTTATATATTTTGAATATTAAAACCCAGTCAGATACATGGTTTTCAACAATTTTCTCCTTGTCTGTATGCTGTCTTTTCACTTTCTTTATGATACAAATAGTTTAATGTTGTTCTTTGTGTTAGCAGATTTTTTTCTTTGTTATTGATCTTTAAGATAGTTAGATAATTTTTTTTGTTTGCCATAGAGAAACCTTAAATATGTGGTCAAAGGTGTCATTCTTTTCACTTGGTTTTATAAAAGATTTTTTCTTTTTCTTTTAAAAAATTTTTTTTAAATAAAAGATTTTACCACTTAAAGGTTAAAAAATATTCACTATATTTTCCTTTAGCACTTTTAAGGTTTTTTTTTTTTTTTAATGTTTAAATATTTGGTACTTTCAGGATTTATTTTGAAGACAATGTTGAGGTTTGGTTCTGGCACTTTACATAAAATTTCTATATAGGTATCTGTTTTCCTAATACCATTTATTGAACAGCGATCACCCCCAAATCTCAGTTGTTTTTAGTTATTTTTAATGAGGTATAATATATTTAAAATATAAAAATTTTAAATGTGCAAATAAGTGAATTTTTATATATATATTCCTTTGTGACCACATCCTTTTTGTTGGATTGTTCTTACTCAGTACTCAGTCTTGTTAATTTGTGTGAGCTCTTTAAATATATCCTTTGTTAACTAACTTGAAGAAACAATTTTTTATTATGTGCTAGATTCCTATGTACTTGATTCTTTCTGGACTTCCATCCTATTTTATTTAAATATTTAAAAAAAAATTCTTATAAATTTTATAGAGGGATGGTGAGACATTTTGTAGATACATGATAAGTGGAACCTATTTTATTGGCCAGTCAGTTACATTTTTTGTGGGTTTCCTTTTTAAAAATTTTAGTTTTGCATTTTTATGTTATTTTAAATGGAGATGAATTTATGACTGACATCTTTTGACATCTTTTTTAAAGCTAATCAGTATTTCCTTTTTTTTTTTTTTTTGCCACTGACAGCTGGAAAAAGTCTTACAGCAAGGAGACATTGGAGAATGTGCAGAACCATATATGATTTTCAAAGAAGCAGATGCCTCCAAGGTAGAAAGTCATACCTTTCATTTCAGCCACGTTATTACTATTGTAATTTGGGAGAGTCCTATACATAGCATGTTAAAGAATTTCAGTGCTAGTTCATTTTTCCTATTGGCCTTCCTACTTGCTTCCAATTTTCTTTATTTCCTTTGATGTGTCATATGCTCTGCTATTCTTTAAAATCTCCCCACCCCAAAAGTAATTGATTTTTTTCCCTTTATTTTAAAGTTTTAGATTACATAAAAGTTACATCGAAAATATAGGAGATTCCCATATACCCCATCCTCTTCTCCGCTTTTATTTTCTCCTATTAATAACATCTTTCATTAGTGTGGTACATTTGTTGCAATTGGTGAACAAATATTGAAGCATTACTACTAACCATGGTCTATAGTTTACATTATGGTTTACATTTTGTACCACACAATTTTATGGGTTTTGACAAAATGTATCATGGCCTGTATCCGTCATTGCAATATCATGTAGAACAATTACAGTGTCCCAAAAATGTCTCATGTTTCACCTATTTTTCCCTCTTCCTCCCCTCAGAACCTCTCGTGACCACTGTCTTTATATCAGTGCTACAAGTTCTTCCATTACAAGAATGATAATAAGTCTACTTTGGTCCATAGTTGCATTCTCCCCTTTGTTTGAGGATTTTGGGATGGTGATGCCGACTCTGCTGCTGATTGAGAGGGCGCTTAGATCCCATGGGACAGATGGATGAAACTTTCTTGCTTACAGTTGTCGATGCATTCTGTTTTATGGGATGGGTGTTGTCCATCATCATTCTTTTGTTAGTTGTCCTGGGCGAGTCCAATGAAGTGGAGAGCAGGTGTTGGCTGCAACTCTGCTGAGATTCAGGGCTTAACCGGCATGTGAACAAACCGAAGATTTAAGTCTCTGGGACATATATTTAATGGGTATAGTGTAGAAAACTAATTTAATTCAGTTCAATGCAAATAATTAAAATTTTCCTGTATTTACAAAATAGTGATATGGGTGGGACCAAACAGAGCTATTCTAGGCCTCTGGCTAGAAATGATTAAGGTATATAGTAAAAACAGAAGTTACAATCTCTGCTTTGCCATCAGTTTACTAATTTCTGCAATTTGGATAAACTTAGGGAAAAATTGATGACCAATTATTATATTCTAGACACACAGAGTTAGCTCCAAGAATAACAAGTGATTCTTGGCTTTTTGAATTCAAGATTTCACACTTGAAATAGCTAGGAGGTGTACGCTTGAAGAATACTGATCAAGCCACCAAAATCTAGAAAATGTTTTTCCCTCTACTTGTCTGAGCTCCAGTTCAAGGTAGATTTGAGCACATGATATTCCTCGATGATTCCTTAGATATGCATATCTCTAAGATGTCTTCCTGAACTGCATGTACTCTTTGGACTATAAATCTTTTTTCCTAGGGATTAATCCTCTTATAATACTTTTTCCTTTGCTTCATTTGTTATAACTCTTTGTTTATAATTGGCCCATTTGTGTCCCACCCCCAACCCCAAGGTTACCATAAGTTTGAAATTATTTCATACTGTTGCAACTGCTTCCATCTTTTTCAGAGAAACAAAATTCTACAAGTCACAACCTAGAGTATTTTTGTAGTTAGCAATTGCTGAGATGGCTTATTTTGTTTTCCTAAATTAGTACTGGCAATACAGAAACATATTTGGCACTTATTCTCCTCTTTTTTCTCCCAAGATGAGATAATCACAATTTAAAAGACTTAATTAACTTTACTCACATTTGTTCAATGGGTTGAAGTTGTTCAATGGTTAAATTTATACAGAGTTTGTTAATTTCTGAATAGTACAGGTTGCTTTTCCATCTTTGCTGAGAATCAAGAATTGTTAATCTTTCCCTTTTTGTAGTATGAAATAGCCTTTAACTGATTTCTTCTGAGCATCATAATAAATATGTAAAGTTATGTTTTGCAGAACAAGGAAAAACTGGAGAAACTGAAAAGTCAAGCAGATCAGTTTTGTCAAAGACTTGGGAAATATCGCATGCCTTTTGCTTGGACAGCAATCCATTTAATGAATATTGTTAGCAGTGCTGGGAGTTTGGAAAGAGATTCTACAGAAGTAGAAATCAGCACTGGAGGTAAGAGTGTTTTATATAAAATAATTATGTGTATAATATTTTTCCTTTTCTTGTTTTGTTTATTTTGCAATGTGATGAGGCATAAAATGGGGTTCCTTCTTTTGCTTTTTACTATTTAAAAAGTGTTCAATTCAGTGTTTTTTCAGTATATTCAAAGAGTTATATAACCATCACCACAGTCTAACTTTAGTACGTTTTCATGCTCATTGGATAATCACTCTCTTTTCCCTTCTAATCCTCTACATTCAGTCCTACCATACCACTAATCTACTTCCTTTTTCCATAGATTTGCCTATGCTGTACATTTCATTTAACTGGAATCATACTATATATGGTCTTTTGCGATTGGCTTCTTTCATTTAGCACAATGTTTTCAAGATGCATGCATGTTTGTAACATGCATCAGTACTTCATTTTTTTTTTTATCATGAAAGGATATTGGATTTTGTTAAATTTTTTTTCTACATCTGTTGAGATGATTCATATGGCTTTTATCTTGTATTCTTATTTAATATGACATATTACATTAATTAATTGATTTTTGGATGTTAAACCAATCTTAATATTCCTTGGATAAATCCCACTTGGTCATGTATATAATCTTTTTTATGTGTTGCTGGAGTCTAATTGCTAGTATTTTTTTTTTTTTTTTTTAAAGAAATTCTATGTATATATTCACAGGGTATATTGGTCTGTCATTTTTCTTTCCTATGATGTCTTTGTCTTCTTCTTTTTTTTTTTTAATCAGGTTAATACTGACCTCATAGAATGAGTTGAGAAGTGTTTCTTCTTTTGTGTTTTGAAGAGTTTGTGAAAGAGTGTATTAATTGTTCTTTGAATGTTTTGGAAGAATTCACGAATGAAGCTGTCTTGTCCTGTTCTTTTCTTTGTGCTGAGTTTTTTCAATGCTAGTCAGATATCCTTACTTTATAGGTCTGTTCAGATTCTCTCTTTCTTCTTGAGTCAGTTTCAGTACTTTGTATCTTCCTAGGAATTTGTCCATTTCATATAAATTTTCTAATTTTTGGCCTAAAGTTCTTTTTAGTATTCCTTTATAATCTTTTTTTGTAAAGTCCATAGTGATGCCCTCTTTTTCATTCCTGATTTTAATAATTTGAACTGTCTATATATTTTTCCCTTATCAATTTTGCTAAAGTTTTGTCAATTTTGTTTATCTTTTGAAAGAAGTAATTTTTTGTTTTATTAATCAGCTCTATTGTTTTTCCAGTCTCTGTTTCATTTATTTCCACTGTTCTGTAGTCTTTTTTCACACCCGCCCCCCACCCCCAGGTTTGTAGAGTCCTGGGCTCAATATTTCCTTATCTGGAGGCTGGGCATTGAACCTATGGCATGACCTAGATTTTTCTTTCATTTTGGGGTAATCTTTCCCCATTCTGAGTACACAGTGAACTTCTGTGTTTTGCTTAAGTATGTTTATCATGTGGCACCTAGCTAATCCCACTAGTATATCTGTTCCCTGAGGGACACTTGACATGAGAGGGGTGTATGCAGACCATCACCGTCAGTTGCATGTTGGGAGGGACCCACTGGCTCTGGGAGACTGATGCTCATACTGAAGCTGGACTTGCTCTGTCTGTTCTCTATGTGAGTAAAGCTTTGTTCCAACCAGTGTGTGTGTGATGTGTCTTCTTTGGTGAATGTGGTACTGCAGTACCATGGAGTGGTCAGAAGTGTTTGGACTTCTCTATGATCTTTGACATCCTCTACACAGTAGGGCTTCTCCTTTGGGATTGGTAGCTATGCTTATTTGCTAGAATCTTCTGCCTGTTTGTGGTTTTGTTTGTTCTTCTTCTTCTACCTTCTCAAGGTGGAAGGTTAATTTGTGAACTTTAAAAAAAAAAAAAATTGGCATTTATAGCTAAAACTTTCCATTTTAGCACTGTTTTAGCTGTATCCCATAAGTTCTGGAATGTTGTGTTTTGTTTTTATTCATCTTAAAGTATCTTCCAATTTCTCTTTGGTTTCCTCTTTGGTCCATTGGCTATTTAGGAGTGTGTTCTTTAACTTCCACTTATTTGAGAGTTTCCGAATTTTCTTATTAGTTATTTTGTAGCTGTAATTCCATTGTTTCAGAGAACATACTTGATATGATTTTAATCTTTTTATATGTATGTGTCATGTTTTATGGATTAGCAAATGGTCTGTCCTAGAGAATGTTCTAGGTGCACTTGAGAAGAATATATATTCTGCTGCTATTGAGTAGAGTGTTCTATAGATGTCTGTTTGGTCTAGTTTTTAAAGAATGTTGTTCAAGTCTTCTGTTTCCTTGTTAATCCTTTCCCTACTTGTTCTATTGAAATTAAATAATAGAGTTATCTTGCAAAGATCTTAAATTATGTTTCAATTTCAAGTGCTCAAGACTGAATGAGAGACCATGATATGGTGATTAAATTTCTAGTGTTGTGAAAATTTCCTAGTAAACACATAGTTCATAACCTATCTTTGGTCATATACATAGATGTTTGGGTGATATTCTTATTTTTAAACTGGTGATTTTTTAAAAGAACCAGCAGATTTGGTTGTAGTGCTTCATTAGTGATCACTCCAGAAGTTAATTGTTCCATTATAATCAGTATACTGATGCAATAATTTTCAATTTTACTGTATTCTTTCCTGTGTTTGGAAAGGTATTTTTTAAAACAAATTTTAAATATTATGAAAATCATTATCTTATTTTTTTTCCTTTATAGAACGAAAAGGATCTTGGTCAGAAAGGAGAAATTCTAGTATTGTTGGCAGACGATCTCTTGAAAGGACAACAAGTGGAGATGATGCTTGTAATCTGACCAGCTTTCGACCTGCTACTCTCACAGTGACAAATTTTTTTAAGCAGGTATTGTTCTGTCATGTAGGAATTCTGGGTGGATGTTTTTACATAAGATTTTTTCAGTTTCACAAAAATAATTACTTGTACTTAGTGATTGTGATTTCAGGAAATTAAAAAAAAAAGTTTACGAATGAAAAGGATTATACTCAAACATATATATTTGCATAATACCTATTGTACTATTATATTTATTTGGATATTGACATCAACTAAAGTATCAAAATCAGTTCTCTATATCTACATCATATTTCTCAGTTGTAATGTTGAAACTTTTCTTAAACATTAATGAGTTATGAAATTTCTTAGTCAGGAATGTGTTGTCACATCTGTCTTCCACCCTAATTTTTCTGGCCTAAACTACCACATTCATGCTATATGGAATAGAACTTTTGGACTCTAGTAGGCCATTGTTGTGCTAAAATGAATTCAACATTATTTTTAGAGGTGACTTTATAGTCCAAGAGGTTCTCAAAGATATTTTATTCTTTGAAAATCTTTTTCCTCTTCCTCAAATCATCAGCTAAATCTGTATTTTTCAAATTCAGGTGCTAATCAATTACTGATAATCAGATTAGTAGATAACAATCAGCATTAAAAAAACCAGTTGAAGAAAAATATAGTTGTGCATTTTACATGATGAGGGTAGTGTTTGAGTGAGCCTTTTTTTTTGCGTGTATGAAGGTATGTATATATGTGCATACTGGATTGAGATGTAAAATAGATTTTATTCTGTGAAACAAGATGAGAAACTTTTGAAAGTATCTTATGTGAGCAGATGAAAAGAACTATATAAAAAATGGGAGAAAACTTATATTAGTGTGACTAACTAGTGAAGGTTATATCCATGTGCTATGGATCAGATTAAAGGAAGATGGTAAGAATTGTCTCAAAACTCCTCCTCCTGAGAAAAATCAGTGAGTGTTACTCTAAATAGGAGGATGAAATCTTCACCTACCAACATTTTATAATTGGAGAGACCAAGGGTTAAGGGTAGGATGTGCCATGGGTTGACAGTAATCCAATTGAAGAAACTGAAATGGAAAATAAAGCAGGTGATACGTGTCTGAAGAAATAAGTGGGCAGAGGTACCAAAAAAAGAGTCTTAAGGCGGCCACAGTGTTACTTGAATGAAGGCATAGGCCAAGGATAGCTGTGGAAATGGGTCAGTAGATTTACCTGATACAGTGACAAAATTTTGCTGATATGACAGTACCCTCACTTTTACCTTCTTCAGCTGCTGTGTCACTTCTGCTCCTGTTTCCACAGCTCTGTTAATTTCTTCAGACTGGTGTATCACTGAATTTGTATCATAAATGTCAATAAAAAAGCCATCTAACCACCTCTCAATATCACCCACCCACCCATTTATCCTGCAAATATTTTTTGAGCACTCACCATGTACCAGGCAGTATTGAAGGCAGGTAACTAGAAACTAGCACAAAGTGATTGTGACTACTTAGAAAGAAATGATTGCTAGGAACATGGTGTAATAGAAAGCATTTACACTACTTTGTAAAGTTATATATATATATATTTTTTAACCATGAGTGTTACTACTTTCATAAGTATTTAAAAATATTTAGCAAAGTATGCATTAGGCAAATGCAAATTAAATAAAAAAGCAAATATCACAATTTTGAAAAAGTATAATTCAAGGCACAAATTTCACCTAAATGAGACAGAGAAGGTAGTTGTTTGAAATTGATGAAAAATTACTGCTTGCAGTGGAATACGATAATCATGAGTGTTTATGTACAGATATGAAATGTGTCAATCCAAAATTATTGGTGCCCTGGGGTGAGCCTGGATTATTTGAGGAAAAGTAAGGCTGAGGTAGATTGAATCACAGGAAATGAAACAGAAGATGAAACCAGAGGTGTAAAAGGGGGAAGAGATCAGACTTTATAGATCAGATGTGAACAGAAATCTACAAGTTATTAAAAAATTCATTTGATTGGAATTCCAATCAAAATTCCAACAGCCTTCCTTGCAGAAACGGAAAAGTAAAACATCAAATTTATATGGAAGTGTAAGGGACCATTATCTGCTAGTTATTGGCTTGTTGAAATCTTCTCTTTCTTCTTTAGTTAGTATTGGTACTTTGTGGGTTTTTAGGAATTGGTTTCTTTGATCTAGGTTGTCTAATTTGTTGTCATACAAATGTGTATAGTATCCTTTTATAATTATTTTGATTTCTGTGGGGTTGGTAGTACTGTCCCCCTTTCATGTCTTTCTTTTTTTTAAGATTAAAAAAATTGTTAGAGAAGTTGGTGATTTACAGAACAATCATGCAGAAATTACAGGATTCCCATATACCACCCTATAGTTAACACCTTGCATTGGCATGGTACATATGTTACAAGATGCAAGTATGCTTTTATAATTATATAGTTAACTTAGTGTTCATTGTTTGTTTTATGTAGTTCCATGGATTTTTTACAAAATTTAATTTTAGTATCTCATATACAACCTAAAATTTCCCCTTTTAACCACATTGAAGTATATAATTCAGTGATAATTACAGTCACAGTATTATGCTACCATCACTACCATCCATAACCTGAACTTTTCCATCATCCCACATAGAAACTCTGAACCAATTAAATATTAAACCCCCATTCCCTAAACTCCCCTGCATTCTTCCTCCTTGGCTCCTGGTAACCTGTATTCTGGGTTATAACTATGAATTTCCTATTCTAATTATTTCTTATCAGTGAGATCATACAATAGTTTTCCTTTTTTTATGGCTTCACTCAACCTGATGTCTGGAGGTTCATGCATGTTGTTGCATATATCAGAACTTCATTCCTTTTATAGCTGAATAATATTCCATTTTGTGTATATGCTACATTTTGTTTACTCATTCATTGGTTGATGGACACTTGGGTTGCTTCTATCTTTTGGCAATTGTGAATAATGCCACTATGAACATTGGTGTGTATATATATGTTCATGTTCCTTCTTTCAATTCTTCTGGGAATACAACTTGTGGGATTGCCAGATCATATGGCAATTTTATATTTAGCTTCCTGAGGAACCAACAAACTGTGCTCCACAGTGGTTGCACCATTCTGCATTCTCACCAGTAGTGTGTAAGTGTTCCTGTTTCTCTGTATATTCACCAACACTTGTAGTTTTCTGGGTTTTTTTTTTAGTAGCCAGACTAGGAGGTGTGAAATGATATCTTATTGTAGTTTTGATTTGAATTTCCCTAATTGCTAGTGATGTTGACCATATTTTCATGTGCTTGTAATTTTATTTCTAGTTTTACTACATTGTGATCCTAGAACATATTTTGTATGATTTCAATATTTTAAAATGTATTAAGATTTGTTTTGTAGCTGAACATGTGGTCTATTTTGAAAAATGTTCCATGTGCACTTGAGAAGAATTTGTATTCTGCTTATTTTGGGTGGAGTCTTCTATCTGTGTCTATTAGTTCTCATTGGATAATAGTGTTGTTCAAGTTCTCTCTTTCCTTTTTGATCTCCTCTTCAATGTATTATCCAGTATTGAATGTGATGTATTGAAATCTCTGACTGTTTTTGTACAACGATCTATTTCTTACTTCCATTTTGTCAATTTTTGATACATATATTTTGGGGCCCTTTTTTAAAGTGCATATATTTATAATTGTAATATATTCTTACTGGATTGAACTTTGTCTCAATATATAATATGGTTGTCTCTTGTAATCTTTTTGTTGACTTAAATTCTGTTTTGTCTAAGAATAATATAGCTTCACTGGCTCTCTTTTGATTGCTGTTTTCATGGAATACCTTTTTCTACTCTTTCGTTTGAACTTTTTTTTTGCCTAAAGTAACTTTCTTGTAGACAGTATATAAATGGATCATGCTTTTTCATCCAGTCTGTCAGTCTCTTCCTTGTAATTGGGGAGATTAGCCCATTGACATTTAAGGTAATAACTAAGAAGAAACCATTCAGTTCTGCAATTTAGGCATTTGATTTCTCTCTATTCCTTGTAAGTTTTTGTTTCTTATTTACCCCATTTTGCCAATTTTTGTATTCATTTCTTTTTTGCAGTATATTCCATTCTTTCCTTTGCTCTTATATTTTGGTTATTTTCTTAGTGGTTACTTTTAAAAATAAAATGAATACCTTAAACTATTATCAACCTAGTGTTACTACTATCAGTAAGTTTCAGTAGTATACAAACTCTCTTCTCCTTTATATCTCCTCCCCCATTATGTTCTTATGATCTTAGAGTATATCTTTATACATTGTATTTCCAATAACAGAGATTTATGATGTTATTTTACACATTTGCTTATTAAGTCATATGGAGCACAGAGCAGTTACAAATGAAGAGTACAATAATGCAGGATTTTATATTGACCTGTGTAGTTTCCTTTACAGTTTTCTTTATTCCTGCTTTTGGCTTGGATTTATTTATTTATTTTTATTTAGGCCTGAGGGACACCCTTTAGCATTTATTGTAGGGTAGACCTGAATTTTTCCAAGTTTTATTGATCTAATAATGAACTCTTTTAGCTTTTTAAGATCTGTAGATGTCATAATTTCTCCTTCATTTTTGAAAGATAGTTTTGCTGGATGTAGAATTCTTATCTTGGTTGGCAGTTTTCTTTTTGTTTCCTCTTTCTCTTAGACTTTAAATAAAGCATCCCACTCTCTTCTGGCCTCGATGGTCTTTGTTGGGAAATCTACTGTTAATCTTATTGGGGAACCCTTGTATGTGTCAAGTCACTTCTGTCTTGCTGTTTTCAAAATACTGTCTGTCTTTGTAGTATGTATTGGTGCAGGTCTGTTAGCATCAATATTGCTTGGAGTTCCCTGACATTTTGGATATGTATATTTATGTGTTTCATCAGATTTGGGAAATGATTAGCCATTATTTCTTCAATAAATTCTTTTTGGTTACTATTTCCATGGTATATTTTAATCATTCCTTTTATGTTCAACCTACTTATATCTTTGAATGCTGTTTTGTCTTTATAAGTCTTAAACCTTTGTTGACTCTTAGTTCTTTCATTACTACCTAATTTCATATTTATTTGATATTTTGTATTGTATCCTTTTGAGTCCCTTCTCACTTCTTTATACACACACACACACACACACATACACACATACACATTTTAAAATATATTTTCTTTGTGGTTGCCATGAGGTTTAAATTTAAAGACTAAATCAATAACAATCATGTTTGGTTTGATACCAACTTAATTTCAATAGCATACACATACACTATTCATATAGTCACTATTCTTTGTACCTGTTACACACTGTACTAGTCAGCCAAAGGCGTGCTGATGCAAAACACCAGAAATCTTTTGGCTTTTATAAAATGTATTTATTTGGAGGTAGAAGCTTATAGTTACCAGGCCAAAAAGCGTAAGTTACTTCTCTCACCAAAATCTGTTCCCATGTATTGGAACAAGATGGCTGCCAATGTCTGTAAGGGTTGAGCCTTCCTCTTCCTCTTAAGGCTCCATGGTCCCAGATTCTTCCAGTCTGAGCTGTAGGCTGGGATAAGTCTCATCTCTCTCCTGGGGCTTGTTTCTCTTCAGGCTTAGCCACAGCTGTAAGCAATCAGGCTCATTCTCTTCCCAGGGCCTCTGCTGTGTCTACGGAGCTGTCTATATATATTCCTCTGTGTTCTTCTCCTGTGTATTTACTTCCTGGGGCTCCTGCATCAAAAACTCAAACTCTCTCCCCTGTCATGTTGTTTTCTCTGTGAGTCCCTGCTTATCAAGGGGACGGGGACTCAACATCCCACTGCCGTGGCCGAATCAAAGCCTTAATCATAATTTAGTCAAGTAAAAGTGAAACCTCTGAATCTAATACAATCTAATATGCCCAGAGGAACAGACCAGTTTACAAACATAATCCAATTCATAAACAATACCAAACTGCTACATGTGTTTTATCTTTATATATTGCATGTCCAAAACCATGTATTTGTCATTATTTTTTAGGTTTTTGCAGTTTAGAACCTGTAAGAAGTAAGAAGTGGAATTACATACCAAAAAACATAATACTATAGTATTGACATTCATAATTACCAATTTGGTTACATTTATTGAAGGTCTTTCTTTTTATACTGCTTCAATCAGTTGTCTATTGTCCTTTCTTTTCTGTCTGAAGAACTCCATTTGGAAATAGGATAGGTCTAGTGGTGATGAATTCCTTTTGCTGGTGTTTTTCTGGGAATGTGTTAATCTGTCCCTCATGGTTAAGAGAAAATTTTACCCAATATAAAATTCTTGATTGGCCTTTTTTTCCTTCAGCACTTTAAATATTTCGTACCACTACCTTCTTGCTTCTATGATTTCTGATGAGAAATTGACAGTTATTGGTATTAGCTTGTACATAACTCATTGCTTTACTCTTGAAGCTTTTAGAATGACTTGTGCATTGGGGAGTTAGATTACTATATGACTGGGTGTGCTATACTATATGACTGGGTTTTTAAGTTTATCCTGATTTGGGTTCGTTAGGTTTTTTGAACATGAATTTCGATGTCTTTTTTCTTTTTTTTTAAATTTGGGAAGTATCTGCCAGTATTGACTTAATGCAGATGCTGCTTTGCCTGATGCTACTTTATCCTGATTATATTTTACACTGCTTTTTTTTCATCTTTATAAATTGATTTATATTTACATTTTATATAAATGGAATCATATAATATGTTACACAATATATTTAGTTTATTTTAGTGCAGTCATACAGTAGTTGTCTTTTTGTTTATGGTTTGCTTCACTCAACATAACATTCTCCAGGTTCATCCATGTTGCCATATGCTTTATGACTTCATTTCTTCTTACAGCTGCATAATATTCCATCGTGTGTATACACCACAGTTTGTTTATCCATTCATTGGTTGATGGAAACCTGGTTTGTTCCCAACTTTTAGCATCGTGAGTAATGCCGCTATGAACATTGGTGTACAGATGTTGATCTTGTATCCTGCCACTTTGCTGAACTCATTTATTAGCTCAAGTAGCTTTGTTATAGACATTTCATAATTTTCTAAATTAGGGTCATGTCACCTGCAAATAGTAAGAGTTTTACTTCCTTTTTTTTTTTTTTTTCCTTTTTAGATGCCTTTAATATATTTTTTCTTGTCTAATAATTGCTTTAGTTAGAACTTCTAGTACAATGTTAAATGACGTTGGTGACAGTGGGCTTCCTTGTCTCTTTAGAGGCAAAGCTTTCAACCTTTCCCCGTTGAGTATAATGTTGGCTGTGGGTTTTTAATATATACCTTTTATCATATTGAGGAATTTTCCTTCTGTTCCTATCTTTTGAAGTTTTTTATTGAGAAAGAATGCTGGATTTGTCGAATGCCTTTTCTGCATCTATTGAGACGATTATGTGTTTTTTTTCCCTTCAGTTTGTTAATGTGGTATATAACGTTGATTGATTTTCTCATGTTGAACTAGCCTTGCATACCAAGAATAAATTCCACTTGGTCATATGTATAAGTCTTTTTGATATGCTGGAGAAAGATTGAAGGGCATTTTAGAAGAATGTAAAACCTGCTGAGTTTGGGTGCAACGTTCTTTATATGTCTGTTAGGTCTAACTTGTTTATCATGTTGTTCAAGTCCTCTGTTTCCTTGTTGATCTTCTACTTGTTCTATCTAATGATGTGAGTGGGGTACTGAAGTCTCCAATGATTATTGTAGAGATGTCTGTTTCTCTCTTAGTTTTGCCAGAGTTTGCCTCATGTATTTTGGGGCACCCTGGCTGCATAGATATTTGTGACTGTTATATCTTCCTGGTGGATTTTCCCTTTTATCAATATATAATGGCCTTCTGTATCTCTTATAACCTTTTGCATTTAACGTTTGTTTTTTCTGATATTAGTATCACTGCTCTTGCTCTTTTTTGGTTACTATTTGTGTGGAGTTTCTTTTTCTAACCTTTCACTTTCAGCTGGTTTGTATCCCTGGTTCTACTGTGAGTCTCTTGTAAGCAGCATTTGGATGGCTCATGTTTTTTTATGCATTCTGTCAGCCTATATCTTTTGTTTGGGAATTTTAATCCATTCACATTCAATGATATTACTGTTAATGCATTATTAAATTCCACATTTTATTCTTTGGTTATCCTATGTCATATCTTATTTTCATCTTTTTACTCTATGGTTATCTTTTCTGCTATTCTTTCTTCTATACTGTCCTCCAAGCCTCTCTCTCCTGTCTTTTCTTTCAGGTTCTAAGGCTTCTTTTATATTTCCTGCAAAGGTGGATTCTTTTTTATGAACTCTCTTAGTTTCTCTTTCATACTCATCTTCATATTTGAAGGACAGTTTTGCTGGATAAAGAATTCTCGGCTGGCAGTTTTTCTCTTTCAGTATCCTGATTGTATCATACCATTGTCTTCTCATTTCCACAGTTTCTGATCTACATCTTAATTGTGCATCCCTTTTATATGATTATTTGCTTAATAAGATCTACATCTAATTGTGCGTCCCTTTTATATGATTATTTGCTTCTCCTTTGCTGCTTTCAGAATTTTCTCTTTATCTTTGATGTTTGACATTCTCAATAATATGTCTTGGAGTAGGTCTATTCGGAGTTATTCTGATTGGTGTATGCTGCGCATCTTGGACATGTAAATTCATTTCTTTTGTGAGAGTTTGGAAATTTCCAGTTATTTCCTCAAATACTCTTTTTGCTCCTTTTCCCTCCTGTTCTCCTTCTATAAATCCCATGACATGTATGCTGTTGTGTTTCATGTTGTCATTCAATTCCCTGAGCCCCTGCTCAATTTTTTCCCATTCTTTTCTCTCTTTAATATCTGCTGTTCTTTCTTTGGTATCATTTAATCTTTCTTCTATCATTTTGAGTCTTCTGTTGTATGCCTCTAATGTGTTTTTATTCTTTTTTATTTTGTTTGAGGTACCATGGACTGGGGATTGAACCCGGGACCTTGTGTTTGGGAAGCCGGGATCAACCACTGAGCCACATCAGCTCCCCTGAGTTGTTTCGTTTGTTTGGCTGTTGTTTGTCCTTTTTTTTTTTTCCCAGGAGGCACCAGGAACCGAACCTGGGACCTCCCATGTGGGAAGCAGGAGCTCAACCGCTTGAGGCATATCAGCTACCCTCCAATGTGTTTTTTTTTTTTTTTTTTGTAGCAAAATATTTAAAGATTTATTTTATTTATTTTTCCCTCCTCCCCTTTGTTGTTTGCGCTCACTGTCTGCTCTCTGTGTCCGTTTATTGTATGCTCGTCTTCTTCTTTGGAGGCACAGGGAATCAAACCCAGGACTTCCCATGTGGTAGGTGGGTGCCCAAATGATTGAGCCACTTCCTCTTTCCCTAATGTGTTTTTGATCTCACCTATTGTGTCTTTCATTCCCATGTTACCTTTCTATTCAGGTTTTCAAATTCTTCTTTGCTTGCTCAATGTTTTCCTGATGTCGTTTATGTCTTTAACCATATTGCCTTTTAACTCATTAATTTGATTTTGGATTTTTGATTTTGGAATTTTGTGTGCATCTCGTTAATTAGTTCTTTCAAATCCTGTGACTCTTCTGGGGCTTTGATATATTCCTTTTCTTAGGCTGAGTCTTTCATTTTCTTAGTATTGTTCATAAGTTTTTGCTGATGTTTAGGTTTCTGTTTAGGATGGTAACTTACTCAGAAGTTCATTTTCTCTTTTGTAGGAATTTAGTGGCAGGAGGGTATGTGTTACTGCTCTTCTTTGATTCTTGGTTCAACCTGTGTCGTCCCTGTTAGTTGCTTAAATCTGGCCTCTGGGTTCCAGACCTGTGTCCTAGGGTCTTGGGGAGAGAGGATATAAAGGCGAGAAAAAGCATCTCTTTCTTATTTACTTTTTTTTCTTTTTTTAAAGGTTTATTTTATTTATTTATTCCCCTCCCCCCTCCTTTGTTGTTTGCACTTGGTATGTCTGTTCATCTTCCTGGTTTCTTTAGGAGGCACTAGGAGCCAAATCTAGGACCTCTGATATAGGAGGGAGGTGCCTAATCTCTTGAGACACCTCCACTTCCTGCTTTGTTGTGTCTCTCATTATGTTTTTACTTCCTGTGTCTCTTGTTGCATCATCTTGTTGGGTCAGCTCTCTGTGCCTGCCTGTCACGTCAGCTTGCTGTCTTCTTTAGGAGGCACTGGGAACCTCTGCTCCCTGCTTTGTTGTGTTTCTCATTATGTTTTTTCTTCTTGTGTCTCTTGGTGTGTCAGTTCGCTGCGCTTGCCCATCACACTAGCTTGCTGTCTTCTTTAGGAGGCACCAGGATCCGAACAAGCAACGTCCCATGTGGTAGGCAGGAGCCCAGTCACATGAGCCACATCCCCTTCCCTTCCCTTATCTACTTTTAATTTCCTCGCATTGACTGCTTTCATCTGCCAGCAGATGGCGCTCTTTGGCTGCCCTCTCAGTTCAGTGCCTGATGGGAGCATGTTTGCTGCAAAAGGGACTGGATCAAAGTGATATAGGTTCCTGCCTGGAGGCTAAGAGCCCTGTAATTCAAACTTTCTCCAACCTTTGCTGGCAGCCCCCTCCCTTTTCCTGCTTAGGAAATAATTCCACTTCCCTCTGCATCCTCAACAATCAGTCCTAGTTAGTAGACAAATTGAGAGTGTCAGATCTCTTTAGTCCTGGATCTCTTTGGTTTCAAACTGGCTCCCAAAGCAAACAATGGTGTGGCCCCACCCAGCCTGGAAGGCCTGGTGGAACTCTGCTGAACAAATCTGTGTGTCAAAAGCTGAGTCAGCCTTAGGCTGTGTTCCTTGCTCTTCCCTTTACTGGGGAGTTAAGTCCTCCACAATCAGTCTGCGTTAGTAAAGAGGGAAATTGAGAGGGTCGGAAGTCTTCTGTTGGAAGGGCTTGGTGAGACACCGCAGGCCAAATTTGTGGGTCAAAAGCTAGTCAGCTTTAGGCTTTGTCCCTCTCTCTCCCCTTTTCTGGGGTGGTATATTCCTGGGTCCCCCTTTGTCTATAACCACCGGCCCAGAGGACTGAGTATTCAAAAGTGTCTTTAGTGTGGAGTAGGGTGCTGGCAGTAGCAGCTGCCACTTTTAACTAACAGTTTGGCCATCACGACTCTTTTCCTTTGTCCCTCTCTCTCCTGGGTGGTGTGCAGCCTTCCACTGGTGTCCTAAACCCTGGAAGATTTTTTTCCAGGCTGTTTCAGCCTGTCTGCTAGGTATTTTTCTGCAAGAGAAGAAAGTCCAGTGTTTTTCTAGTCCACCATCTTCCCAGAAGTCTCCCTACACTGCTTTTGTTGCCTGGAAGTTTCTTCTGTTCCTTCAGGACAAGTCCTTGGATGGTTTGTCTGAGACATTTTTATTGGTTCTGCCTTTCAGGCTTCCATGGATCCCAGTAAGTGCCTAGAAATTACTTTCCTCCCTCTGAAACAGGGCTAGGCCCTACCATAGGAATACAGGAAGAGTTGGGGAGTGGTAGCATGGGTGCCACGAGCTTCATCTACCTGTTTTCAAGTTTTGTTTGATTTGGCACTTACCAGTTACTGAAACTGTTTTCTGAAGGTTTGAGGAAGATGTCTCTGCCAGTCTAACTGTTTTCTAAAGATCTGAGGAAGATGGCTCTGCCAATTTTTGCTAGTTCGAAGATTCTGTGCGAAAACATTAGCCTGGTGTGTCTTTTGTAGACATATTGATCACCCAGAGTCTGAAAGAGGAATTCTTAAAAACAGCTGGTGTGAGTGTACATTGATACAAACTGTCTAGATGATGTCTGGCAATGTTTTTCCATACCTATAATTGAAATAATTTGATCCTAGAAATTATCTTAAGGAAATATCTAGAAATGTAAAAGTAGATTTATACTAAAGCAATATATATTTATATCAATTTTTCTCTTTCTCTAATATATACCATTGTTTACCTCAGTACCAAAGTTTCAAATCTTTACTTACATATCTAAAATTAGGGCTAATAAATGATCCTACTTAAAATTGATGAAATATTGTGCAGCCTTTTAAATGGTGTTTAAAATACAAAATTAAAACACAAAATTGGACATACAAAATATTCATTACATGTTTGTATATGCAAATGATAATAATTGCATGAAAATCTGTAGACAATATACTAGAATGAAAACAATTAAAATAAACCTACATAGTACTCTTAGGGACACTTGTTTTCATTTATGGGGTATATAAGTTATTTCCTCCATGGCTCTTATGGATTGAATCGTGTCCCCCAAAAAGATTTGTTCAAGTCTTAACCCATGGTCTTGTGGATGTGAACCCATTTATAAATAGGATCTTTGAAAATGTTATCAGTTAAGGTGAGGCCAAACTTAAATAGGGTGGGCCTTAATTACATAGGACTGGGGTGTCCTTATAAACAATGGAAAGTTGGACATAGTCCAAAGTAGGAGATAGAAAGGCACAGTTGGCTACCATGTGATGGAGGCAGAGATTGAGTTATGTGTTGCTGGGGAGTCAGCACCAGAATGCTGCAGTCTTTGGAGAAACCATGGACCTCTAGCCTTGAAAATGAAAGACAATAAATTCCTGTTGTTTAAGCCAGCCAGTCTGTGGTATTTGTTATAGCAGTCATGGCATACTAAGACTCTGGCACACAACAGTAAGCATGTAAAATGGTGGAGGGAGCATCAGTTAAGTGTTTCTACCAAACTAGGCTTTTTCACTTATTTGGATAATGCCTAGGGGTTAGTTGATCTACACAGACTTCGGCTGAGAAGTTCGAGGTGACTCACCTATGTTCCATATGTCTCTCACCTTCTTCTCTTATCCTCTTTCAGGTGATCTTGGTTATGTTCTCATACCAGTGGCAGAAACTTGAGAGAGAGAGCAAGCTTAATTGTGCAAATGTTTTTTAAGTCTCTTGTTTTCATTGAATTTTTTATTGGCCAAAGGAAGTCACAAAACCAAGTCTAGGAGAGGGCATTATCCCTATCCATCAAAAAACATAAGAAAAGAGAGAATAAAGAATGGAGGCCAAAAATAAAATCAGTTCAATAGGTTAATTAGACAAAAATAAAGTTTAGAGATATTCTCATTTTATTATAAGTAATGTTCATTCAAGGATTTATATTAATTCTTTATCCAATAGAGAGAATATACTATTTCAGCAACTTGGTGGAATATTTATGATATTTAGTCATGTATATTGTAAGTCACTGAAAAAAATTTTAAGTCAAATCTTCTAACTTCCTAAAACCAAAATTCATTTATAAAAATATTAACAAAAATCTTCAATCAGTTAGAAATTGAAAATCATTTTCCTTATTAATGGGATAAAAAAAAAATCAACTCTGTACTCTTATTAAGAAAACAATAGGGAATAAATGGGATATAGGCCAAATTGAGGTCATAGTAATAACTTATCTTTAAATATGTTCATTGCCAAATAATATACAAAGAAAATAGATGAATTATACTTGAAAACTTTAAAATAACAAAAAAGAAGGCTTGGATTAATAAAATCTGAAGAATGACTTGAATAAAAGAATAAGATTAATAAACCTTTACCTGTTTTAATTGTAAGAAAAAAGGAAGTATTAACATTAAATTAGAAAATATGTAATAATTAGATAAAATCCATTTTCTAGTGTCTTTCCCAGTGGATTGATATTGCTTAGGAATTTTCTTTCTTGTTTTTATTATCAAGATGTTTGTGCTTTTCTGTAATAGTAGCTTTGTATAATTAGTTTTGTTATTTTTTATTTTTAAATTTAGTCAGTGATGTTGATTTTGCCATTGACTGTGCTTGTCTTTGAATTTGGTGTTATAAAGTTGACATAGAAAAATAAATTCAGGTTTAAGGAGTTTATAAGACTGCCATGTATATTTTTATAACAGCCTCTTTTTTTGCTGTGTTTTATGTCTATATCCTTATTTTTGCTTTCTTCATCTGCCTCTAACTTGAATTGTTTTGCTGTATTTTTAGATGTTCTATAATATCTTATAGGTAGAAATAGTAGACTATAAACAAATATACATAAAGTAAGAAATAGATAATAGTATTATAAATGCTTATAAAATTGGAAAGCACAAAAAGATGTAAGGAAATAAGGCAATAAGTTAGGATGGTATTTATTTATCATCATAATCCTATTAGTTTAATTTTAGCTTTCATTCTGACTGAATTGTGAGAAGACAGACAGAAGTCCTTTTATATTAGCAGGAAGTATAAATTTATTTTAGGTTTTGTAAATTGATTTTATTGAATACTTTTTCCTCTATCTGTGAAATTAGGAAGGAGACCGCTTAAGTGATGAAGACCTGTATAAATTCCTTGCTGATATGAGAAGGCCATCTTCTGTCTTAAGGCGACTGAGACCCATTACAGGTATTTTTAAATTTTGAGTGGGCATGATTAAAACTGTTCATCACAAATCTATTGTCTTGGTTATAATTATAAATTTCTTTTATTTTCATTTATCTGGTCCATATCATTCTATGCTCAATGCCTATCAGCCTTCTCCATTATCTCTTTAAACTAATCTAATATCATGTGGTCTAATAGTTGGATATATATCATCTTTGATAATTTGAATACTGAAAGGTAAAAGATGAATAACATAGTAACCTAAAATTGTTTCTCAAGGTTTAAAAAAAAAATACATGGAATGGTACATAGTGAAGAAATAGATTCATATTGTGGTTTGAGCAAACCATCCCAGAGTAAAACTGTTTTGAAGTCTGCAAGCCTAAATTAAATCATTTACTCTTTAAAATGTTGGCTTGTTCCTATGCTAGATCCCTCCCTCTCTCTATTTTCTTCCTTCTTCTTTCTTGCTCCTTCCTTCCCTTCTTTCCGACTTATTCATGCATTGATTCATTAAGCATTTATTAATTTACAAGCATTTCCATCTTTGTTAGTAATTTTACAAGTTTGAGACTTGGTAAATTGAAATAAATTAGAGGTCTGAGATGATAATACTTTGATTTCTGTAGTATTCTTCACAGGCTTCTAGCAAAAATAGTATCTAAATCTTTCCAGAAATGTTAAAGATGGGGTTTTTATTTATTATGTTTACTTACCTCTAATATAATGCTTTAATATGCAGCTCAGCTGAAGATAGACATTTCTCCTGCACCAGAAAATCCCCACTATTGCCTAACTCCAGAACTGCTTCAAGTCAAGCTTTACCCTGACAGTAGAGTTAGACCTACAAGAGAGATCTTGGAGTTTCCCGCCAGGGATGTCTATGTTCCAAACACTACTTATAGGTAAGATGTTTTAATTTTGGAGAATTCTGAAAGAAGATACTGTATAGTCTAATTTTAAAGTAGAACTAGAACAAAATTCTCCAAGTGTCTTGTGTTACTTATTGCATTTCTTACTCTACAATTTAATTTTATATATCAGTAGTTGTCATGTATTAAACATTTACTGTTTTCCAAGTATAATATTAATTAACCTTAGTTACATTATCTTATTTAATTCTCATAGTATGAGGTTGATGCTTACTTCTATTTTAAAGGGAAGTAAACTGAGGGATAGAAAGGTTTAAATTTTGTGGAACATTACACATTTATATGGTGGAGCTCTCATTTGAATCCTGGGCTGTTCAGTTAAAATATTTGGGCTCTCCATAGTGTTCTTATTAGTCAAATCCGGTATTATACATGAATCAAATGTGCCTGCATTATGTTCTAATAGTTATTCAACATTGTTTATTGAATATAACTACCTGGAGAATATTTGACACGAGGCTGTTGGGTACAACTTTTGAGACTGAACCCAATAAACTACAGGGGTAATATTTACATATACTTCTTTTAAATAGTGCTCTCAGGATTTGTGAATGCTAAGACCATGACTTAACATGTTGGGTTATCAACACGTCAAACATAAGGTTCCAAAGTATAACTCCTGAGTTTCATCTCAGAATTCCCCATAAGTATATTTCACCTCCTCAGTTCCTTAAGGCCAAAATTTTAGGAATCATGATGGTTTCTCTCTTTTCCCTATGCCTCACATTTACTTCATCAGTAATTTTGTTGGCTCAATTTTCAAGATGTATCCAGAATCTAAAACTTTCTTTTACCTTAACTTTAAAACTAGTCTATGCCACCATCATCTAGGTAAGCTCTGTCCAATAGAAATAGAATAAGAAGCACCTTCATGATTAAAAAATTTTAAATTGCTACATTAAAATAAGAAAAGTAAGAAACAGATGAAATTAATTTTAATATGTTTTTTTTTGAGGGTTTTTTTTTTTTTTTTTTTTTTTTTTTGTACCGGGGCCAGGGATTGACTCAACCACTGAACCACATTGGCTCCCCTGAGTTGGTTTTTTCATTTGTTTGCTTGTTGTTTGTTTGTAGGTGGCACTGGGACTCGAACCCAGGACCTCCCATGTGGATAGAAGGCATTCAACCACTTGAGCCACATATGCTCCCCAATGTTATTTTTAACACAGTTGTATTAGCCAAAGGGGTGCTAATGTGAAATACCAAAAATGGGTTGGTCTTTATAAAGGGTATTTATTTGGGGTAGAAGTCCACAGATACTAGGCCATAAAGCGTTACGTTTCTTCTCTCACCACAGTCCATTGCCAAGTGTTAGAGCAGGACAGCTGCTGGCGTTTGCCAGGGTTCAGGCTTCTGGGGTTCCTCTCCTCCCGGGGCTGCATTTCTCTCTGGGCTTAGCTCCTGTTTCCTCCACAAGGTCAGCTGTAGACGATCAGGTGAACGGCTTGCTTCTCTTCTCCTGGGGCCTTCTTTCCAACATCAAACTGCTTCTCAAAAGACTGCTTCAACTCTGTTCTTGCCTTGCCTTTTTTTTAAAAGATTTTATTTATTTATTCATTTATCTCCCCTTTGCTGCTTGTGCTCACTGGGTCAGCTAACCACGCTGTGCGGGCGGGCTTGCCTTCACCAGGAGGCCCCGGGAACCGAACCCGGGGCCTCCCATATGGTAAACGGGAGCCCTACTGATTGAGCCACAGCCGCTTCCCATCTTGCCTTGCCTTTTATATTCAATTCCCCACCCACCAAAGCGGTGGGGCTCAATGCCCTACTGATGTGGCCCAGTCAACGCCCAGATTAAGAGATCAGTTTACAAGCATGATCCAATTCTATTTTTGGAATTCATAATTACATCAAACTGACCAACTGCAACAACAGTATATCTAAAATATTATCCTTTCAATATGTAATAAGTATAAAAATATTAATGAGAAGTTTTTACTTTTTCTCTACTACTAAAAGTCTTCAAAAATTGTATATTTTACACTTAAAGCACATCTCAATTCAGATGAGCCTCATTTCAAATGCTTAGTAGCTGCATAGGACTAAAGTTTACCATATTGGATAATTACTGTTCTTTAATTCTGTTGAAGCTTTCTAATTTGTCAGCTTGGTTGTATCCCTGCCTCAGTCAGTTCTCAACATTGCAGCCAGAGAGATCCTGAAAAGTTATTAATCAGATCATGCTGTTCCTTTAGAAATCCTCCAGTGGCTTCCATTACAAGCAGAGTAAGAATGCATTTTTCATAATGTTCTGTAAACCTCTATATCACTTTCTCTCTAGCCTTATGTCCTACTACTTTCTCTTTTACTCACTTCCTTTTAGCTTCAGTAGTCTTTTAGTTCATTTTGAATGCACAAAATTCAATTCTTCTTTAAGACTTTTTCCATTTGCTTTTCTCTCTGCATATCATGTTTTCATCCAGATCTTCACATGACTTGGTTCCTTACTCAGCTTAAAAGTCATTTCATGATCAGGTCCACTTAGATCACCCTAATTAAAAAGGCCTACTGCCTCTTTGTTCTAGCTCTTTATCCTTCCTTATACTTAATGTTCTAAAGCTATCTGGTATTGTTATTGTAGTTATATGATTATTTATTATCTTCCTTATAAGCATGTAATTACTATAAGGAGTGAGGATTGTCTTTTTATTTATTTACTTTTACCCATTTTTACTTCCTCCTCCCCCCCATTTTTGCTACAATTCTCTGGGTCTGTTTCCTGCTCTGTAATCTCATCCTTCTGTCTTCATTGGAATGCGATCCTGGGAACCTTCAATGTGGGAGAGAGGCGACCTACCACCTGTGCCACCTTAGTTCCTGGTTTTTCGGTGCATCTTGTCTTGGCTCTCTCTTGTGTCACTTTCCTGTTAGTCACCATCTTGCTGCATGGCTCAGCGGGGCCTGGCGGTGCACCTGTGTACAGGGCCTGGCAGTGCACCCACTTGTGGGACCTGGCGCCCGCACGCCTTCTATATTTTTCTTTATTTTTACTGGGAGGTCCTGGGGATCAAACCCAGGTCTCTCCATATGGGAGACGGATGCCCAACCATTTGAGCCATATCTGCCCCCTGTCTTTTTTATTTACTGCTTCACTTCTAGAATATCTAGAATACCTAGAATAGAGCACACAATAAATATTAAATAAAGAATGAAATAAGAAACTTTTTAGTGGTAGCAAAATGGGATTCAGAGTTATACAGATGGTTGTGATTTCTGGCTCTCCTGTTTACCGTTTGACAACTTGTTTAGTTGGAGTTATTAATACCTGTCTTCATGGTTTACATGTAATTGGTAGTTAATATGTGTTAAATTCCTGTAGTTTTCATCCTTAACATGAATTATTCCCCTATAAACTTTATACATGAATACTTAAAAGGACATAAAAGAGGTCCCAGTCAAGATGGTGGAGTGAGACACCTCAAGGTTTTGTCCACCCACAGAAGTTTTGAACAACCAGCAAGAACTAGCAGAAACATCTTTTTCAGTGCTCCAGATAAACAGTTAAAGGACTATAGTAACAGGGCAAGAGTTGAATCAAGAAAAGGCTACTTATAAGTGGTAGGATCTCCTGGTGCTCTCACTGGTCCCTCCACTATCCCTCACCATCTTGGTGAGGAGTTGGCCCTTGCTCTGTGTGTGGATACCTGGTCCCAGTTCAAGAGGGAGGAGAATAATCCTTGTGTACATACTGGGAATTTGTATGTCTGGCCTAATCTGTGTGGTGGCGGCCTCAAGGACTCGCCATCCCAGAACTTGCCCAGTGTATACAAGGTAGCTAACTGAGCTCTCCTACAGAACACTGTGGGAGACTTGTCCAGTCATGCTGCCTTGGGCAAGGGATTGCTGGTTGTAAAACATAAAGTACAGTGCCCTAGAAGAAGAAGAAATGGCTTCCTAGGGAAGAGGGCCCATTTTTATCCTTGTAAATGCAGGGAAAAGCATTTTCTATTTTTCCTTCTATTTTTTATTAGCTCCTGACATTCAAGCAAAGTTCTGTCATAACACCAGATGGATACACACTTAAGGAACACATGCCTCAGAGTCTAAATTATAGTGGTAATATCCTAAAATATAAATGTCCAGGTGTCAACAAAATGTCATAAAACATACAGAGAAACAGGAAGTATAGCCCAAGCAAAGGAGAAGATTTAAACATTAGAAATCATAAATGAGGAGGCCCAGACCTGGGATATACCAGAAAAGACTTAAAAAAAAAAAAAAAAAAGCTCAAGGAGATAAAGGAAAAATGGTCAAATAACTAAAGAACATCAGGAAAACAATAGATGAACACAAAGAAAATATCAATATAAAGATGGAAATTATGAAAAGGAACCAATGAGAGCTAAAGACTACAGTAACCAAAATTAAAAATTCCCTAGAGGGGTTCTGTAGCAGATTGGAGCTGGAAGAAAAAGAATCGGAGAACTTGAAGATAAGACAATTGAAATAAATCATACTCAGGATCAGAAGGAAGAAAGAATAAAGAACAGTGAACAGAGCCTTAAGAACCTGTGGGATACCATCAGTAGTACCAGTATATGCATTGTGAGAGTCCCAGAAGGAGAAGAAAGAGAGAATATTCAAAGAAATAATGGCTGAAAACTTCCCAAAATTAATCAAAGATATGAATATATACATCTAAGATTCTTAATGACTTCCAAACAGGTTAAACCCAAATAGACCCACAGTGTAGCATATTTTAATCAAACTGTCAAATGTCAAAGAGAATTCTGAAAGTTACAACAGAGAAGCACTGGGTAACATACAAGGGAACCTCAATAAGATTCCCTTGTTGAAATTTAAAAATTTGCCAATTTCTAATCGGAAACCACAGAGGCAAGAAGGCAGTGGATTGAGATATTTAAGGTGCTGAAAACAAAAACATTTAAGAATTCTATATCCAACAAAACTACCTTTGAAAAATCATCAGATGTTAAGACATTCCCAGAGGAACAAAAGTTGAGTTTGTCACCACTAAACTGGTCCTACATGGATGCTAAAGAGAGTTCTTCAAGGTGAAAGGAAAGGACAATGGACAAAAAGTTAAAACTACATGAAGAAATAAAGACCTTTGTTCAGGTTAATGTCATGGGGAAATATAAATGCCAATACTGTTGTATTTTTGGTTTGTCACTTTACTTTTTACTTCCTATAGGATCTAAAAGGCAAATGCATAAAATGTAATGAGTAATCAGTGGTTTGGGACTCATAGTGTGTAAACATGTAATTTGTGACAAGAACTATATAAAGATGGGTGAACACAGGGGTATAAGTTCATATTTTGTGTAAATTATTGAATTTAAGTTGGTATCAAAGCAAAGGAGAGTGTTATAGATTCAGGATGTTAAATTTAAGCCCCATGGTAACTACAGACTCTTGTAAATTTGAAGGTATTTGAAAATAAAAGGTAAAAAACAAACAGACAAAAATTAGGCATGTAAAACAATTGTGATTACATAACCCAAGATTTCTATTGAACAATTTAGAGTTTATCAACTGCGTTTTTTCTTTTCTTTTTTAAAAATTTATTGAAGTATATCAGTCATACATAAACATACATAAACAATAAGGGTAGAGTAAGGGAAGCGGCTGTGGCTCAATCAGTAGGGCTCCCGTTTACCATATGGGAGGCCCCGGGTTCGGTTCCCGGGGCCTCCTGGTGAAGGCAAGCCCGCCCGCACGGCGTGGTTAGCTGACCCAGTGAGCACAAGCAGCAAGCGGGGGATAAATGAATAAATAAATAAAATCTAAAAAAAAAAAAGTGTAGAGTAATAGTTATGAACTTACAAAACATACATACAAAAAAACAGGGCTTTCATACCTCACCCTACCACCAATACCTTGCATTGTTGTGAAACATTCTTAACTAATGATGAAAGAGCAGCCTCAAAATATTACTGCTAACCACAGTATCTTACATTCCCCCCAACCCACCTTATTATTTTTTTAATATCATTTATACATGAACATATACAGTAAGTGTATAGTAAAAGTTGTGAACCTACAAAGCAAACAAGCATAACAGCGTACAAGGGTACCATACATCACCCCACCATCAACACCTTGCATTGTTAGACTTTTGTTACAAATTATGAAAGAATACCATCAAAATCTTATTACTAACTATAATCCTTACTTACGCTTGTTGTATTTTCTCCCCAACCCACCCTAGTATTATTTTTAAATATATTTTTTTTACAGAAGATGTAAACTTACAAAACCAGCATGCACATATGCAGAAGTCCCATATAACACCCCTCTATCAACACACTACACCATGGTGGAACATTTGTTACAGATTATGAGATAATATCATCAGACTATTACCACTAACCATGGTCCATAGCATACATTGTCACACTATTTCTTTAATCTCCTATTATTAACACAGTACATCTTTGACATAGATGGATGAATATTACAGTATTGCTGTTAACCACAGTTCATAGGTCACTCCAGTTGTATTTTTCCCCATGCTTCTCCACATTCCCACCACCCTGCAGTAGTGACATAACTATGCTGTAGTCTGCAAAGGAACCTCTTTCATCTGTACCATCAATCACAATTCTTATTGTGTTACTGTGTTATTCAGTCCCTAGATTGTTCTCTAGCTTTCTTTCAATTCACATTTACATCCCTAGACTACCCTTTCCAGCCACATTCCAATTTATAAACCAGTTGTTTCTTACTATAATGTGTTACCATCAATGCTATACATTTCCCCTCTTTTACAGGAAAGTTAAATAAAACTTCTGCAGACATTAAGCATCAGTAGTCCATCTCAGTCCTCCTCTTACCTCCTTTAAGAATCCACCACCTGTCCCACCAGGTCTTGACGATGTTTTCCTACATTTTCTTGTAGAAGGTTTATGGTTCTTGCTCTTATATTTAGGTTTTTGATCCATTTTGAGTTAATTTTTGTATAATGTGTGAGATAGGCGTCATCTTTCCATTCTTTGGCTATGGTTATCCAGTTCTCCCAGCACCATTTGTTGAATGGACTGTTCTGCACCAGCTGGGTGGGTTTGACAGACTTGTCAAAAATCACTTGACCCATAGATGTGAGGGTCTGTTTCTGAACCATCAGTTCAGTCCCATTGGTCTATGTGCCTGTCTTTATGCCAGTACCATGCTGGTTTTATATATATATTTTAAAAGATGCTTAGATTACATAAATGTTACACAAAAATTACAGGGATTCCCATGTTCCCCACCTCCCACACCTCCCATAACATCCCACATAAACATCTTTCATTAGTGTGGAATCAAATGCATTTTTTCTAGTTTAATAATCCCATCTAGAATGTTCCTGGTTTATCTATCTTTCCTCCGAATTATTCCTGAGGCAGAGAACATATAATTTGGTAACTTAGAGTTGTAAATCATTTTCTGTCAGAATTTTGAAAATATGACTCTACTATATTTGAAGTGCTGATTTTGAATAGTCCAGTATAATTCTGATTGCTAATCCTTATTTTTGTTGTTGTATTTTTCCTCTGGAACATTTTTCAACTCTTAATCCCTGGTGTTCTGAAAGTGTATGTTGATGTGTTGATATGATAACACTTATTTAGTGTTTTATAGTATATAAATTGTTTTCATTTAAGTTAGTATATTTACTACCACAGGAATCTTACATAATTCAGGCTGTGCTGTCTCCACTTTATAGGTGAGAAAAATAAGTCTGACATTAAAAGACTATTTGGACTTAAATCTAGGTCTTATTCACTTTTCATATCTTTATCCTTTGGGATGATAGGACATCCCACATTCCTAATTATACACAGTGTGAATAAACTTTTAATCTCTTATTGCTAGGTAATTGTTCTATAGTTTTATTAAAGCAGGCCAGAACACCTTTATTTACCTAATTATATGCCTCAAATTCTATGTTATGTACCCTTGTTTAGTAATTTTTTTAATGTGTTGCAGTTAACCTAAGTGTAACAACAGGCATAATAATTGGTTTAAGTGGTATACATATTCACATGCAATTTTAAAATAAGATTCTAAGAGTTAAGATAAAATTCTAAAAGAAATTTGTGTTATGTCAAGCCATTTCAGGCTAACTCCTAAATCTATAAGGATATATTTTAATTTTCCTCAGCTATGTGGCTATTTCAGTAGATAAGTTTGAAAGGCACAGGCCAGAGTAGTATGTAGCCATTGTTAATTTATTCTAGAAAGATTGAGGGGAGACATAAAATTAGGAGGCCAGGCAGGAGACTATACAGATATCTAATACTCAAGTTAAAAACAATCCTTAGTGGGTTTTTATCAGTAGAAATGGGAAGAAAGTATCTCAGATTAAGAGCAACACAAGATTACAATGGACTTTGGTTTATGATATAGGAGAGGTTTACAAATTTAAGTGAAAAGCCATAGATGTTTCTCAGGCTTCAAGTTTTGGTGACTAGAATATAAATGCCATTAATGGATATAAAAATTTAGGAGCAAGGTGTAAGAGGGTAGAAAGGGAAGGTTGAATCAGCAGAAGTCAGTAAGGGGCTGATTAATTTGTTTTTAGATAAGTTGAATTTGAGAGGACTAAATTTAAGTAGAAATGACAAACAATTTAAAGAGGGCAACTGGAAAGATTTGGGATGAATATATAGATTGGGGAAGTTTATTCATGAAGAATAGATGAGTCCATGAGAGTACTCATCTATGTCATATGTGCTGGTCAGTGTAGAAGAGATGACTGAAAAGGGTGTTTTGGCCCACAGTATTAAATAGGATTCTTCTTCACAGAGAAGAATCCAGGTAAGGGGAATCTGAGGAGAATGTAATAGTGTTGAGAAAGCAAAACAAAGGTCAAGTTTGAAAAAAGATTATTGTCATTAGTAAGTAGTATAGAAATCAAAGGGAACATGGACTGAGAAAAGGCTATGAGATTTGACAATTTTAGTTAGTGATGAAATTAGAACCCTTTTGGTAAAGTAGCAAGGATAGAAGGAACAGTTTTATGAACCATAAAAAAAGTTCTTTCTCTTTGTCTGCCAGAATTCTCTCTCAATTTGAGCTTTATGTGGGAAAATAAATTAACTGAGTACTCCTTTTAGAAAAAAATGAAACACACTGTGAGAATTGCAGAAAACAGAAGCAGTTGGTATATTAAATAATAAATTATTTTACGTTTGAAAGCTTCCAACTTTTTAGGGGGAAAAAATAGTCATTTTGGCATCCTGGTTCTAAAACATCAATGTAAATTAGACAACTAGGGCTGTGACTCTGAAAACTAAATCCTATTCTTGATTTATTGTATTTTCTGGAACAAAATATTATTTATACAGAATCTGCAAAGATCATACATGTCTCTTTTATATATGACATATATTTGAAATTTAACATACATAATGCTGAATATTTGACTAAGGTGAATCACTATATAACTTGATGCAATATATTATTTCTTGTAGGTAGCTTCTGTAAACAATGATTTAGAAATAAATACAAGTGATATTATGGTTAAAAAATTTGTATTTTATAATCCTTGGGGATTTATTTAAATTAGAAATAATTTAATTGTGTTTCTATTGTGATGTTAATAAAATATTATAATTTAAATTTCTATAACATAGGGAACTGAGTATTGATTTATTTAATTTTAAAACATCACACAGATACACATCCATCAGGCCATTTAAAACATTAAATTCTTTATGATTTTTAATTCTACTTGAAAATCTACAAAAAAGTGTTAGACCCACACCATGCCCAGGGAGAATAAATTATTATTAAACTTTAACTTGGTACTGTAAATACATTCATTCTTATTATAATCTGAGAAGATTACTTTAAAATGATTTTTTTACAGTATTAAATGTTAAAACATATAAAATACATACAGTATAGATAAGTTAACAACTGTGTTAAGGTACAGTGATACCTGATATTAAAGTCAATATGACTTAGTAATCATGTTCTACTGCATTTGATTAAAAGGACATTGAACCTATTTCAGTACAGTATTTCTTCTTGTTTCATGTGGTTTCATAAATAAAGTACATAAAACATTTTGTTCAAATTATTCTATAGCGAAATGAGGCTTGTGTTTTAAAATTCATTATTACAGATTTTCATATGTACTCCTGAGCTGATTGAATTCTGGTTTTAAAATTAACAATACTACAGAATTTAACAATTTTCCAATTATCAGTCCTTTGTATATATTTATTCAAGTTTAGAATTTTAGCAAGAAAGCTATTTTTTTAAAAACTGGGAAGTTGTGAAATTAGCCCACAGGTAACTCTTAAAATTAAATCTTTTTTATTTAAAAATTTACCCATTGATTTCTAGATATTGACCATCTAAAATTGATTGCCACATCACAAAACATTTGAAAAAATATCATAAAAGAATTTTGGTTGATGAAGGTAAATGGAATTTTTTAAGATAATGTGATGATGGTTAAATCTTAAATTGACAGTGACTTTAAAAGAAATATATTTTCAAGTCTTCTTTTTGGATTTAATACCAGATTATTAAACCACAATAAATTAGGCTGAATTTTATTTAATTTATTGACTTTTAAATTTGTCTCAGTTCATTTAAAGCTTTCTTAATCTGTTGGATGGATCAACATTTTGGTTGATTTGATAGAGTATAACCTTCCAATCTGAGATTTCCAACATATTCCTCTTCTCCTTTCTGGCTTAGATTTTGTTCTTGGTTTGTTGTATTTACCATTGAGGTGGTTTTCCTCACATACTTCATGCCACCACCAGCCTCCTAAAGAAAATAGAGAGTTTAATATACAAACACATGTAGTTACTGTTAATATATTTTCCATAAATATATCTTCATTGTTTTATACATATGACAGTATTTTAGATGTATGTGTAGAAAATTTAAGTAATCTGTAAAAATTTCTTGTATGGCAAAAATAGATGTCTGAGGAGGACTAGAGAAATATTAACACCTTGGTTACTATCATTAAGAGATTTTTTTACCTATAGTGGTAGCTGGCGTTGTAGAAATAGCTAATACTTTGCGAACATACTTTAAAGATTTGAAATTAACGTACTGATATTAGAAAAAGAATACCTGAATAACTTTGTGGACAGTTGCGATGTCCTTTTGCTATGTGATCCCGTGTAGAAAACACCAATTCTTTGTGTTCTGGGAATGCATTGGGGACATTGCCAGTAATTTCAGTTAGGTATAGCGTATAGTTGGTTTCATGATTTCCCAAACGAAAAGAATATTCAATATAATACTTGTTGTCTTTCCAATCTTCTAGCTCAATTCGTAAAATATAATTGGACTGCTTCACTATGGAGTATATCTTCTTTAGGCCCAACCAAAATTCTCCTAAAAGGAAAAGTGTCAAAGATCTGTGGATTGTTAACTACAGATTGTGTACTGATAGCTTTTTTAAAGAGTATTTTTTATTGGTGTAATAAATGAATTGTTTTCACCTTGAATCCCTTGATCGTTTTACAATCTGTTTTAAGCAATTTGATTAATTATACATAGACGCACAGTGAAAAGTGTGAGTTGTTAACGAGCCTACTTCAAGTCTGATTGTTCTTTCTAAAAAGGATATTAGACATGTTTTTATATGTGAAACTTTTTAGGCTATGATAAATATTTTTAGGTCTGGCTATTTGTAGAATAATATCTTACTTAAATGTCCTTGTATATACTGACTTTATTGTCACCTATTTATTAATACCCACATGCCATCAAGAGATTTGTTAAATATTCCCAAAGAGGTGGATAAGAATAATGTCATTTTGTCAAGTATGGGATTTGCCTTTGGTATTTGCTTGATATATATGCTTTCTTTGTAGAAAATGGAAGGAATACATTTTTATTTTTATTTTTATTTATTTTTATTTTATTTTTTCATTTTTACCGGGAGGTCCTGGGAATCGAACCCAGGTCCCTCCATATGGGAGACGGACGCCCAACCATTTGAGCCACATCCACCCCCTGGGGAATACATTTTTAAAACATTTAAAATAAAAGATCTTGGTTCTTTTCTCTCTAATTTTCTAATTATTTAGAATTAAAAATAATTCTATGAGTAACAAATACAAAGAGATCTTTTTTAACTATCATAATCCTTTTAAATAAAGTATTTAATTAAACAAATAAGTTTTCCTTATTACTATTGAATTAATTGGAGGCTTCATTTTAAGGATTGCTGGTAAATGTAACTACAAAGGGCTTTTTTATTTGAAATGAATGAGTACTCTAGACTTTAGTGTCAACCTTTTAATTCTGAGTTATGTTCACTTTTTGGAGAAGATTTGGATTTATAAAATATCACTGAATACATATTAGGAAGGGTTTAAATTCAAAATATTTTAAATTGTCAAATAGTACTGAACATTTAATCATTTGATATAATAATAATAATGATGGATGTTCCACTTAATAAGTGAGTACTTGTATATATTCATAGATTTTTTATAATGTGCTTTTCTTTTTTTTTTTTTTTTACTTAAAAAAAAAAAAGATTTGTTTATTTATTTCTCCCCCCCCCACCCCTCGTTGTTTTGCGCTCGCTGTCTGCTCTCTGTGTGTTCTTCTGTGTCTGCTTGTCTTCTCTTTAGGTGGCACCGGAAACCAATCCTAGGACCTTCCAGAGTGGGAGAGAGGTGCTCAATCTCTTGTGCCACCTCAGCTCCCTGGTCTGCTGCGTCTCTTATTGTCTCTCTTCTGTGTCTCTTTTTGTTGCGTCATCTTGCACCAGCTCTCTGTGCAGACAAGCATCCCTGCGTGAGCCAGCATCCCTGCATGGGTCAGCATGCCGCTCGGGCCAGCGCTCTGTGCTGGCCAGTCTCTGCGTGGGCCATCACTCTGTGTGGGCCAGCTCTCCACTTGGGCCAGTTCACCACTTGGGCCAACTTGCCTTTCACTGGGAGGCCCCAGGAATCCAACCCTGCACCTCCTATATCGTAGACGGGAGCCCATTTGCTTGAGCCACATCCGTTTCCCACTTTTCTGTTATTATATTTTGAGTTGCTTATTTTATTTTTATCTTGTTTATTTTGTGATCAAAATAGAATAATCTGCATTAACTATTTAAAACCACATTTTATATATTATAATATTTAAATAATTGCAATTTAAAAATTTTGTACTGTATATCTAACAGTTCCTTGTCCTTTCCAACTTCCAAATAATTGATATCCAAAATGTTAATAAGAAAGTAGAGTGACTAAGTGCTAGGGATAGTTCTCTTTGTAGCTCAGTCATAGCACTTACCACTTATTGAAGCACATAGCGCTTAAAATCAAAATTGTTTTTAATAATTAAAATTATTATAATTATAACTTATTGAATTCAAAGTATAATTAAGAACAGATACGTAATTTTGATAAGTATATTTCAAATAATGATAGCTGCGATAAAGTGCAATTACCAACAAATGTGGAATTTTTAATAAACTCTATGAAGGCTGGAACAGTTTCTCCATCTTTTCTGCATTCCTTATATCCAGGCCATAGTAGGTTCTTAATATTTTTAACTTGACAAGTGAATGGATAAATGAATGAATTCACCTTACCATCAAGCCTCCCAAAACCATATTTGTAGTTCTCCCAGGATTCATTGAAATTTTGTGAGCCATCTATTCGATGTTGAATTAATGTCCATGAACTTCCTGAATATGATGAGAAAAATTGTGTAATTTTAATAGATCTTGATAAATGTGAAAAGCACTGTTGTTTTTTTTAAGGAGGTACTGGGGATTGAACCTGGGACTTCATACATGTGAAGCAGGTGCTCAATCACTGAGCTACACCTGCTCCCCTGTTTGTTTGTTTTTAATAGGTGGCGTTGCAAGGTAGTTTATTTATGTTGTTATGGTGACATTTTATTATTTATTATGGTCCCAAGAAGTTAAGTGAAATAAAGCCAATGAATTTTGTCTTAGTAAACTTATTGATAATAGTCACATCAAATTATTCTATAGGAAGGAGATGAAGAATGAGTGAATGCATGAATAAATACACAAATAAGATGACAAATATTAATATTATATCTATTATAGTTTTCATGTTATATATATTTCACTTTACATTTACTCAGAACAAAGAGCAGGATTCGTCTTGCTGATAGATAGTAACTTGAACTAATTATATTTTCTCTTAAGGCTGTTTTACCTGATATAACATCGCAGTAGACATTAAAAACTTCAGAGTCTCTGGGTCTAATGGCATAAATGCCACTTGTATGTTCACCTCTGTTATTCATAGTGGTACAGTCAGCAGGAATGCCTAGAATCAACAAAATGTTATTACATAAGATAATAAGATGTAGTAGTAAGAATGATATCTTTAGAATTTGAGATGGTATTTGATGTTTTATGGAGTTATTGCAAATGTAGCTTTTTCAGTAATGCTTATACTAAAGCATTTTTATCAGATGACATCTTCTGCAAAAAGATGTTTTTAAGGAAAAGCGATGCAACAAGGCTTTTAAACACTTTTTTTTTTTTTTTAACTAGACATAAGAAGAATATAAAGTGGCAGAAATTCTACATATGAGATATACAGTGCTTAGCACCCAGCTGGTAGTTAATAAATGTATAAGAAAACTAATAGGAATCTTTTTTTTCCTATATGAATCTCATAAGAAATAAATGTGTTTTGAGAGTATACTATTTTGTTGAGGTTTTGTTGGAAATGAACAATTATTTTGCTCAAACGTTTTCTTTTTCTAATGAAAATTTTCAAACAGGAAAGTAGAAGGAACTGTTCAGGAGAACACCATGTTCTTTCCACCTTATTCAACATTTGTTAACATTTTGCCATATTTGCTTTATAAACACACACATATATTCAAATACCTATTTTGCTGTGCCAAAAGTAATTTTGCAAACATTATGGGTCTTTACCCCTTCAATGTCAACATGTATCTCTGAAACGTAAAGTTATTCTACTACATCACAGCAATACCATTATTAAGAAATTAATTCCATATTATCTTATACCAAGTCCTGACAGTCTTCAGAATGTCTTTTATAATTTTTCCTTTCTAATAAAAACCAGGATCAAATCTAGGTTGGCACATTGTATTTGGCTGTTGTCTCTTTACTCTTTATTTGCTTTCACTTTAAAACAGACCATAGAATGTGGATCTTTGATGGGAATGTCTAATCGGGGCAGAATTTGATGAAACTTAATAGCGTCAAGAAGAAAATCCATCAAATTACCTTACCATCATTTTCTACCTTTTTTTTTTCATTCAACTGTAGAGAGGGAGTAGTTCTCGGTACTCTCGCCTTGGAATAAAGAGAATTTTCTATGGGTTCTTGAATACCAGTCCTTCTCAGCTGATGAAAAAATAGAAATTGCTTTTAAAATGGTACTGAATATGCAATTAGGTGAAATCTAAGTAAGGGTATCAGAAGCACAATTTATATGCATCTTATCTCTTAAGTTCACAATATGTTACTATTTTTCAAGTTAAGAGGGATAAGCAGTGTTATCCAGATTGTACAGTTATCTGTTCTCAAGCTATTTAATGAGGCACTTTATTTATGAGCTGAAAAAAAAAAGATAAAAGAGAACAAGGCAAAAAAGATTGTCTCCCCCCCGCCCCCCCCCCCCCCCCCAAAAGAGTCAAGGCTAAGAAAAGAGCCAAGAGACTTTGTTTTGCTTAGATTTTTTTCTGGTGCTCCTAAAAACAAAACAAAAAAAAAGCAAGCAAACAAATGAACCAACTCAGGGGAGTCGATGTGACTCAGTGATTGAGTGCTGGCTTTCTACATATGAGGTCCTGAGTTCAGTCCTGGCCCCAGTACCTCAGACAAACAAACAAACAAACAAACAAAAAAGATAGCACATAAATTAACCAAGGCTGCTTTCTTGATAATTTTTGACCTTTAAATATATCTGCAGAAGTTATAAATTGGCAAGTTTATTTGCTTACATTCAATATATTCAGTATTTCATTTTCTCTTGGTTTAGCAGAAACAGTTTATTTTTATTTAAAGTGTGCTGGCAATTTATTTACTAATAGTATTTTATTTTCATGGCCTGAGAAAAGCAGAATGTATAATACCTTATATTATTAGTGTTAGTTTTGTGATGCCTGGCATAAATGGCATTTATGCCTAATTCAGAAGGATCTGTCACAAAGGTCATTTACTGGGTATTAGCTTTTCTATTAAAATACCGTTAATCTTGAAGTTATTTAACTTTTTATTCTAAATATATATATATGAAGAAGTTGGGTCAGATGATCTAAGACTTCTTCTAACTCAAAAATTAATTGTTTTGACTTCTTCATAAATTTTCTTTTTAGACAGAATATTTATCATTTTATATAGTGACATTTTGCTTTTCTGAGCAGGTTCATTTATTTATAATAAAAGATAGTAAAAAAGTTTAGAAAAAATATAATACAGAAATTACAGAAATCAAAAGTAGTTAGCGGGGGGCGGATGTGGCTCAAGTGGTTGGGCGTCCGTCTGCCATATGTAGGGCGCGGGGTTCGATCCCCGGGACCTCCCGGTAAAAAAAAAAAAAAATATATATATATATATATATATATATTTATATATATGTGCCAGTGAGCTGCCAGGCCCTGGAAGCCATGCAGCAAGGTGATGACGTAACAGGAGAGAGACGCAGGGGAGAGACAAGATGAGATGGTCTGAAAGCTCTGAAAACCAGGAACCAAGGTAGCGCAGATGGCAGAACACCTCTCTCCTACATCGGAGGTCTCCAGGATCGAATCCTGGTGAAGACTGGAGGAGGAGGATGAGAAGAGATGGCAGGAAACAGACACAGAGAATTACGCAGCGAATGGACACAAAACCGCAAATGGGGAAGGGGGCGTTTAAAATGGATAAAGTAAATAAATCTTTAAAAAAAAAAAAAAAAAAGTAGTTAGCAAAAATTCTTTTTGGATAATCTACTGAAAGTGATATTATGTTGGTTTAATGGAAATGGGAAATAACATTTGTTTTATAGTTCTTGAGAACAAATTTTTACCAACTTATATATAAGTTTGTATTATTTTTAAAAGTTTTTAATGGCTTTTTAGGAGTACCATTAATTAATAGTTTTGACATATTGTATTATAAACTGAATGCTTAGTTTCTGACAAGCTTTAGTCTAAACAAGTAATCTCTCCCTTACCTCCAGTTTACGTTTTAGATTAATTACCTTGCTTGGTGTTGAACTTTATTTATTGAATGCACAGTTTCTTAAAATATTACAACAAAAGTTCATTGACTTCTGTGTGCTAAATATGAGATTAACTTTATTAATTCAACAAATATTTATTGAGTTCCTATGTGTCAAGCAATTTTTGTTTTGTTTTGAGGCTAGAGCAGTAAGTGTGATGGAAAAAAATCACTGTAAAATTAAGTTTTAATCGGATTACTATGGTTGCTATGTTGAGGATGTACATTACATGAATTAATTCATTTTTTCTCGCAACAATTTTATAACATAGGTACTATTATTATTGTCATTGAATACAGGAAAACGAAAGACAGAGGGGTTAAGTAAATTATTCAAGGTCACCCAGTAAGTTTTAGAGCCAGGATTCAAACCCAGATAGTTTTTTTAACTTCAGAGCTTGCCATCTTAACAATTATGCTGATGTGCTCATTTTAAACTCACTATCCAATTAAATATAAATTTTATGCAAAAGATGGGACATGCCATTAAAATATTGACTTACCTGGTTTTCTATTTCTTTTATTTGATTATGCTGTTGGTTTAATTGTCTATATTGTTCTTCCATGGTCTGGAGAAGGTCTTTGATGTTATTATTTTGCTGTTCTACAAAAGTCTGGGCAGAGATTGTAGGTTAGTTAAAAAGTTTCTTTCCTTCTTTCTTCCCACTCCCCCCCTTCCTTCTCTTCCTCTTCCTCTTCTTTCCCTCTTCTTTCCTTCTGCTTTCCTCCTCTCTTCCTTTCCTTCTCTTTTTTTAAGTTGGAATTTTAATTTCCTATTATGTTCTATTATAGTCCAATTTTTATACTATTGGTGGATTAGAAAAATGAACATTGGCAATCATTTTTTCCTTGTGTGCTTCTTTGAAATAGTACATTCTTTTGTTCTTATGTTTCATTTGAATTTACATGATTTCAATTTAATGAAAAATACAGTATTTTAATAGGAATAAATCGTTACCATTTACTGTATTAATTTTATTCAATTTAAACATGAGAGAATGGCTTTAAATATAAATTCCTTTAACTTTTTGTCTCCACTAATTTACAATACTGTAATAGTTTTTCTTGCTAAATTTTATTCCTTAACTAATTTGTAATTTTCATACAAAATGTGAGTTTTTTTCATATATAATGTTAGGGTTAACATAAAAACCAACTTGAAACAGCAGTGGGAAATTTTATTTTTTGGAGACTCTTTTCTTTGAGAGCATGTTTGAAACATAGTATTTCAAACAACATGTCTTAGAAATATTTTTTAAAAGATCCATATTAAAAACAAAACAATGAATCCTCTGATTTCTACTTACTTTAAGTGAAGTTACCTCTGGGTACTCCTGAATTTCAGGTTGATTTTGAATTAAATTAGTTAATTGTTCCTCTAAATATCTCACTTTTTGTTGAAGTAGAATTTTTTCTTCCATGAGGCTTTCAAGTTTTGAGTTGAGTTCAAGTGACATGTTCTTCACTTCTTCATTTTTGACTTGTAGTTTGGATGTAGTTTTTCTAAGTTCCTTTTCTTCTTCTTTTATCTCATTGGTTTGCAGTGATAGATCATAAAAAGACTTATCAAATATGTTAAGTTTTTGAAATATGTCATTAATTTGGCCCTTAGTCTTATGGACAAAATCTTTAAGACCATGGCCCAACTGAAGGAGGCCATTGGCTAAAATTTTTACATCATCTAACATAGCAAATCTTGATTTTGGTTCTGGAGATACAGAATCAAATGATGAATAGTCTTGGCCAATTTTGGAGGAAAGAACTAGAGGAGCAATAAAAAGAAATATCTGAATCATGTACATTTTTATCCTAATTATTCAATTTTCAAGCAATTTGGAATTAGCTTTCTCCTGTAAGCAGACCTAGATTTCTAAACTCTATGTATACTGCCTTTTATCACATAAAAGGCAAGGTGGGCAAGTGAATATAGTTAATCATTAAACTGTGTAAACTTGTACAAATGTAACCTTTTTTCACATTGTGTTAGATCAGTGCTAAATGAAATTCGGAAATGAGCAACTAACTTAACAGGTTATTTGAAATGGTGCTATTGTAGTTAACTTTGCTATATTATAAACTGTACTTTCATTGTTTTGGGATCTGCCTGTTTTTATTTTCTTGATTTTAAAAGAGATTTACAAAGTTAAAACAAAGTCTTTTGAATTGTAAATTAATCATTAAAGTTGAGATACAATTATTTAATTAAGTATGCATTTACCAAATTGTATTCTAGTTCTTTTTGAAACAGTGACCCATCTCAAAATATGCCTTTTCTGTGAAAACTTCAGGTGGTGTTAATTGCTCTGAATGCTGCATTTTGATAGCATTCTGTATAAGTTAATATATGATTATGGTGTTTTTTATTTGTCACTATAATTCATTAGTGTATATGTTTGCCTCAAATTATCTGACTTATCCATCTTTGTATTTTATCATCATACCTAATAAGTGGCATTAAAAGGCATTTCACTCCTTTCTCCACTATATTCTAGCATTCTTTTTATGTTCTAGCTTCTTTTCCTTGTGTGATATGTGGTCTTCTAATGTCAAAACAGAATTAAATCTTAAATACTTTCAATGTCAGGAACTATTTGCCCATCATAAGTTTTTCTGAAGTTTGTGAGCTTGGTAGCAAGTTTGATAATATAAATTTAGTCAAAAAAACCAAAACATCAATAGTATGTCTGAAAATAAGTATTGCACTATGCTTTTAACCCTTGTTAAAAGGAAAATACTAAATGCCTCAGTTAAGTTACAAATGGTTATCATTATTGCATGCTCATATTAGGAACTTTTTGAGAAAATAACAACTCCTTTAAAAATGTCTAATCTTGGTAAATTAATACAGTGAAGTTGTTAAGAATGTGGGCTCTGGGGTCAGAATGCTACTGACCAGAATGCTACTGCCCAGCCTTGAACAAATTACTTAACTTCTCCATACCTTAGTTTCTCTTCTGTCAAATTGGAGTAAGAATAGTGCCTACTTTATAAAGTTATGAGAATGAAAAGAAATATGTGTAAAGCACAACAGTATTTGACAAATATGAAATCATTAAAATATTAGTTACTATAGCACATGAAACTAATTTTTAAGCTGTGTATTTGTGTGTATACAATCAATACTTACCTAATAGAAAAATTTCATAAAAATTTCTTTTTAACAAAGGGGAAAGCTTTGATATAAGTGAATTTCAGTTTAAATTATAAATTATTAAGCAAAATGAACCATTTATAATATTTTATTCTTAGAAATGCCTCTTCCTGGTATAAAATAGAGACCCTCTCTTTTGATGATTTAGGACTAAGGGCTTTTGAGTGTAATAGTTGTAGAGATAGTATAGCATAGTGGTTAAGAGTATGATTTTGGAGCTAGACTGCCTGAATGGGAATCCTGGCTCTGTTATTCTTCAGCTATTTTGACCCTTGGTCAAATTACTCAGCTTCTGTGTACCTCTGTTTTCTCATCTGTCAAGTGAAGATAATATCTTCTTTATAGGGTTGTGTAAGGATTAAATATTAATCTTTTCAAAGCACTTAAAACATTACCTGGCATAAAGTAAGAACTCCATGAGTATAATATATTAGCTCTTTTTCATAATTAGAAGTAATCAATGCATTTATTTCTATACTATAATATTTTGTGGGTGAAATGATCATATCTCATGTTAAGATCGTGTAAATTGGGAAATATTGCTAGAAGATAGGGTATCTGAGTTTTATATCAGTGTTTTGGCTTTTTGGACTTTTGTAAGTGCAAGAATTTTTATCTTTTGATTAGCCTTTGTATACTTTTTCCAAGTGTTTGATACAGAAACATGTAAATACTTCTGTTTGCAGCTGAAATAAAGAATACAAGTAAATAAAACAAATGCTTTTACTAATGAAGAGATAAAACGAATGTTTACTTATTCCTCATTTTTATCTTACCCTTCTACTGGTACATATTACGGAATTTTAAAAGTGTATGTTGAACTAGAGAATAAATTGGAATTTTCTCACTCTTCTTTAAAGGAAAAAGTTAAAATTGTAATCATTGTCATGAAGGGCATATTTTCAAACTTCTCTTAACTAAGCTGCTTTTATGGCTTAAAATTATTGACCCTGATATTTTATCTACTTGCTAGTTAAGGGGGACTTGAGATGGGCCACCTTCTCTGTATTACAGTATAAGCTGTTTATTGGCAAGATCTGTATCTGTTTTCTTTATATTCTGTCCTGCATCTCACCACAATGCTTTATACATTGTTAAAACACAATAAATATTTCTCTAATAAACAAGAGAATTCTAAACATACAGAAGTTTTCCAAGCACAAAACTTGTGTGTAGTAGATATTCTTCCCGTTTTGGTATAAGGGATTCCTTTTTAAGAGATGGGAATTTGAAGAGTAGCCCCTTCCAGTTCATGAAAATGGCTGGAGCACTAATACCAAAGAAAGATGTGTGAAGGAATTTCCTTCTATTTTGGTTACTGTACTAGAATGCTAATTTTTGGGTATAATTTATGTAATTCCTCACATGTAACACTGATAGATATTGTCTCTGGGTAAAAATGTTGGAATAATATTTTTCTATTATAGTAGTTTCATTTTTTTAATGTTATTGAATGTAATTAAATAAGTGATTTGCCTAATTACAAACTTCCTAAGAGTTCCAGCATGGGAAAATGTAATGAAAGTAGTATTTATAAAAGATTTTATGTCTACATTTTAGTTCCTTCTGTTTGATCCTCTTTGGGGACTCATTGTTATAGGCAGAATCTAATTTTCAATAGAATTAGTGCCTATTTAAATAGAACCCTGCTCAAATGGAATAGTAGCATTATAACCACTAAAAATTTATATGCCAAAAAAAATTAACTCTAAACTTAAAAACAAATTGAAATCCTAATCTAAGAATTCCTAGTTTCTAAAAGCCCATATACAGAATTTCTTTGCTACTTATTATTTTAGGACATTTAAGAGTCTTGTTTGACTTCTAAGCAAAACAAAGTCCTTTATCCTCCCCCAGGTTGTGCAATCTTTTGGAGATATGACTTCCAAATAAAACACAGGGCATTTTAGCTCTTTGAAACATAGTATCCCATTTAATTTTTTTACTTTTAACTATGATCATTTGTTTTTGAATTAATATGTTTGGTATTTGAAAAAAACAATTTATAAGTAAAAATAGTTATTGTAATTAAAAATAAATAAAAATAATACTTTTAGCTCCCTTTTCCTCCCTTTGTTTAGAATAGCACTGTCCAATAGATATATAATGTGTGCTACATATGTAATTTAAAATTTTTAGTAGCCACATTAAAAAATTAAAAAGAAGCAAGTAGAATTAATTTTAATAGCCTATTTATTTAAGTCAATGTATCAAAATATTAAACATGTGATAAATAAAAAATTATTAATTAGATATTTAATATTCTCTATTTATACCAAGTCATACTTATATCTTAAAACTAGACACAATTCAACTGCTCAATAGCCTCATTTAACTGTTTTATTAAACAGCACAAATCCAGAAGATGAAAGAATTTTGAAGGAATCATTTTATTTATTTGTTTTACTTTTTTTTCATTTCATTATTAATAGATGGTAGATTTATTTATGCTGGAAGTACTTATTATGGCTTCCTAAGGGTTGGTTTTTTTTTTTTTTTAATTTCTTACTGGAGTTAGTAGTCAGTTGAAAAAGAATGTAGATTCAACTGCATGCCTTTCTCCTTTAGAAACCCATTGAGTCTATAATTGTATGGCTTATATTGGAAATCAAACGTAGCTTATAGATGGTGTTCAATCAATTCCCATTTAATCTGGAATTCAAACTCCAGAAGTATTACATAACTAAATTTTTTTTTTTTTTTTTAAGATTTTATTTATTTATTCATTTATCCCCCCCTTGCTGCTTGTGCTCGCTGGGTCAGCTAACCACGCCGTGCGGGCGGACCTGCCTTCACCAGGAGGCCCCGGGAACCGAACCCAGGGCCTCCCATATGGTAAACGGGAGCCCCACTGATTGAGCCACAGCCGCTTCCCATAACTAAATTTTTGTGTGCATTCTGCACTCTTATTCATTATCTCCTTAGAATAAAAGTGGGTTTGTTGGGTCAAAGTGTGTGCTCATTTAAAATTTCTATATTGCCCTATCACCCTCCAGAAAATTTAAAGCTATTTTCATTGTGCCAGCAGTTGATTAGTAGGGTTTCATTTTACTTGAAGGTTTGTTCATCAGCTCTCAACCCTAATCTTCAGGTAAAAATAACTCTCATTCTCTTTTTAGCCCTTCCTTTTTTTCTTGAATCATTTCTATCCTCTATATTGGCAGCAGGGGCTATTAAAGTTTGTATAAGATGCATGATCCTAAAAGTGGACATGAAGTAAATAAATGCATGTTAGAATAGGACTGCTTCATAACAACTATCTAATATTTGTTATACCTACCATATTGTTATATGTTTTTAAACTAAAATATGCAATATTATATCTCTTAAATCCTTGAGTGCATTTATAGGCAAGGCATGTTTATAAATGTCATCCTGTTTATATCTGTTTGGGTAAACTAAGATAATATTAGAAATGTCTTTTAACTTCTTAATATAATTTTAGTCCACTCTCATTTATTTCCCAGAAGTCTCTTGTAGAGGAAAGAGCATGAGTTTTGTAGTCTGACTGACCTGAATGCCATTTTCAGCGCTGCCATTCACATAGTTGTGTGTGAAAATCATTTAACTTTTCTGGGCCTCAATTCCTTTGCAAAACTAGTATATTTTTTTATGGCTATATATTTGAGTATTCCTTTAAGGATGAAATAAAGCATTGTGTGTGAAAATGCTTACCACAATAGCTAGCAAATATTAATAATTCAGTTTTGGTTTATCTGTTTCTTTTGCAATATTTAGTGATACATGGTGTTTTTAAATATATATTCACCATGATGTATACTATTGCCTTCACAGGAATCTTCTCTACATATACCCTCAGAGTCTCAATTTTGCCAATCGTCAAGGTTCTGCCAGAAATATAACGGTGAAAGTGCAGTTTATGTATGGAGAGGATCTGAGCAATGCCATGTCGGTAAGAAATGTCTTTTACTTTTTCTATTCTTCAAATATAGTTCAAAGTGCCTTTTTTTTGTATCTCTTGGTTTGAAGCTCCAAACAAAATTAATATGATCTTTCAAACCAAATTTCTAAGTGCATCACTTCCTATATAGATAGTACTGACTGTACTTAAAGTCTTATTTATTTATTGAGAACTTGATGTATGCTAGGCACTCCCAGAGATACAAAGATGAATAAGACCTGTAATCTAGAGGGTATAAGACAAATAAATTTAATCCTAAAAATAGCTATTTTCAAAAGAGGGTCAGATCAGAATCACCTGGGGATCTTTATTAAAGTACAATACCTTTTCTCTACTCTTGGCATATGTGATTCTGATTTTCCACACACCCTCCTTTAAAATAAAAGACCAGGTAATGGGGATGGTGGATGATGAGTGATATATGTTATATGTAATGTTGTGCTATAGTTAGAAAGTGCTCCCCAAGTGAGTCTAATATGTACTGCTCTTCCCATTTGGTTGAGAAGCTCTGACCATAGTTCTCAACCTTAGCTGCACAGCAGACTCACCTGGGGAGGCTGAATCACAGTCCAATTAAATCATAATCTCTGGATGTGGGAACCAGGTATCAGTATTATTAAATCTTCACCAAGAGATTACACTGTGCACCCAGTGTTAAGAATGAAGGTATGTGCTAATAACTAGATGATAAATAGGGATCCAAAGGCTTATGTGTTAAGAGGCGAGAGAGCATGCCTTGCTGATATAAAAAGCAAGTATCATATGGAGGGAATAGATCTGAGATGAAATTTGATGAGTGGTTAAAATAATAATGGTCATAAGTCTGGAGGGTGGGGAAAGGAAAGCATTTCAAATGGAGGAATGTCCAGGAACAGAGGTCCAGTGGTAAATTGTGAGTGACATAGTACCATAGAAGACAAGTTCAAAATAGGACATTGGGGCCAGACTTGTGAGACTCTTGACTGCCCAAATTGTCATTTAGGATTTGTAGAAAACCAATAAATGCACATTCTACGAATGTAGATTTTTGGCTCAACTGGTAACATATTGAACGCTATGGCTCTAGATGTTTAACCTCTTAGAAACCCTAGTTGAATCCAAATGAGCTGAGAATAGGTGCATTATTAACACAGTCTTATTTTATTCTTCTATACTGGTCATTTGTATTAAGTTCTTGTGATTTTCCACATACCAGGAATGATATATATTTTTCCTTCCCTATTCTCTCAGTTTCATCAGCGTTTATAGATCTCCCTTGACAGTAGTGAGCACAAATTATTCATCTTTGTATTCTCCTATTTCAGAAACTTGCATATAATGCATGCCGAATAAATATTTGTTGAATAAATGCAGAATTTGTTTTTGAAGTTTAGTATTAGCATTTCATGCCCTTTAGGCTTTTTATTTTTATGGCTGAAGGAATGAATGTACTATCATAATTGATGAAAATATAATGGATTGTGAAAATAGATGCTTTATCAGCCTCTTTGTGAATTGCTATATGAATCTGATCTTATGACAAATGTAGTATATATAATAGGTTTTAATTGTTTGTCTAACAAACTCTTACTGGTCTTAGCTTATGTATTGCGTCATTTACAGAGCCCCAGCTGCACCCACTCTACATTGGCAGACTGCTCCCTCTTAGATATTAACATAGCATCTTTTCACTTCTTTCTCGGGCCTTATCACTTTATGATCATGTGTTTCTTTCTTTGTCTCACCCACTAGACTGTGAGCTCCTTGAGGGCAGGGACCATGTCTTATTCATATTTATATTTTGACAACTATCACAGTGCTTAACACATAATTGACGCTCATTCCATGTTGTTGAATGATTTAAAAATACTCGTCAAATTGTTTATAAAAGAACACTTTCCACTTTATATCATTTATGTTATGAAAATAAATGTTATTTTGTTTAAAGCCATAGCTTTCCAGAGGGGAAAAAAGGTGCTATATTCCTTTTACTTGTGTATTTGTCAAATGAAAATATAATGCTTTTATGTTTATGTGAATGGCTGGTTTGAAAAAATTGTATAAACACAGGCATATTGTGAGTATACTTACTATTTTTAATAAGTACTATTCATATTGGTCCTAAGATAATTTTTTATTATATATTGTCAGTATGATGAAATTATAAATTTCATAATTCTGGCACTGGAGTAAAGTTTTATGAGAATTTAGAAAGGCGTACTTAGCAAATTGATGACTTTAGACTTCTCTAGGAGAGTCATAATTATTCTACTTTTACGTATCCTTAAAATAAAAGGTCCTACTTGAAACACACAAATAATCATTAGTATGTCCTTTTTTTATTTAAAGATGGTGCCAGTTACACACTTTATCTAAGGAATATATTTTACTAGCTATTTTGCCGGTTGTTTTGATGGAAATGTGATGGATGACATGTCCACATACCTATTCATACATATGTAAAGATGGCTGGGCAGATTTAAGAGTGCAGTCCATGGCTAGATAACATTGTAAGCCTAACCGGCTCACATAGGAATCACAGCTATGACCTTGACATCATTAAGCCATTTATCTAATCAGCTGCCCTAATTAACTACAGTATTCCTGTCAGAATTCAAGAGGCAGATCTACAAGTTTGGATTAGGCTTTCTACAAAAGTAGTGTTGTATTTTTTTTTTTTTTAATTTGGTTTAAAAAAAAAAAAAAAAAAACCAGATATGTGAGAATATAAGTGTATATTTCCTCCTTCGTTTTAGAGTAGCTTATAAGGAGTACTAGAGGAAGGATACATAGCTAACAGGATTTTTAAAATATCATTTAGAAATAATATATTTGACTTTCAGAATGACTTTGTTGTTTTAATGGAGAAGCAATCAATTTGTATAGTAGATTTATGCTGCCATTCTATGGTCATATTACTTCTATAAGTTCTAAATGATATGCTACATCCAGATTTAAAAATGAATTCTTTAAGGAAAAGAAAAAGGAAAGAAATGTACTTTATTGCCCGTTAGTTATAAATATAATTGAAAGAAATTTTTTGAATGTTTTAATGTCAGATTGGTCTATCATTGAAAAGAAATTTACAGTTGAACCTATTAATGAACGTCAGTAGGCACATTGGTCCTTGTGCTCTTCATTGGGCTGATTTTGCCCATTGTTCTCAAGCAGTTTTTAAATTGGACAAATTCTTACATAGATATGAAAACAGCCAGCATTTATTATAACGAAGTTTCAACATGCTGTTATTTGTTACAGGTAATCTTTGGTAAATCTAGCTGTTCAGAATTTTCAAAGGAAGCCTATACAGCCGTAGTATATCATAACAGGTACTGAATTCAAATATTTCTTTCAAAGTTACTCACTTCTTAGTGGCATTGTTAGCACTCACGTTAGTGTGTTTACAAAATGCTTTGCTGCACTGAACGAGCCAAATTCCAAGACAGCTGACAGCAAAGTTATAATTTTCAGCCTGTGGCAGCATAGTCATTTTCTACAGACATCTCAAATATGACTTTGCACTCAAAACATCTTTTCTATCTTATTCTCTGATTTTCATTTTATTATATTGTTATCATCATTGTGGCCTCTGCTCTTTTAGAGCCTCTTTGGCTTCTTTGACCTCTTTTCCTATTATTCTTTGGCTTCTTTCCTTTACACGTTGTAGTTTTACTTAACTCTTTATTCATTAACTCTTTATTAAATTGATCATGTTCTTAACATCCATTAATCCTTTGAATAGTGACTTTCTGTTTTATTTGCTAATTTTTTATAACCTTTATTTTCTGCTCTCTTCATTTTTGGATTATTAAATGCTGTTGGACAACTACAAAATTGTACTGATCAGGGCCATTACACATTGATGTTATTTTATCACACACTACAGTAATTCATTTTATTTTGTCTTTTTGGTCTTACCGTTCTTTGGTAATCTTATTGTCATTGTCTCTCCGTTCCCGCTTCTCTTTCATGTAATAGTAACTACTTTAAAGCTTTCTCCTACTTCCTCATACTCCCACCTCTTTTCTGTGTGCTTTGCTCTCAACTCGCCTACTTTATTAAGTTGGTTGAGACAATCCAACTTGAGATCCATCACCTTCTCAACTCTTCACTTCAAACTATCTCCATACAGATCTGCCTCTCCTTCTGTTTCAAGGGTAGTAATGGCCCACTCCCTTCTCAATAGGAATCTTTTCACCTGTGATCGCAAACCAACCCATCTAGCTTCTTCCAGAATGTGGCTCAATCAGTTGTCCCTTCTCTTGCATCAACATTTTCCTGCTTCACTGGCTCCATCTCTTATTTTAAAAAAGAAACTTGTTTTTTAAAAAAGTCTTTCTTCAGTGCTGTTATATAGCGTTGTTTTTCTTTGCCCTTTTAAAACTTTGTTCTTTTTCACCTTTATTTTATGGCCCTATGTGAGTTTCCTTCTACCTCTTTGAACACTTCTTTTTCTGTGGTAATTATTCTTTTTCTTTTAATGTAGGTATTCCATAGGACTTTGCCCTTATGCCTCTTTCGCTCTGTATTCTCTCCCTAGGTAGTCTTATTGACGACTTTTTAAACTTTCTGTGAATTGTTCTCAGCTCTCTTTTCAGTCAAACCTTCCTTCTGAGGTACAGACGTATATTTTCAGTGATCTATTGGGCATACTTATATGGTGTCCTGCTGCCTTCACAATCCACATATCTATTCATGAACATCTTCTTGAGCCTGTCATCTTTCTGACTTATTTATTTCTGTTAATGGTACCACTATTTTTCCAATTACTTTGGCTAAAAATTTAAGGCATCCTTGCCTTCCCTCTTCCTTTCTCTAATATTCAATCAACTCTTAAGTCTTGATAATTCTCTATTTGTATTATTACCAAACATGTTCTATGTTCTTCTGTTCCTGGGCCTGTCTTGGGTCTTTTTTTCTATGATAATATGTTTTCCCTCTGTTTATTGAATTCCTACTCGTTGTTTAAGGCCCATAAAATGTATCACGTCCTCAATGACAGTTTCCTGATCTCAAACTTGAAGTAATCTGAATTCAACTTTGTTTTTGAGGCATTTAATACTACATGCCCTCTGTACCAGACAGAGGTTGGCACACACTTTCTGCAGTGGATCAGTTTGTATATATTTTAGGCTTTGTAGGCCATATGGTCTCTGTTTTAACTATTCAACTCCACCCTTGTAGTGCAAAGGCAGCCATAGACAATAAGTAAAGTTGTAAATGAACGTTGTGGCTGTGTATTCCAATAAAACTTTATGGACACTGAAATTTGAATTGCATATAATTTTCAAAACATGAAATGTTATTCTTCATTTGATTTCTTTCAGTCATTTAAAATGTAAAACCTATTCTTAGCTTTCAGGCTGTACAGAATCAGGCAGTGGTCTAGATTTGACCCATGAACCATAGCTTGCTGACCCTTACTTTATAGTATAGTTATTTATATGTATGTATCTTATTTATCTTCCTACTTAATTATAAACTTTTTGAGTTTATAATATTTTTTCATGTTCATTTTTAAAACCACCTCAAAAATAGCACAATGTTTAGCGTAAAGGCAGGCAATTGAAAATATTTGTTGCCTGCCTCGTAGATGTTTAATATTCCACAAAAGCTTTCATATAATGTGATTTTTGGACAGAAATCAACTAAAACACTCAATACCAGGAAGGTATTGATAAAGAGAGTAGTAATTTTAAAAAGTACTTCAGTTTGTAGCTAGGTCTTATTTTTTGTCACTCTTGGCATTAGTGAAATTTAAATGGCAGTACCGTACCGTCGACATTGCCAGTAAATTCTTCTTTCTCATAATTCAGTGGTGATTGGTGAGATTAGTAATAACATGGAATATTTTTTCATCCACCAAAATCATCACATTCTCATATGGCTAGCATTAGCTATCTTTCTTGCTGGTATTAAAATCCTCATTTCACTTAAATTTCTGACCAAATTTACAACAAATCTAAGCCTTTTTGAGGCTTATTGGAGGTGGAAGAATATTTGACCTATTGTCATCTTAAGAAACCGTAATTGATGGTACAATGCAGCCTTCACTTAAAGATAGTTACAGCTGTAAGGTTTGGATGAGTTTTTGTTGAGTGTAACTCTTGAGAGATGCTAACCGAATATGGGAAGTTGAGACGCTATTTTTCTATCCCTTTTAATTCTGTGTCACAAACAGCAGCCATACCTTTCTATAAAAATGGCCTGAGGGGCCAATCTTAACAAATATTGGGATGAAACCGGCATTTTGTTTGATCAAATATGGTAGTTGTATTTGTACAGTGGCAGGGAGCAGTTCTAGACTGTGAGATAAATGCAACTTGTGAGCATCCCTTTTTCCTTCTGTTTTGTGCATTGTCATTACACTTGTCCATATTTTGGTAATATTTTTTTATTCCTTTAACAATGGACTGTTTGATACAAAATATTCCATAGAGAGCCCAATTTGATGTTATCTTAAAGATACTTAAAAAAATTTTTTTACAAAGGGATGGTATTATGAAGCTGTCCTCCTGTACAAGAAAAAATGATTTTCTATGGTATGGTTTAAAAATATACACCTATAAAAACTTTTTTTTCCGATGTAATTTGTAACAGAATTAGCTCATAAATGGAGAAAGCCCTGTTCTAGTCTCTTTTTATACACAGCTTTCATTCTAAGGAAGAGTGCATCATCAGTGAGGTGATTATTAGTAAATTTTCAAGTAGTAGAATTACTCAGGCCATTAATAAAAATGGGATGAGGAACTTCAGAAACAGTGGCAGCTGCCTCATCTGGAGGTAGGATTTGGTATTTAGACATTGGGAATAAAGGAAAATACTTTGGAATAAGAGGAAAAATTAATCATAATCTAAAATTTATTGTAAAATTTCTCAAATATTCAAAGGCAATAATTATTTATTTTGAAGAAATTACTCTTCATTGACCTTTATTTTTAAAAATTTTTTATTTTTTGTGTGTCAAGGTCTCCCGATTTTCATGAAGAAATCAAGGTTAAGCTCCCTGCCACTTTAACTGACCATCATCACTTGCTTTTTACTTTCTATCATGTTAGTTGTCAACAAAAGCAAAATACTCCTCTTGAAACTCCAGTTGGATATACAGTAAGTCTGTTTTGTTAAATATTTAGCTCTTTGATCTTAAAAATAATTTTAAATTCATATAAAAATAATTAAAATATTTAAAATATAGTTGGTATTCATTATTATTTGAATATTTCTTAATTTTGTCAGTAAAATCCTGCCTCTAACACAAAGAAAAAAAAATCAACATTTGGTTCAATTTTTTTGTCTCTTGTCGTTTGTGACATGAATTTCACTAAATGTAAGAAAATATATTTATGTTTATACTTTTAGTTTTGTTTTTAAAATTGATTTCCAAGCACATCTTTCTTTCACTATTCACTTTCAAAGTATTGTCCCAGTTTTAAATCAGTTCGCTTTGTGGCCCTTTTCTAGTACCAGCTCTCCTTGGGTAATAAGAACCTAAATATTGCATAGTTAGTAAACATGATGTTTTGGGGATCCCCCTTAATAAAATATGATCCTTTGGAATACCTCTCTTTGGAGAAGGCCTATTATTATTACTTATATAATTATATTACTTATATTAAATATGTAAGTAATAATAATTGATGTTAGGTGATATAAGACAAATTTGGCTCATACCAAGTTTTAAAAATAGATTTTTCCAAGTAATTGTTTTTGTAATAAATATTTAAAGTAATATTGTTTACTTTTCATTTAAAAGTGGATACCGATGCTGCAGAATGGACGATTGAAGACTGGTCAGTTTTGCCTACCTGTTTCATTGGAAAAACCACCACAGGCTTACTCTGTACTATCTCCTGAGGTCAGTTTCTCTCATGTTGAAATTCTACAGCTTGAATGAAGTGACTTTTTCATTACAAAAGTGTTTTTACCAAACAAAGTTTTGCTATTTCTTCTACCTATAAGTATGTATATAACAAAGTAGTAATATTATTTCTCCCTATGATTATAGTCCTTCTATTGTATAAAACTTAGCTTTTATCCTTTTAAAAATATGTGTATTCATTTTAAAACCAAAATAATATATGATATATAAACTCAAAGAATTTTCACAATGTAACATGAGAGGTGTCTTTAAATAAATGAATGTTATTTTTAGTAGACTTAACGTTTCACTAAGAGACAGGAGAGAGGAGAACAGGTTTAAATTAATTTTATATAATCTTTTTATAATTGATGATCATATAAATGAAAATAAAGTAGCTCTAAAAATGCAATGCAAGACTATTGTTCTTACTTTATTTCTCACCATTCTCTATTACTCACACTGCTCTAGCCATGCAGACATTACTTCTTCAAGTATTCTTTCTGAGCTCCTTTTGGCACTCTCATAATGCACATATGGTATCCCACAAGTCTTTCAGGTTCTGTTTACTTTTCTTTTTTTTTTTTTTTTAACTGGAGGTCCTGGGGATCGAACCCGGGTCCCTCCATATGGGAGACGAACACCCAACCATTTGAGCCACATCCATCCCCCATGTTTACTTTTCTTAATTCTTTTTTCCTTTCTTTCCCTCAGACTGAATAACTTCACTTTTCTTTTTTTTTTCCATCAGACAATGACTTTATTTATTTATTTTAAAGATTTATTTATTTATCCCCCCCCCCTTGTTGTTTTTGCGCTCACTGTCTGCTCTCTGTGTGTTCTTTTGTGTCTGCTTGTCTTTAGGTGGCACCAGGAACCAATCCTGGGACCATCCGGAGTGGGAGTGAGGCACTCAGTCTCTTGTGCCACCTCAGCTCCCTGGTCTGCTGCGTCTCTTATTGTCTCTCCTCTGTATCTCTTTTTGTTGTGTCACCTTGCTGCGCCGGCCCTCTGCGTGGGCCAGCACTCCTGCATGGGCCAGCTTCCGCACAGTCCAGCTGTCCTCTTGGGCCAGCTCGCTGTGTGGGCCAGTTTGTCTTTCACCAGGAGGCCCCAGGAATCGAGCCCTGGACTGCCTAAATCATAGGCAGAAGCCAGTCACTTGAGGTGCATCCGTTTCCCTATTTCACTTTTCTTATCAACAGGTTCACTGCTCTGCCAATCAGTTGAACCCCTCTAGGGAATTTTTAAATTTCACTTATTTTGGTCCTCTGCTCTATTATTTGTTTGGTTCTTTTTTATGATTTCTATCTCTTTATTGCAATTCTCATTTCGTTCGTATACTGTTTTCTTGATATTCGTTAGTTCATTGTGTTTACATTTAGCTCTTTGAATATATTTAAGACCATTTTTTAAAAGTCTTTGGTATATCTAGTCTGGTCATCAATATTTTGTTCCTTTCCTATTTTTTGCATGCACTGTAATCTTTTGTTGTACACCAGTCATTTTGATATACAGTCATATATTTTGATATACAGTCATTTTATATATATACAAAATATATATATTTTGATATACAGTCATTTTGATATTTTAATGTATTAACTCTGAGGTGGCTGTTCCTTAAGCTTGTATCTATGTAGTGTTATGACAGATTTCATTGAATGTTAGGAGCTAAGAAAAATAAAACAAAACAAAAAACACCTTTCACAGTGTTTGCAGATTGGTTCTTTGTTGGCTGATGCTCTCCTTCAAAGCTTAGCCTTCCTAATAGTGAACCTTACGAACATTCTGAGGCAAATGTTGTAGGGTCCTCTCTGGTGTTTTCTGAGCTTGTGCCTTATCCTGGGCATGTGTTTGTGGCCTTAGGAATTCCCTTATTTACATGGATATGGATGCCCCCTCTTCCATCTAGGAAGTAGTCTTTCTTCCTAATTCTGATGCACTATTTTATGTCTTAAAGCCAGCTTTCTTGCACTGATTTAACTGCCTAGTAAGCTCCTTCTGTGTGTAGGGCAAGTTCTGTGATGGCAAGCCAGAGACAAGTTTCCTGGTTCAGTTTTTCAGGAACTTCCACCAGAGAGATTGATACAAATGTGCTTGTATCCCAGGATGCACATAGTGTTTACTCCCTCTGAAACCGAGACCAGGCACCTGCAGCAAGCATGTAGACTGGCTCTGCACCAAGCCAGGGAGGGGCAAGGAGAAGGGCCAGCAAAGGTGCCATGAGGGTTTCCTGATATTTCTAAGTTGCCCTTTTCTTGATTTAGTACTTTCCCAGTTACTGAAACCCTAACTGTTTTCTGGAGCTCTGAGAAAGATGCTTTTGCCACTTTTTTGCTTGTTTAATTTTCTTTGGGGATGTGGAACTATGGAGTGTCTGACTCTACTATCTTGGCTCCTTGACTCTCAGTTCTACTTCCGCTGTAACTCCATTCTCATAAAGGCCTTCTCCTCATGATCCAGGCTGCATTCTTTTAGATTTCTCTCCTATAGAAAGAGATCACTTCTTTCTTTGTTCAATTATGTATATACTTTACTATCTTTTGAGTCAAAGTCCTTCCTATATGTGTTGGCTTCAATAGTTTTGGGCTTTGCAATGTGAGACTTACTATATAAACATGTTTAGGTACTGAATCTAATTTCTATATCCAGTGAACTATTTTTCTACAATATTTGACCAGAGAGCTCCTTTTCTTCTTAAAATTAGGTGAAGAGGAAGTTATACCTTTGTATGATTTTGATTTTGTTACCCTCATCTTCTTGGTTTCAGCCTGTCTCCCTTTTAAATATTGGAGCTTCTTTCACTGTGAAGCTGTGAGCACTCTTCTTGGGCAGGTCCACTGAGTGGCATTCACATGCAGTTCATGTGAATGCCACTCCCAGAGTGGAGTTCTGTTAGTTGATGAATCCTAAGTCTCTGCCTATCTTTTTTTTTTTTTTTTTGGGCCAATTATTTGGTAATTTAAAATTCCTTGTGTTATCTCTATCAGGGTTTTTCTCAGACATCTTAAACTTAAAATGTCCAAAATTAAACTCATTCATGTTGAATAATGTAACCTTTGGTGAGAAAAAAATCCTCGCCTCAACATTATGAAATTACTCTGGTGAATTTACCTTTCTTCAGTTTTTCAGGATGTGTGTTTATTGGGCCCCAGGAAACAGATTTATGCTTACCAGATTCATAGAAGATGGCAGTATAAACCATTTTTTTTTTTTTTTTTAGATGATACAGTTTAATAATTTTGATGATATTTACCATTTCCTGTGTCCATTACTGTAAGGTAATGAAAAACCTTCCCCATGACCACCAAACAACCCATTAGATCTTGGCTGTTCCCTTCTCCCCAGCCCCCCAGGGCCCGTGATACCCCCCTCTCCCAACCCATGGAATGTCAAGATTCACAGTTACATGCCCTGGGGATTTGAACTAGCCCTTCCTAATCCACCCACCCCCCAGTGCTGTACCACCAAACCCAGGAACACCACCACTCATCTGCCCCATCCCCCAACATGCAACCACACTCTAGCCCTTTACCATAGATTATGTCCATATGGGTGATGGCTCAAAGCCTGCTCTTCTCATACTCTCCTTTGTTAACCTATCTTTCAGACAATGGTTCTCAGAGACTGCTCACTTTCCTCAGTTCAGATCAGTGAGGTCATATACTGTTCATCCTTCAGTGCCTGGCTTGCTTCACTCAACATAAGGTCTTCAAGATTCATCCACATTATTCCATGTGTTAGCACTTTGTTCCTTCTTACAGCTGAGTAATATTCCATTGTATGTATGTACCACATTTTGCTTATCCATTCTTCTGTTGATGGGCACCGGGGCTGATTCCAACTTTTGGCAATGGTGAACAATGCCGCTATGAACATTGGTGTGCATATATCTGTTTGTATTTTTGTTTTCAGTTCTTCTGGGTATGTACCCAGCAGTGGAATTGCTGGATCATACGGAAGATCTATTGCTAGTTTTCTGAGGAACCGCCAAACTGTTCTCCACAGTGGCTGGACCATACCGCAGTCCCACCAGCAGTGGATGAGGGTTCCAATTCCTCCACATCCTCTCCAACATTTAGTGTCTCCTGTTTTTTTAATAGCTGCCATTCTGATGGGTGTAAGATGGTATCTCATTGTAGTTTTGATTTGCATTTCCCTGATAGCAAATGATGTTGAGCATTTTTTCATGTGCTTTTTAGCCATTTGTATTTCTTCCTTGGAGAAGTGTCTTTTCAGGTCACTTGCCCATTTTTTATATGGGTTGTTTGTCCTTTTATTTTCTAGGTGAAGGATTTCTTTATATATGCAGGATATTAGGCTCCTATCAGATATATGGTTGCCGAATATTTTTTCCCATTGGGTAGGTTGCCTTTTTATTTTCTTAATAACATCCTTAGAGGTGCAGAAGTTTTTAATTTTGATGAGATCCCATTTATCAATTTTTTCTCTTGCTGCTCGTGCTTTGGCTGTGAAGTTCATGAAACCATTTCCTATTACAAGGTCCTGTAGATGCTTCCCTACATTATCTTCCAAGGTTTTTATGGTTTTGGCTCTTATATTTAGATCTTTGATCCCTCTTGAGTTGATTTTTGTATAAGGTGTGAGATGGTATTCTTCTCTCATTCTTTTGGATATGGATATCCAGTTCTCCAAGCACCACTTGTTAAAGAGGCCACTCTCTCCCAACTGAGTGGGTTTCGTGGCCTTGTCAAATATCAGATGACTGTATATGCGAGGATCTATATCAGAACTCTCAATCCGGTTCCATTGGTCAGTAGGTCTATCCTTGTGCCAATACCACGCAGTTTTGATCACTGTAGCTTTGTAGTATGTTTTAAAGTCAGGTAATGTGATACCTCCAACTTCATTTTTCTTTTTCAATATATCTTTGGCAATTCGGGGCCTCTTGCCTCTCCAAATATATTTTGTGGTTAGTTTTTCCAGTTCCTTAAAAAATATAGTGTTGACTTTTACTGGGATTGCATTAAATCTGTAGATTAGTTTGGGTAGGATAGACATCTTGATGATGTTTAGTCTTCCCATCCATGAACAGGGAATATTTTTCCATTTAAGTCTTCTTTGATTTCCTTTAACAGTGTTGTGTAGTTTTCTGTATATAAGTCCTTTACATCTTTAGTTAAATTCATTCCTAGGTATTTGATTCTTTTGTTTACTATTGTAAATGGTATTTTTTTTCCTGATTTCCTCCTCAGTTTGCTGGTTATTGGTGTACAGAAATGCTACTGATTTTTGAGCATTGATCTTATAGCCTGCAACATTACTGAACTCCTTTATAAGTTCTAGAAGCCTTGTTGTCGATTTCTCAGGGCTTTCTATGTATAGGATCATGTCATCTGCAAATAATGAAATTTTTACTTCTTTTCCAATCTGGATGCCTTTTATGTCCTTTTCTTGTTTCAGTGCTCGTGCAAGTACTTCTAAGACAATGTTAAATAGGAGTGGTGATAGTGGGCATCCTTGTCTTGTTCCCGATCTCAGAGGAAAGGCTTTTAGGATTTCCCCGTTGAAAATGATGTTAGCTTTGGGTTTTTCATATATACCCTTTATCATTTCCATCTATTCCTATCTTTTGTAGTGTTTTTATGAGGAAAGAGTGCTGTATTTTGTCGAATGCTTTTTCTGCATCTATAGAGATGATCATGTGATTTTTTTCTTTCAGTTTGTTTATGTGGTGTATTACATTGATTGATTTTCTTATATTGAACCATCCTTGCATACCTGGGATGAAACCCACTTGGTCATGGTGTATAATCCTTTTGATATGTTGTTGAATGCGATTGGCAAGTATTTTGTTAAGGATTTTAGCATCTAGGTTCATTAGAGAAATTGGTCTGTAATTTTCCTTTCTTGTGGTATCTTTATTTGGTTTTGGTATTAGGGTAATGTTGGCATCATAGAATGAGTTAGGTAATATTCCTTCTACTTCTATTTTTTGGAAGAGCTTAAGTAGAATTGGTGTTAGCTCTTTCCAGAATGTTTGGTAGAATTCAGCTGTGAAGCCATCTGGTCCTGGACTCTTCTTAGTTGGGAGGTTTTTAATGACTGAATCTATCTCTTTACTTGTAATTGGACTATTGAGTTCATCTAATTCTTCTTTCATCAATGTCGGCTGTTTGTGGGTTTCTAGAAACTTGTCCATTTCCTCTAAATTGTCATTCTTGTTGGCATATAATTTTTCAAAGTATCCTCTTATGATACTCTTTATTTCTGTGGGGTCAGTAGTGATATCACCTTGCTCATTCCTTATTTTATGTATTTGCATCTGTTCTCTCTTTTTCTTTGTTAGTCTGGCTAAGGGTTTCTCAATTTTGTTGATATTCTCGAAGAACCAGCTTTTGGTTTTGTTTATTGTTTCCAGTGCTTTCTTATTCTCTATTTCATTTAGTTCTGCTCTAATCTTGGTTATTTCTACTTCCTTTAGGTTTAGTTTGTTGTTGTTTTTCCAATTCCTCCAAGTGTGCAGTTAGGTCTTCAATTTTAGCTCTTTCTTCTTTTTTAACATATGAATTTATGGCTATGAACTTCCCTCTCAGGACAGCTTTCGCTGCATCCCATAGGTTTTTTATATGTTGTGTTGTCGTTTTCATTAGTTTCAAGGTAGTTACTGATTTCTTTTGAAATTTCCTCTTTGACCCACTGTTTGTCTAAGAGTGTGTTGTTTAACTTCCATATCCTTGTGCCTAACCTGTTTCTCTGGCCCTTATTGATTTCCAACTTCATTCCATTGTGGTCAGAGAAATTACTTTGTATAATCTCAATCTTTCTGAATTCTTTGAGTGTTGTTTTGTGGCCTAGCATGTGGTCTATTTTGGAGTATGTTCCATGTGCACTGGAGAAGAATGTAAATCCCGCTGTATTTGGGTGTAGTGTTCTGTATATGTCTATTAAGTCCAAATCTTCTAATGTATTGTTGAGTGCCTTAGTTTCTTTATTGATTCTCTGCCTAGATGTTCTGTCTAATGATGATAGTGGTGTGTTGAAGTCCCCTGCTATAATTGTAGAGGAATTTATTTCTCCTCTTAGTTTTTCCAGAGTTTGCCGCACGTATTTTGAGGCACCTCGATTAGGTGCGTAAATGTTGATGATTGTTCTCTCTTCTTGAGAGATTACTCCTTTTACTAATATGTAGTGTCCATCTTTGTCTCTTACAATAGTTTTGCATTCAAAGTCTATTTTGTCTGATATTAGAATAGCTACTCCTGCCCTTTTTTGGCTATTGTTAGCTTGTAAAATGGTTTTCCAGCCATTCACTTTCAGCCTCCTTGAATCCCTGGGCCGAAGGTGGGTTTCTTGTAGACAGCATATAGATGGATCATATTTTCTTATCCATTCTGCCAATCTGTGTCTTTTGATTGGTGAATTTAATCCATTAACATTCAGTGTTATTACTCGTAACGAATTTCTTACATCAGTAATTTTTTCTTTGGGTTAATGTATGTCATATGTTGTTTTGTTTCTCTTTTTGAGTTTTCAGTTGTTTTTAAACTCTCCTCCAACCCTCTCTCCTTTGTTTTTTCCTTTCAACTTGTAGAGATTCCTTTAGTATTTCTTGAAGTGCTGGTTTCTTCTTGACATACTCTCTTAATTGCTGTTTATCTGTGAATATTTTGAACTCTCCATCATTTTTGAATGCCAATTTTGCTGGATAGAGAATTCGTGGCTGGAAGTTTTTTTCTTTTAGTGTTTTGACTATGTCATACCACTGTCTTCTTGCCTCCATGGTTTCAGCTGAGAAATCAGCACTTAATCTTATTGTGCTTCCCTTGTATGTGATGGTTCTCTTTTCTCTTGCTGCCTTGAGTATTTTCTCTTTGTCTTGAGCATTGGACAATTTGACAAGTATATCTCTTGGAGTTGGCCTGTTGGGATTTATACTATTTGGGGTGCGTTGTGCTTCCTGGATCTGCACATCCATCTCTCTCAATAGAGTTGGGAAGTTTTCAGCCATAACTTCCTTCAACACTCCTTCTGTTCCCTTTCCCTTCTCTTCTCCTTCTGGGATGCCCATAATGCGTATGTTTGTGCGTCTTGCATTATCGGTTAATTCCCTGAGACCATACTGGATTTTTTCTATCTTTTTGTCTATCTTTTCTACAATCTCTTTGATTTCAACTGTATTATCTTCCATATCACTAAGTCTTTCCTCTGCCTGTTCAATTTTGCTGCCATGTGAGTCCAGCGTCTTTTTCATTTCTTGACTTGTGTCTTTGTTCGCCATCATATCCATTACCTTTTTAGGTGTGTTAGCTATTTCTTCAGTATGTTCTCCCAGTGTCTTCTTTATATCTTTAATCTCTTCCTTCAGTTCTTTAAGTTGGTCCATGATATTTGTTTGGATAGCTTTGATTAGTTGTTCGATGTACTGCATTGCTTCCTGGTTTTTATTTTGTGCACTGGACTGGTCCATGTTTTCCAGTTTCTCAGAGTCATTTGTATTTTTCTGTTGCCCTCTGGTCATCATATTATCTTGATGGGTTTGTTCAGTTGATTAGCTTTTCTCTATGCTCTAGAATTTTATTTAGCTGTTGGTTCTGCGTGTGAGTTAAGTTTTCTCTTTGGCAGTTTTTCTTCATATTTTATTTCCTTGCTTCTTTCTATGTTCCCTTGGAGGCAAAAGGTTAGGGCCAGAGGAATCAAAATATGTAAGGAAGGCAGAAGGATAATAGAAATATTGATAAAAGTTAGAAGAGGGGCAAAATGAGACTTAATGAGATGAACATTTAACTTGTGTAGGCAGTGTAGAGTACTAGGAAAAAATATGGAGTTCCTACAATGGACTGGGAAAACAAATGGAGGAATATATATATATGGTGATTTAGAAGGCTAGAATTATGAGGAGGGAGAGAAATAGTAGAGAAAGGTCTGAAAGGAAAAAGTTAATACTAATAAAAAAAAAGAACAAAGAAGAAGAAGAAAACAAAATAGATGGGATAGAAATTGACACCCTTAAGTTGTGGGCCTATGAAAAAAATGTTGTCTCTAAGAGCCACAACAGAAAACAGAAGGCAGAAAGATGCAGGAAGGATAAGCGATAGTTTGTAATACAGAATCAATATATACAGCGAGTGGGAAATTACTGAATAAGAAGCCCAGCAAAGAAGCGTCCAGCTGGCAGCACCTATTTAAAAAAAAAAAAAATAGAAGGAAAAAGGAAGGGGGTTGGAAAACGGGATAATAGCAATAGACCAGAAAGTAACAGAGAGAAACCAAAGATCCACACAGGCAAGCAGTCAAACAGAGCTAAGGGGGGTCAATGATTCCCCTAGGGTCCACGTGGATCCTTCCTGCCTACTTGTGTTTATCAATCAATTTCTCCACAGGGTTCTATATGCAGGTCCTGAAGCAGCTTTTAGCTATTAAACTAAATTGAAAAGAATTTATTTTTCATTTGTTGAGGTGACCTCACTTTTTTTTTTTTTTTTTTTAGCCAAATGCGGGACCCAAAATAATTCCTCTTCTAGACCAGCCTCCTTAGGGGAAGGGACCCTAGCTGGGACCCTGGAAATTAATCAAGCGCGTTCCACTTTCCGGACTCCCCAGGTTAGGTGAAGCTCTGATGTTAGTCAGTGAGGAGTGCTAAAGACGGCGGATTCCGCCCCTTTTGGCTGCTCAGTAAATCAGTTTGAGTGCAGATTCGCGTCTGCTCTCAGCCTAATGCTGCTTCAGGTAGGCTTATCTGCTCCCCAAAGCTATGGGGCGGTGCAGGCAGCCAGATCGATGTCTAAAAATATAAAATACCCTTCCCTGTCTTCCAACAGAACCCTCCCTTTTTTGGGAAGCGTCCCTTCCTCCTGGCTCCGCAGCGGCCCGGGTCTTATCCCTGGGTGGCTAGGGAAATCAGCTGCATTCCCGACCAAAATCCCCCCTCCGGTTCACCGGGTGCTGATTTGCTCGTTTGCTCTGTTCACACAAGGTCCAAGGGGCGCCAGGCAGCCAGATCCCCAGAAAATAAAACTTTTTCGCCCCGTCCGCGGCTCCAAATGGCCGTTTTATTTTTTTTTCCCTAACCGCGGGGCTCAGCCGCCTGTGCCAACCTCCACCGGCAGCCTCAAAACTCACGAATCTCCACCGTTCTGTCCACGCCGCCGATCCGCGCAGATAGACGTCCCAAGCTTCTCACTCCACGCGTGCACAGCACAGACCCCCAGGCAGGACCCCGTCCACAACCCGCCTTGCTCTGGGAGCTTGCAGTGTGCGCCCTCCTACACTAACGCCATCTTTACCGAGAATCATTTATAACCATTTTAAACCATATGACACAATGTCATAAACCATTTTGACAGTTTGTCACTAGGGTTTTCTCCTGGTATTGCTCATCATAATCACCTGGACCTTAAAATAATTTTTGTTTGCTTGTTTTTGCCTGAAATATGTCACAATGAAAAATATACATACCCTTTAATCTATAAACTGTACTTCTAGAAATTTATTCTGTAGATATATTTGCATAGGTCTATGCAAAATTCAGGGTATAGGATGTTTTTCAGCACAGCAGTGGTAACTTCTATGGGTGGATACTTCTGCTTTTCAATTTATTGTTATATTATTTAATAATATAATAAACTCATGAATATACTGCCCAATCCAAGAGCTAGATCACAGACAGTAACTTTTATCATTTAGTGGTCCTGTCCTAATCCCTGTATTTCTTCCCTCTAGTGGAATAAAACTAGCTTTTTAAAAACTACTTTCAAGTAATTCCTTGTTGAAGCAATTTTTGTGATGGCTGTCTTAATCTCCTTGTCAGATCTGTCCAACTTGTCTGTTATCGTAGTATTAGTGTCTGTTGATTGTCTTTCCTAACTTGAGATTTTCTTCTTACTTGTATGATGTGTGATTTTTTAATGTATAGTGTACAGTTTTGATATTATGTTCTGAGACTTTCCAGGTTTTCCACTCTGCCTCCTTAACTCTGTAGGTGTAGGATTTGAGGCTCCCCACTAGGCCTCTAGTGACAGTCCCTGGTTGTGGTGGGTAAGGGCACCTTGTTACTGCTTCCCACCTGACCTCCTCTGACACTGTGATTGGGTGGGATCCTGGCTCTCTGTCTTCTCTGATACTTCCCCACTGAGTGTGTATCAAGGGGAAGAGTACCTTTTACAGCCTAGCAAGGGTGAAAGCCAGGTCTCCCCACTCAGCCTATGGTGATGGAAGTGGGACTGTGGTTTGTTTTGTGGTATTTGGCTGGAGTAGGACAATTATTGTCTAAAAGTTTTCTGTCTTGATACCTTGCCCCTTTCCTGGTCATTTGTCTAGAGAGAAGGGGCATTTTGTGAGGCTTTTTTTTTTTTTTTTATCTGCTCCCCCCTGGCATTTTTGGGTTACAAATTCTCTAGCACCCAATCCAGGTTATATATAAGACAAAAACAAAAACAAAAACCTAAAGAATACCACCTTGTAGTTCTTGTCTGAGGTCCCTAGACTATCTGCATTATTTTCTCTACCTTTCAAATCTTTTATGTTTGTTTTTTAGATCATGTTCAGGCTTTTTAGCTGGATTTAGCAGTAGGAATAGGGAGAACTGATAATACCCTTTTTTAAAGAATAATTTTTATGAAATAATTTTTATTAACATTCCTGGCAATTTACATCAGGAAAAAAAAATGTATTCTAAACCTTAAAATAACAGGAACAGGCTTCATTTGTTTGTGAATATTATAAAGCCCAATTAAAACAAAAGGGAATGTTTAAAATGAAAAAAAAAAAAAAAAAAAACAACTCAATATTATAAACCATTAAAATGATGTATATGTGTGTTTCTTGAAATGGAAAGAGGTTCGTGATGTATTTATGTGAAAAATAACTTTCAAAATAATATGTTTCGTATCACTTATGGAAGGGTGTGCATGAAAATATGCGCATGAGGAACACTTGGTATGATACAAAGGGATATATCTCTGGGAAGATAGAATTTTGGGTGTTTCTTTTCTGATTTTTGCTTTTTGAACCTTTTAAATTCTTTTGTTGGGAATATATATTAATTTTGTAATTAAAAATGGTAATTTTAAAATTTATTTACAGTGAATAAAAATATATTTCCACAGTATATTTTCTCAAGATCTTTTTATATTTTTGTTTTCAGATTTTATAATTTAGTTAAATGTCTGTGATCATTATATTTAATACCTTACAGGTTCCTCTACCTGGCATGAAATGGGTAGATAATCACAAAGGTGTTTTTAATGTTGAAGTTGTTGCTGTTTCCTCCATCCATACACAAGTACGTGAGTTTTAATAATTTTTATGTTCAAATTTCACTTGAATGAATTGAACATATTATCTTGTATTTATATCAATTTTGCTATCTGCTATTAGACTTAGAAATATTTGTCAGTTAAAAAGTGTAGATTTAGAAGTTACTTTTAAAGGACTTAACAAAAGCTGTTTATCAAAATATCATTTACTTCTTTTAAACAATTACGTCTTTTTTTTTTCTGGTGCATGGCAATCATCCAACTCATTTTTTTATTTCTCGTAAACTCAAGTATTTCAAATGGAAAACTCTCTTACTGATCATTTTCTCCAAATTTTTTACTCTTCATGGAATATGCCAAGCATTCTTTAAAGGCCTTTTTACTTGCTGCTTTTCTGGCTGGAATGATTTTCCTCCTGCTAGTCATTTGACTTCTCTTCATTAAGGTTTCTCCTCACTTTGGAGAGGTCTTCTCTGGTGACGCTTTTAAAAACATAGCAATCCCATTGCTCAGTATCATCTTACTAATCGTTATTATTGCTTCTCTCTCTCTTTCTCTTGCACTTTTACTCTTTCTAACTCTATTTCTGTGTATGTGTGTACATATGTATATGCATACATGTTTGTTTATTCTTTTTTTTCCTCCCTTCTTGGATTATAAGTTCTTGTGAGGTCAGGGATATGTTTGTCAAGGAAAGAACCTCAGCTTGAAGGACCTTACAATGTTTTAGGGAAAAGTGTAAAAATAATTACAATATAGTCAAATCAGTGCTATGTTAGATAGATTAACAAAATGCTTTTTGAGTACAGAGGAGAGAGTTGTTTGTTCTTCTGGGGACTGAGAATGTTGCATTGATAAGTAGACATTACCATATAGAGAAAGGGATGGTTGGTAACTCAAATAGGAAGAACAAACTGACAATAGTCTTTGCTTATGGAGAGTCATGTGATCTGTTGTGAATACAATTTAAAGATGTGCAGGAGGGGAGCAGTGATTGAGCTCCTCCTTCGCATGTATGAGGTCTCAGGATCAATTTTGGTACCTCCTAAAAGAAAAAAGGTAAAAAAAAAAACCACGTAAAGTGCATGGGAAATCAAGGTAGATGAGGATAGTAACAGATTATGGAGAACTTCGAATGCTATAGAGTTTAGAGTCCCAGTATATGCTGATTTCACTAACCCAAATAGGAAACATGAGAGAAGCAAATTTGTAGGCATGCTAAGGCATGTTAAGGAGCTTGTGGGTTTATTTTTAATATATTGACTTTGAAGTGCCTGTGCACTTCAGATGGAGATGTCCAATAGGCAGTTGTAATTAATTTGTAGTTTGGAATTGGAAGTAACAAAACAAACGTGATAGCTGAAACTATACTGGTGAATGTGATTTTCCAGGGAGAAGGCATAGAAAAGGAGAGAGTGTTTAAATTGGAATTCAGGAATTTACCAACCTGAAAAGGAAAGGGTGGTATGTGGTGTTCCCAAGAGCACCCCAGGTTCAGTGATTCTCTAGGACACAAAGGACTCAGCATATAGTTGTGATACACAGAGCCCAGCATATAGTTGTAGTCAAGGCTGTGGTTTATTTTAGCAAAAGAATAAAGCAACATCAGCAAAGGGAAAAGGCATATAGGATGAAGCCAGAGGAAACAAGGTCCAAGTATTTTATACTCCCAGAAGAATATCAGATATTTAGCATAAACTGTACTGTTGTACAAACAGTTTAGGCACCATGAGTCACTTTCATCAGTCAGGGTATGGGAACCCTCCTGAAATCCATGTTCCCAGTCTCCACACAAGGGCCAAACTTGTGAGCAGGACTTTCAAAGGATAGCAACTTTAAGTCTGCAATGTTAACTTTTTTCTTCACAGGTAGAGTAGGGGAAAATAAAAAGATGCATAAGAAGCACCTCTCTACTAGGTTTGAAAAAAACTTCTGTAATGTATAGGTTTTATTTAGCAGTATAGAGGCAGACCCTGGTGGAATATTGACTCCAGTGGAGTTTTTCCTTTTTCCGTGTTATTAGACATGTCTAAGCCTCCTAGTGTCCTTATTTCTCTGATAGTGAAGAGTGACATTAATGTTTCCTGTCAAAACACATTCTTTGTCTTAAAGGAAGTATTACTAGTATCTTATTATGTCTTCATAAATATAAAAATTATTTTTCATGCTTGATTTTTTTCCTAGTGCTATACTCTTTGTTACTTTTCTTTATTTAGAATTTTCAGTACATTTATCTTTTACTCTTAACTTTGTTTGTATGGACATAGATACATATGTTATCTTTCTGTGACAAAGAAGGATTGTAAACAAAATATATAAATGATTTTAGAATCTATAGGATGTAGGGGGAAAAATAAAGTACAACTCTCTACCATGTAGCACTCTGGCATTCATAGTCATGATGATACTCAAAAGTTTATAAATTTTTGCAATTATGTAAAAAAATTGAAAATATATTACAAACTTTTTAAGAGGAGCAATTGAAAACAATAAATGTTTCATAGTTTACTTATAGCTCTTGAAATATACTGGGTATATAGTTAAAGCTCAGTAAAGCATTACTTTTTATTCATTGAAATACATACATGTCAAATTAGAATAATATTAGAATTTTAAATGTGAAGCTGTACAGTGTTACTACTTTTTTAAGAAAATTATTTTAAGTAAGTAAAAGCCTTTTCAAAGCTCTAACAGACTTCTGCCCACATCTTATTGGTCAGAACTGGAGCACATGGCCATCCCTAGATATAAAGGCACTGAGAGCAAGCATCTACTCTGGGAACAGACACATTACTGCTTCAAGTATGACTGTGGTTCTGGTTGCAGTAAAGAAGGAGTGTTAATGACAGGATTAGTTAGGAGACAGAGACTGCTAGTAACTTGAGTGGAAAACATTTCATGTAAGGAATTGTTAACTAGGTAAAAGGTGGTTAGCTACTAAATGGAATAAAAGAGAATGCTATGATCGTAACAGGTAGCAAAAGTAGAAAGTGGCAAGGGAGGTACTCAAGATACCTAAAGGAAGATCCTGAAGGCTGAAAATAGATTTCTGAAAAGAGAGTGGGATTGCTATAGGAACATGTTGCCTGCCACGCTGTGGTGTTGAAGAAACTTGATGGAGGACACCTGCTGCTGAACTATGAGCGCCACTACAGCTGTGGTTAACACTGGGGCTCACCACTTCTGTCACCTCCCACTGAATTCACATCTGCTTGCTACCATTAGGAAAACAAACCAAAAAACAAGAAGAAAGAAAGTCCCTTGTAATTCCTAAAGCTTGGCAGAACCTAACCTCAAGTCAGCTGATAAAGGAGAAATATAGTTTGGAGAGTCTAGTTCCAGTATCAAAAATATGAGAGGCAATGAATTAATAAAGGGCACAGGTAGGTTACTAACATTTTTGCCACAATAATTGGGCTTCAAAGTAATGATGAAAACTTTTGCTTAGAAAAGTCCTCACTCAATGTTCAGTAGATCTCCTGAGTAATCAGTAGTATTTAAAGTGGATATTTTCCAACAATAAGTGAAAACAGATATAGCGTTTGAAACTAATGTTTATACTTAATGTACTTTTTAATATTATCAATTTAATATGAGATTATAATATTTGTGGTTCATAGTCTTTTAGAATTGGGAAATTTAATGCATTATAATTGTTTTGTGCTTCTTTCATTCTTTATTTTAGGATCCTTATCTTGACAAGTTTTTTGCTCTGGTTAATGCTCTGGATGAACACATGTTCCCGGTACGAATAGGGGACATGCGAATCATGGAAAATAATTTAGAAAATGAATTGAAGAGCAGTATTTCAGCATTGAATTCATCTCATTTGGAACCAGTGGTCCGATTTCTTCATCTTCTGCTTGATAAACTGATTCTTTTAGTTGTTAGACCTCCAGTCATTGCTGGCCAAATAGGTAATTTGCTTATGTTTGGGAATCTTGAAGTTTATATTTTGACATTTCTGACTTTTATAGGAATGGTATCATGATTCCTATTTGTTATCTACAAGGACTGTGCTTCTTTTCTTAGTTGTTATTTACTTGTTTCTAATACCTGGTAATAGGTTACTTCCTTTTGTTTATTTTTATAAAATGTATCATATAGATTTCTTTTCAAAGTATGGAAACAAATTAATTTATTTACTCACCAGATATTTATTAAGCAGTTAGTATGTACCAGACACTGAAAGGCACCTGCTAACATTATTCTTGACTTTTAGGATGGTCATAGACTAGTTAGGGAAATAGCAAACAGATAAATCTTGTTACATTTTATAGGACATATAATCTGCCTAGTCTGAATTTTCATTCATCTACTATCCTCTATATAATTTAGCTTTCTTCCCTCCACCTAAAGTATCTATATTATGTTTTTCTTTTGTGTTGTTTTGGAAGAAGAGGTCTTTCTCATTCCTACCCTTTTTCTAAGGTTTACTCCTCTACTTTTGCTCACAGCTTTCTTTCAAGTACTGCAACGAAGTTGAGCTGAAAGACATTTCAGCTAATCCATTATAGAAATTTTGTGTTGAGTGGTGGTATAAAGGAGAGGAATATTCAATTCCTTGTATTTTTTTTTTTTTTTTTTTTAGGGGAGACATGTAAGAAGAGTAATTTTTGGGTCAGGCATTTAAAGAAAAGTAGGAATTTGACAGATAAAGACTATTCCAGGGAGATGAAAAAGTATGTGCATAGTATACAAACAGAGAAATGAATCTGGAAATTGGGGGGGGTAGCAGGCAGGAGTTATATATAATTAGGTATAGGTTGGAGGGTTGGTGATTAGTGATGATATTGGAGAAGATGTAGGGTCTTCCATGCCACTTCAGGGAATTCACACTATTGTTCTGTAGAGAATCAATAGCCTTTGAAGGTCCTGATCTTAATTAGGGCAGTAATATGACCCAGTCTGCATTTTCAAAAGATGAGTATGCTTTATGGAGATAGGTTGAAAGTGAGAAAATCTGGAGGGAGGTAGGGAGACAAATTAGGAAACTTGTACAATTTCATACAAAGATGATGAGGTACTGGTAAAAGGAGGTGACAGAAGGATGGAAAAGAGAGGTGGATTAAGAGATGTTATAGAGAAAAAAGAGTGCTGTTAAAGCAGTTATAGGAGAAGAAGGTTTTATGAAAAAACTGTCAGCATTGTTGGAGAATGTATAAGTAAAATATTAACAACAATAATAGCAAACACGTGCCTAGCACTTACTATATACCAGGCATCATGCACTGTGCTTTATTTATACTAATGTATAAAATCCTCACAACAACCCTATGTGGTAGATATTATTATTACCACCATTTCACAAATGACTAAAGTGATGAACAAAACATTTAAAATTTTTGCTAAGGGTCACTCAGCTAGTGTGGCAGAGCCAAGATGTGAACCTGCTTTGAACTAGCTCCAAAGTCCTGCTCTATATACTGTACTTGAGATATGTCCCCTGATAAAATGAACAAGAATAGCTTTAGTCAAATAATGAAGATAGAAATCAGATAACAGGGAATTAAGGAGTAAATGGTAGCTGTCAAAACAATACAAAAAAACATAGCACTTTTTAAGGAAATTTTGTTAGAAGTGGAAGCAGGGTTGGGTAGGGAATAGGAATGGAGAGATTTGAGCTTGCTTATTGCTGGGGTGAACTAGTGGGGCAAGGGGTGAAAAATATATAACGGTGAGGAAGGGTTTATTTAATGAAGCTAGTCTATAAGACGAGGGAAAATTGATAGATCATTTTTATGTTGGTGAGGTATACTGCTTCCTTTTGGAAAGGAGTTAAAGGTGGTTTTAGATTCTGATAAATTTGTAAGAGAAAGTTGAGGTCTATCATGCTTTATGCGTTTGTTCTTTTAGAGAAAAGGAAAGATTTGCTAAGAAGGCAGTAGGGTAGATCTGAATTTTGAGAAGGATTTTAATGATTTGGAATAGCTATTATGAGGAAAAAGATAAAGAATTTATCAGCATTGCAGGTAGGATTGTTAAACTTCACTTAGGTTTCTCTGTCTCTAGTCTCTTTCCCCTTTAGTTCAGGATAGATTAATCTTACTAAATGACCACTTTACTTTTAGAAATTTTAATTGGTCTTGTTATCTGTTTATAACTTCTTGTCTTGATGAAATAAATCACAGAATCCAAGACTCTATTGTTTAGTCCATAGTGGCTATTCAGTTTACTGATTTATTTGGTGTGCTACCAGAATTTCACAGGTTTTACAAAATTCTTGTAACTGACTTGGGAAGATATAGTTTAGACAAGATATAGTTTCTTGTCTCAGCTTGTTATTCTACCTCCTCACCCTTCCCCATCTAACTCTTTTAAAATTTACTCATTTCAATCAAATTGCTTATCCACTCTTCCCTTTCCTTATTATCTTAAATTAGTATTTTTAATACTCCCATTTTAATTATTGATATTTAACTTTTTAAAACAAAAATATGCATTTATTATGTTATTTAGGTTTTCAGTATTATCTTTAAAATCAGATTCTGCTTTTCATAGGTGATGTACAACATAGATTTCTTTTTTTTAATTACATGCTTTACAAAATATTGGATATCTGTTGAGCAATATTCTTTGACTAACAAAACCAAAGCGATTTTAATGTTTAATTGGTCAAATGAAAATTTTCTGTTCATTTTGTTTAGAAAATAGTTTTAGTTCAATTAATAAAAGATGTCATTAAAATCAACATCAGATATAATCTTCATCTACTTACTGTGCATAATCACTGAAAGCGTATAAAGATGACAAAACCTTGATCTGTTTGGAACTTAGAGTCTAAAAAAGTTGAAACAAAAATATTTTCTTCCTTAAAAGTTAATCTAGGTCAAGCATCTTTTGAAGCCATGGCATCTATTATAAACCGACTTCACAAAAACTTGGAAGGAAATCACGACCAGCATGGCAGAAACAGCCTCCTTGCATCATATATCTATTATGTTTTTCGCCTGCCAAATACTTACCCTAATTCACCATCACCAGGTATTTTTATTCTTTTACTATGAAACTGTCTTTCATAGATTATTTGTCCATGGCAGAAATGAGATCATCTTTTAGTTGCTAGTGTTACCCATTCAGTCAATAGCAAGCACTGAATGCCTGCTTAGTGCCAGGCACTATGCTAGGTGCTAGAGTTAAAAGGATAAATAACTTATATTTCTAGGCTTTGTTATTTATATAGCTTCCTTTAATTCAATTTAGACATGGCTTTTTGTATGTCTATCATAAAGATGCTATTTTGTTATCATTCAGATTTTCACTGATTAAGACAGAGAAATAAAGCGTAGTCTCATTTAAGAGATTGTAGACAGTAATTGGCTGATGTAGACAGTAAATTGGTTCTCCTAGTGACTAAGTGTCAAGGGGCAGAGCAGGAGAGATGGGGGAAAAAGAAAAAGCTGGAGCATTTTGGGTCCTAGATACAGCTAATCTAGGTAAAGATAATGTGTGTGTGTATATGTGTTTCCTATTAATTTTGTTTTTTATTGTACATGTAATATATAATCTAGAAAAATGGAAGATAGAATGATTTTATTTATAACTCATTTGGGTTTATTGACTACTTTAAGAGTTTGCTTTGCTATCATTAGGTCTTAAATGTTTTTATTTTTCTTATGCATAGTATTTTTCATTTAGAAACATAGGTAATTCATGATCTTTGTGGAATTTTGTAAAGTGGCAGAGATTATTTTTCCAAGTCTATTACTGACTAATTTTCTTTAATTATGTACTATTTTTTATGCAATTCTAGGTCCTGGGGGTTTGGGAGGATCAGTGCATTATGCTACAATGGCTAGATCTGCTGTGAGACCTGCAAGCCTTAATTTAAATCGCTCCCGGAGCCTTAGTAATAGTAATCCAGATATATCTGGGACTCCCACATCACCAGATGATGAAGTACGGTCAATCATCGGTAGTAAGGTAAACTGAAATGTATGTCTATAAATTTGGTTTTCAGTTTGTGAACAAATGAAAAACGTCCAGTGTTCTAATTTATTCTTTAGTTTGAAATGTATTTGAGTTAGAATAAGCAAGAAATTATACATTCATATTCTATTAGTAAACACTAAGTATTTTGTATTTCTATTGAATGAGCTTGCTATTAAATGGATTTGTGCATTCTGCTAAAAAAAAAAAAAGTGCCAAATTTTAAAATTTGTTCAGAATCACTTTTGATCCTTACTTACTAACTTGCTTTTGTCTGATAATCCATCGTGTGAAAAATGGCTACATGGATTTTCTATAGAATTAAAAAGAAACTTATATGACTGCTGTGTAAAAGAAACATGTAATTGTTTATTTAAAATATGAGCCCCTATTTCTCCAAAAAATATCAAAAACAGTGGTTAGCCTTGATTGGTAATGGAACTACAGATCACACAGAACATTCTGTATAAGGTGCACCAGGGTAGAAAAGTATGGTTTATTTAATGATGGTTAATAATTATCCCATACAATAGGGAGATGCCGCTAGTATAAGATCCATTTTATTTGAAGCATCTATCTTTATTACCAATGAATATATATTTAAGTTTATATATATATATATATGTATGTATGTATGTATGTATATATGTATATATAACTATATTATAGTTAAAGAATCATAGCCAATTTTTCTTTGGCATTTTAGACTGTTAATTAGGATATGAGGAGGAAGTAATAAGTATTCCAGGGTCTGTGTTTAACACTTAGCTCGAGCTGTAATCAGACTTTTAAAGATCTGGGTGGTTTGTTTGTTTGTTTGTTTGTTAGGTGAAATACTTTAACACTGATCAGAAACATAAGAGCTACACATACCTGTTCATATAGTTATAGAAGTTTTATATTTAGAAGCTTCTAATTAACCTTAAGCATTGCTCATTTATTCATAACTTGTAATTTCTCACAGATCAAAAATATATTTTTGTAGTCTCATAATTTAAATAGTTTCAATAACTTGAAGATCCATATGGATGTTGCTCTAATTAAACTATTTTCATGTTTTACAAACTCCCTAAAAGATTGATGTATAGATGTATTACACTGCAAAGTAACCTGAGTAGTACGGCAGTTACAAAAGAGAATGCATTTTCTGCACATATATTTCCATGTGTGTCAGCTGGCTAGGAGGGATTTAGGAAAAGAACTCAGGTTTTTTATTCTTATATTCATTCTGATCATATCTCATTGTAATTGAGATAGTACTTAGCATTATTTATACTATAACTCTTCGATAGAATAAATTTGATTTGTGAGTTAAAAGGAATTTTCTTATCAAAGAGCTATAGACAGCATTTTCTTTAATGCTCTACTTTTAAAATCTCTTAATTTCTGTATGATTTATATTATGCCTCATTTAGCAAGATTCCAGAGCTATCCTTTAGATGAAGTGTTTGATAGATTATAACATCAAGTTTCAGAAAGTGAATGTCTATATATGTTGGAATGATATATATATATATTTTTTTGGCCTTTTTCAAGAAGTTCACAACCTGGGACGATATATGTATGTATGTTTTCAAACACGAGAAAGTTATCACAAGATCAGAATAGTCCTGTCTGAATCACGTTTTATTTACATGGTTTTTATGTTGTTTTTTCTTTTTTTTTGCAGAAGTTTTGATAACCTAACTTTAATTTTTGACTATCATTTAGTCATAATCCTTAATAATGATGGTATATTATTCAGAGTTCTCCAGGGAAACAGAACCAAGATGTGAATTCCAAAAAAATTTTCATTGGATTTCCCAGGGAAGTTGGTTGGCTGAAATAGAGATAGAAATCCTTTCTGTGTACTGAAATCATCAGTTCTCCCTTTAAGGCCTTCATCTGATTGTATGAGACTTTCTTCATTGCTGAAGGCAATCTCCTTTGTTGACTGTAGATATAATCAGCCATAGATGCAATTAAGTGATGATTTAAATCCATGAAATTTCCTCACAGTAACATCAGGCCAATGATTGCTTGACCAACAAGTGGACACCGTAATCTAGCCAAGTTGACACATATACTTAACCATCACAGATAACGTTATCTCATTGTACACATGGAATGGATCTGAAGTTTAGTTAAAGCTACTCTTTATTCATTCTATGTTTATTGGCCTGGTAATTCAAGAAACTCTTTTCTAATGATCTTGTCTTCCATCCTGCCTAGTTTCCATGGTAATACCCTAGATCTTGTCATTTCCAATAACTTTAACCTTCATAATCTAAAATCCGTACATCTTGTTCAATGACTATTATCTCTTATCTTTCTCGTTAGTACCCCAACTCCAAAAATTCTTTTACTCTCCTGCAACTTCCAGTCTCTTGATCCTCTGACCTTTTTGCTATCCTCACCCTGTTAATGTTCTCTGTTCCTCCTTAAGTAACTTAAATTCATCAATCAGTCATTATAATTTCTCATTATAACCAAACCTCAGTTCTCTTATCCTTCTCTGACTTCATTTTACTTGCTTAGCCAAACTTCAAACCATAGTTAAATCCAATGGACTGTACCATGTTGGCACCTGTGTAACTGAAAATGACTTAGGCAAAATCATGATAAGTGGTCTCATTTGAAATTCAAGGCCACGAACCTCAAGAGAGCCCTTAATGCTGTCAGGCAGTTATATTATATTTCTGTATTCTGTTCGCTTTACCACTCTCCTAGATAACTGTTCGTGCCTTCTGTTCTTACCTCAAACGTCACAACACCTCCTTCCCTCTTTTTCATCTCACATTATCTCCTACTTTGAGAAAATCAAAGCCATCAGAATAAACTTTCACAGACTTTTACCACCGTATCCACTTACCAGCTTCTATCTATTATCTAGTATATAATACTCTGCCTTTCTGTCTATTACTATAGATAATTCATTCTTCTAAATCCTTTCCTTCTACCTGTACACAGGCTCTCACCCCCTCTAATCTACTTATCCTCACTCCAGCAGTTCTTCCATTTATCTACTACATCAGCATTTTCTCCCTATTTACTGGGTCATTCCCATCTACATACAGATATGCTCTTATTTCTCCATTTTAAAAAAATCCTCTCTAATATTTCTGCTGATAACTTCTTCACCATTTTTCTGCTACCTTTTGTGGTAGAATTCCTTAAAAGAGATCTCTATACTTGATATTGCTGATTTTTTCACTCCCATTCTCTTAACCAGCTTTGACACTGTTGAATTCTTTCTCCTTGACTTATTCTTTTTACTTGGCTTCTTGGTCATTACATTTCTTGGTTCTTGCTTAAATAAATATTTCTTTTCAGTCTCATAAGTAGATGCTTCCTTTTGGAAAAGATCTTTTAATCTGGAAGTACCCCAGACCTCTGTCTTATTTCTCTTTCTTCATTTGCTTCTTTTCACTTTTCTTCTCTTTTTAGCACTCATTCACTTGGTGATCTTATCAAGTCCCATGGCTTTATATCCATGCTGATGATTCCCAAAATTGTGATTCTAGTGTAAACCTCCCTCTGGAATTCTAAACTAAGCTTCCTTTTCTAAATTCTTTTGTATAGAGTTGGATATATTTTAAAGGAAGAACCTCCTCTCATTACCTCTGCTACCACTATGTTGGTCTGTGCTGCCATCTCCTCTTCCTGAATGATTGTGATAGCCTTTCAAATGGTCTCCCGGTTTCTAGCCTTGCCCTCCTATAGTCTGTTCACAACATAGCAGCCAGAATGTTGCATTAAAAACTTAAGTCAGATTATGTAATTCCTCTAAACAAGGTATGCCTATGTCTAACTTCCTTACCTACTTTAAGTCTTTGCTCGAGGGTCCTTTTCCCAATGAGTACTACTTTGAGCACCTTATTTAAATGTATAACCACTTTGTCCTTACTCCCAGCCCTGGGATTTCCAGTCCCCTTATTCTGTTTTTCTTTCCTCGTAACACTTAATACCTTTTAATGTAGCATATAAATTACTTATTTATTATATTTTATTTTTTAGTATTTGTCTCCCTTTACCAGACTATAAACTCCATGAGGGCAGGGATATTTGTTCACTGATGTAAACAAAGCACCTACAATAATGCCCAGCATATTAAATGTTCTCAATAGATTTTTGTCCAATGAATGAACGTTAGTAAGTGTTGAGTATCCAAAGGAAGGATAAACTGCTTTTTAAAAAATTGTGTCATGCTTTTTTTTTTTTTTTTTTCTGGGAGGTCCCTGGGATCGAACCCAGGTCCCTCCATATGGGAAATGGACGCCCAACCATTTGAGCCACATCCGTCCCCCGTGTCATGCTTTTGATTGCCCTCGTATGCTCAGGATATATTTTATTTTTGTTTATCTAAAATTAAAAATTAAAAAAATTATTAGAGAAGTTGTGGGTTTACAGAAAAATCATGCATAAAATGCAAGATTCCCATATACTACACCATTATTAATACTGCATTGGTGTGGTACATTTGTTGCAACTGATAAAAGCACATTTTTATAATTGTACTATTAACTATAGTCCATGTTTTAACTTAGGGTTCACTGTTTGTGTTGTGTAGTTCCATAGGTTTTTTTAAAAAAACTTTTATTCTAATACCTTTTAACCACATTCAGATATTTTAAAGATTATGTTATGTAATAATAAGATAATTTGGGTGAACTAATACTCTATAGGTGCCTACAGATTTTGGTTGCTTTAACAATACTAATTAAAAACAGAAAAATCTGGATTTCTTTAAGAATTAATTTATGGCATGCAACATGTAATATTTCTTACCTTTCCAACTGCTTTCTATTGTATGCTTAGGGTTTAGATCGCTCCAATTCCTGGGTTAACACTGGTGGTCCAAAAGCTGCCCCATGGGGATCCAACCCCAGTCCAAGTGCAGAATCAACACAGGTGGTGTCTACATTAGAGGTTTCTTTATTGGCTGCTGATTGTTTCCCTTTAGAACATTGCTTTTTAGTATATACTATGATTTCAGTGGCTTGCTTTTCTAATCATTAAAAAGTCTTTATTTTTGTTTACTTAGCACATTTTCCAACTACTATGCATGAATACCACCAATTGCACCAGAAATGCTCTCTCTTCCTCTTTCCTGTCTCCTCTTCCTTGCCTCCTTATATACCTTATCAGTATTTAAGTGTCTGCTACTTATTCTATTGATGGCTTCTATAAAAGTTTCTACTTTAGGGGCAGTACATATTTAGTAGGAATTTTTTGAGTTTTTATATGGGAAATAATCTCACAGTTTTTCATTTGCTTTTGGTTTAAAGTATAGCTATTATATCATTTGCATTTAGCATTTACTATCTTGTCTTTTTTTTTCATATTCACCGAACAGAAAGACTTATAATAAGTGGAAATTAAATGTGAATAATGCATGAAAATTGATCCCCATGCTTTAAGATTAAATGTCAGAAGCAAAAATTTATTTTAATTTGTGCTGTGTTGCAAAGTATGAAATTTGTTATAACTTGGTTGAATTAGGTTTTTCTTAGTTAAGTCTAGTTGCTCGATAGCTAATACTGCATGATGCCTCAAAATATACTTCTCATCTGTGCATTGACTGTGAAAGAAAATTCACTTGTTCTGTATGAAAATTTTAACTGCATGTTTAATATTATAAATGATTTATGTTAACGGCAAACCTGAACAGTAGTTTTTGATAATGGTGAAAAATGGAAAGAAATCATATTAAGCTTTTTACTTTTTTAGTGAATATAAAACTCTTGATTTCATATTTGGTCTAAGGCAACTTGAGAAGTATGTTTAAACTTTCTATATTTTCTTACTAGATATGTGCATGTTTACAGATCACACAGATAAAAGTTTCATTCTTTGCAGCACTCTGAATATTATATCATTATTAAAATACTCATCCTATTAAAAACTGAAAATATATAGAAGGCATTTTGATCCTTCTAATGTATTGTCATTAATGCAGCTTAAAATGATAGAAATGAAATGAGCAATAAAATTGGTGGTTGTTGAAACCACAATAAAACTCTGTTTTTAAAATTGTACATAATCCTTGAACTACATAATCATCCTTAGCAAACTTTAATGTTATCTTGGCATTCGCTCATCTTCATTCCATAGGCTATGGATCGAAGTTGTAATCGTATGTCTTCGCACACAGAGACGTCAAGTTTCTTACAAACATTAACGGGACGCTTACCAACTAAAAAGGTAGATTCATATGAAGACAACTCATATAGGGGGGAAATAATTCCAATAGTTAAATAGATGTAAGATTTATTTACAAAACCAGCATGAGACACAATAATCGCCTTGTGTTTAAAAGTATATCTGAGCAAGTACTATTTGGTACTTTTTGGGGAATGCCTCTCTAGTGTAGGTTCTTTTATATTATGATAATATTTATATCTTTTGAGATTTACTATTTTCACTGTTTAGTGAATTCAAATTTGATCATCATTAGATTTTTAGTACCAAAAGTGTATCAATTCTAAATTCTGTTTCTGTAACTGCTTCTGTTTTGTGTTTTAAATCTCCAGGGAAAGGAAGATGAGTTAGAAAAATTATCACTCTTAGTAAGATATGTTGATTTGCTTCCCTTATACACAGTTTTGTTAGTCCTTTCTCATATTAATATACACTAATTTGCAAATGCTTTGTACGCATATCCATTATAAGGCAGGAATTTTCTTCTTTTTTGAAAACAGACTTTAAATACTTGAAAACTTGAAAATTAATGGCTTTTATCAAAGTTCAAATTTTTAAAGTAATTTCCTAAATTGTACCAGCAAATTTCATGAATGTATTTGTATATGTTAAAATAGGTATTTAAGATGCAAACAAGACCTTATTTGTAATTGTGAGTTTTCTGTTTAGTTTCTGTTTGCAAGTACAATTTAGGATGCTATTTCTCACCTGTCTTTTAAAAATTATTTTTTACTCCAAGATAATATGTAATGTTTTCCACTGTTCAACATGCCTCTGTCTTATATGCATAAATAGTCATTTCGTTAATGGGTGTCTTCACTGCATCATTGAATGGTTCACATGCCTTATTTTGCCTATTCTCATTATATCTTCATTTTTATTTGCATTATTATTTAGTTTCTATTACCAGCAGATTTGACCTTAGTAATAATTTTGAATTTACTTCTTGATAGCTTTTTCATGAGGAGCTGGCTTTGCAATGGGTTGTTTGCAGTGGCAGCGTTCGGGAGGCAGCTTTGCAACAAGCCTGGTTCTTTTTTGAGTTAATGGTGAGCAAACGAAACACATTCTTTAATACTTTTTTTTCCCAAGGGAATAATTTTATATTAGTTCGTGTTTTTTAATCCTGGGAATTCTTTTCTATTGCCAGTCTTTTGGTTTTATGTGTGCCTCCAAGACAAAATTATATGAGCTGCATCTCTTAAAAAAACTCTGTGGATGTCCAGCACAGTTTAGGTAGAATTATAAAGTGCGATATCCCTTTAACTGAATTTTTTCAGGGATGTTTGCAGATTTTATAACAGACCCACCTCTATTACTATGGTTAGAAAGTGTAACTTTCAGAAATACCAGTTACTGACAAAAAAAGAGAACATAATTTTTAAAAAGTGGTAATTCAACAGATAATATTAAAAATGAATGAACAGGGAAGGGGATGTGGCTCAATTGATTGGGTTCCTGTCTACCATATAGGAGGTCCAGGGTTCATTTCCTGGCACCTCCTGGTATAAAGCAAGCTGGCCCGCCTGGTAAGCCTGAGCGGAGAGCTGGCCCGCACAGAGTGCTGGCCTATGTGGAGTTTTGGCCTGCGCAGAGTGCTGGCCCGCACAGAGAGCTGGCACAGCAAGATGGCACAACAAAAAGAGACACAGAAGAAAGACAATGAGAGACGCAGCAGATCAGGGAGCTGAGGTGACTGAAGAGATTGAGCAGCCTCTCTCCACTCTAGAAGGCCCCAGGATCGGTTCCCGGTGCTGCCTAAAGAGAAGACAAGCAGATACAGAAGAACACACAGAGAACAGACGGCGAGCGCAAAACAAGGCGGGCAGGGAGAAATAAATTAAAAAAAAAAAGAATGAACATATTAACATTACAAAAAATACCTAAGTATAGGCATATATAGTATATAAATATGCAACAGCACCATACATTTTCTTAAGTGCCCACAATATGCTAGCAGTGCCCAATGGGCTAGGTATTACTGAGGCACAGAGATGGTAAGTAATTTCTCAAGTATGTACAACTTGGAGGTACCAGACATAGGATTCAGACCCAGGCATTCTAGCTCCATGGACCTTCTTTTTAACCCTACAGTCTCTAGAAAACTGAAATTATTGGAGCTTTTTATTCCAAAAAGAAGTATATAAAAAATAACTAAGAAACAAAGGGGAAAAAACAACCAAAAAAAGAAAAGAAAAAAAAGAGAGCTTCCAGATTATGTTAAAGGATTATTCTCAGTATTGAAGGTCATCTATATTGGAAGTAACAAGACATTTTTCTCTAGAGATTTACTAATCTAGAAAAAAAGTAAATTGGAGACCACAAATAAGGGAGAGGCAACTCAGTTTTTTCTCTAAAGAATAAACATCAAATTTGCAATATATGTGCTTTTAATGTAAGATCAGAATTGTAATTTATTTTTGTCTTACATGTATGTTCAGATATCATAAATATAAAATAATTAGAAGACTGCAGTTTAAGACTTGACTCTGTTTACTAACTATAGAACCTCACCTTCAATTTCTCTGATTTCAAATTCTTTACCATAGCATTGTGATAAGAATCTATATCTCAAGCATTTTGTAAACTTAAATCACTGCTAATTTTAAATTAATATTTTATTATCAATACTTATTCCTAAAATATTTACTGAACTATATGCCATAATATGATGGATGATGAAGACAGTGCAATGAAGATAAGGATGAAGACAGTGCAGTGAAGATAGGCTCCTAACCTCACAAATCCTGTAGTTTGGGGGCTATGGAATGGCAAAATTATTGAGACTTAGGAAATTTGCATTAAAATTTTTCATGCAAACAATTTTGTTCCTACTGATAGTGTAGTTTTATGAAGGCATTGCAGTGGATGAGTTATATTGTGTTTGGTATTTCTTAGGGGCATGCAAAATGTGAACTTTTTCAAAATATTTGAGGAGCTAAATGTATTTTAGCTGTCTTTTAGATCTCATGGTATAGGCCAAAAATAGCCCTAATGTTTAGAGTTGTTGTAACTGCTAGTTAAATCCATAAGTTATTAAAACTATTGCCTTATATCTTTTTTCAGGTAAAGAGCATGGTACATCATTTATATTTTAATGATAAACTTGATGCTCCAAGGAAAAATCGTTTTCCAGAACGGTTCATGGATGACATTGCTGCTCTTGTCAGCACAATTGCTAGTGATGTCGTTTCACGATTTCAGAAGGTATTAGTAACTTATTATTTATCTTTCAAGCTAAGATAAAACTATCATACTTTTAATTTTTTTGCTTTTTATTCTGTTTCTCAGGACACAGAAATGGTTGAGAGACTCAACACAAGCCTTGCATTCTTTCTCAATGATCTGTTATCTGTTATGGACAGAGGATTTGTCTTTATCCTTATAAAATCCTGCTATAAACAGGTAGTGCATAAATAGTAATCAAATAATTTAAGTATATATTTGCTTTTTTCAGAATTGCAGCTAAGAGACTTTCAAGAATATATCCATATATTGATGTTAAAAAATGTAGCATATTTTTATTAAGTAAAAAATAATTTATATTTGTTTTATCAGCACACAAAGACTTTGGGAAGGTGATATCAGTATAGCTGGCTTTTCCTTGAATTATATTGGCCTACTCATGACCACTCTTTAATTCCTGTTCTGGAGTAGACCGTCAACAGCCTAAATGTAAAGCAGCCCCAAGATGCCATGCAAGAATAGCATTTATGCTGAATGAAAAGTAAACCAAAATATTTGTATTTTAGGTGATTTTTAAAGTAGCTGCATTTTGCCATGTATTATTCCAGCATAACCCTGGAAATTGTACAGTTTAGAATCTTGGATAGATATAGACCCACGTTCCAAGTGTCATTCAGAATCTTGCTTTTACTAAACTCAAAGCATCTGGGAACTTTTCCAGAAGTAGCTGATTTTGTTTAAAAATTTTTTTTATCAACTAATTAATGAAACCTGCCTTTTGGGAAACTAGTTATTGGTTCCGATGGGCCACTTGAGTAGTGAGCTGTATAATCATCCCAGAATTACTTGGGAACTTAATTAAAAAAAAAAAAAAAAAAAAAATTTTGGGTCCCATCCCACAATTATTGAGAAGTTTGAATTCTGGAGGAGTGGAGTGTAGAACACAGTGTTTGTGAAGTATTTCCTAGCTGGTTCATGGATTGTTTTGAGGAACTACTGGTTAAAATGCTCTTTGGTAGTCTTAGCGTTTAGAATTTTGAAGATCTATTCTATAGGATGTCTTTATTGTTTGTTTCTTTTAATAGTCATAGGAGTAAAAAACTATGGTAGGGCAATGAGCCACTTTTAAATATTTGTAATACTATAAATTATTTTTACTTTTCCACCAAATTTCATATATTATTGCTAATAAAACTTGTCTTTATTCTTTTTTTTTTTTTTTTTTAAAGATTTTATTTTATTTATTCATTTATCCCCCCCTTGCTGCTTGTGCTCGCTGGGTCAGCTAACCACACCATGCGGGTGGGCTTTGCCTTCACCAGGAGGCCCCGGGAACTGAACCCGGGGCCTCCCATATGGTAAACGGGAGCCCTACTGATTGAGCCACAGCCGCTTCCCTGTCTTTATTCTTAAAACACTGAACTACTTCATTTGCCAAACATTGGGCTAGACCACAGGGATACTAAAGCTATTAAGTCAGTTTATAGTATGAATACTTACTATAATGCCATACTTAATATACATACTATAAACTGAATACTTAAAATTTCATAATTTTACCAACTCTGAAAAAAGCTGATAGTTAGTTAAACTAAAACTTTTCATTGAATACTGTAATTTAATTCTTCATTCCTTCATTCTGGTTTTAGTACTAGAAAAATGATATATTCATTTGTTGTTGTCTTATTTATGCAATGCTTAAAGATATCGTCAAAGCTTTATTCATTACCACATCCAAGTGTCCTGGTGTCTTTGAGATTGGATTTTCTGCGAATCATCTGCAGCCATGAGCACTATGTTACATTAAACTTACCCTGCAGTTTACTTACTCCACCTGCATCTCCATCACCTTCAGTTTCTTCTGCAACATCTCAGGTATGCAATATGTGTATATGTATGTATACACATATATCTATATACATATGTGTGTGTATATATATATATATATATGCAATATGTGTATACGTATGTATACACATATATATATATATATGTATGTATATATATATAGAGAGAGAGAGAGAGAGAGAGAGAGAGCCTACATTTGTGAAAAAAACTAAACACTGGAAAAATTATATGTGTTGAGTAATAGCTCGATGATAGATTTAATTCTAAGTGCTTCATAAGTATCAACTTATTTAATCATCAGAGTGACTCTGTGAGGTAAGTTCTGCTATTATTCCCCTTTTACAGAAAAAGAAACTGAAATACAGTAACTTAGTAACTTACCCAGTGTCATCATAGAACATAGTGGCAGAGCCAGGCTTTGAACCAAGGTACATACTCCTTCTATTTTAGAGTCCAAGCTCTTAATCACTATGTTGTTTACTGCCTCTTACAGATTCATGCAGATATGTGTGAATTCACCTACATAAACTCACTTACTTAGATGTCTTCATAAGTCAGGTTCTCTGGAAGCTGATATTGTGATGGAGTTTGGGGTGCAAGATGTTTATTAGTGATTGATACCTGTGAAAGAAAGGGGATGAAGCATACTTAAGCAGAGAAAGAAGTCAGACTGCAGTGCAGAACTGACAAAGCCTTGACTAATTCTTTCTCTCTTTTTTTCTTTTCTTAAGGAGGCACTGGGTAGTGAACCTGGGACCTTGTACATAGGAAGCAGGTGCTCAACCACTGAGCTACACTTGCTACCCCCTGACTTAACTCTCTTGCATCCAGAAAAATCGAAAGGAAACTAGATGAATATTTATAAGTTATCACTGCATGGCACTTGATTTCAACAGCAAGTAGTTTCCCTAAAGATGAAAAAGGGCTATTGTAGAAATTATGGGTCCTGTTGTATAGATTGAGATTAAGGGATTTTGTGGTTTTCAGTATTAGAGAAGCCTGTATATTATTCCCTCCTAGGAAAACACTCTTTCTGCTACATTATTTCTGAGGCAAACCACTTTCTTAACCTCTTACTGTCTAAAAAAAAGTCGACCTTAAGCTCTTCTTGATTTTATTTTTGAAGTATTTAATTTCTGAATCAGTTACAATATAATTCCCTAGGATAGATATTAGCCTCATATGCTTAAAAATTTAAAACTTCACTTAAAAATACAGGAAAACATCAGAGAAGAGTTCTATAACTTTTCTATTTCCACATATTCTTCTACCTGGCTGACACACACTTATTCCTATGATGGAGGAGTCTGTTATTTTGTTTTCTTCCCCTTTCTCCTGCCAAAGGTGGGGCTATGTAGTCTAAGACAAATTATTCATAGAAATAGTCCCTAAAACCTTTGATGAGACTTATTTGTTTAAATATGAGTCCCTATTGAACATTTCATTCAGCTAGGATGTTTCCATCGAATTTCTTCCATTATCTTTTGCCCATGTTCTGTAACCACACCATTTTCAAATTCTAGCAGATAGAGACATCCCTCTTTTTTGGGTAGAGGAGGGAGGAGAAATTTTACTTGTGAGCAAGATGATTTCTCCATATAGAAATTCAAAATCTGTTATTCTTATAAGAAACTCTATATGAATTATCATGAATTTGGATTTGAGGGAGATGAGGTTGAGGATGTTCTTGGTATTTAAAAAAACTTTTAAATCTTTTAAATTAATTAGTAGACTGAAAAATTATAGTTTTCCAGAGATATAATTTCCTCTGAAAAACTGATTTTACTGGTATTTGAAATTTCTGTTGAAACCAATAACCTTGACTATGAATATTTCTCTTGCACTGTGGGATGAGCAGATAGTTATAACAATGGATATAGTTGCATTTTTTTCCTTCAAAGAATCATATTGAAACAGAAAGTAAGAGTGAAAATGGATGGAAAAGGTTTATATGAGACAACAGAAATTGAAAATAATCATTAAATGATCATATGAGAAAACAGATATTGAAAATAATTATTAAAAGTGTTACTTCGTCATTGCTTCCTATACCAAAAGGAATAGCAGTTAGTTTGTCCAATATTAACAATAGAAATACTAAAGAAACTACTTCTAGGTAAAGTTTCTCTCATGTTCAGATCATGCTTATCATCTGGTATAATGCTTTTTGTAGTATATTTTGTTGCACAGCTATTATAGCTTTTTGTACTCTACTCCTCAACAGAGTTCTGGATTTTCTACAAATGTACAGGACCAGAAGATTGCAAATATGTTCGAATTGTCTGTGCCTTTCCGCCAACAGCATTATTTGGCAGGACTTGTATTAACTGAATTGGCTGTCATTTTAGACCCTGAGGCTGAAGGGTAAGTAGATCAGTGTTTTGTTCTTAATTGTATTATTAACTATAGTTTATATTAGAGTTCACTGTATTGTACAGTGCTACGGTGTTGTTTTTTCTTTAATTTTTATTTTAGTGACATATATACAATCTAAAATTCCACCCTTTAACCATATTCAAATATATAATTCTGTAGTGTTAATTACATTCACAGTGAAGTACTACCATCTCCATTCTCTATTACCAAGACTTTTTCCATAATCCCCAAGGAAAATTCTTGTACCAGTTAATACTTAACTCCCCATTCACCTGTCCCCTCTGTAGCCCCTGGTAAACTATATTCCAGTTTCTGACTCTGAATTTGCTTATTCTAGTTATTCATATCAATAGGATCATACAATATATGTCCTTCTGTTTCTGGTTTATTTCACTCAACATTATGTTCTGAAGGTTCATCTGTGTTGTCTCCTGATGAAAAGTCCTTTGATGCATAAAAGTTTTTAGTTTTGATAAGGTCCCTTATCTACTTTTTCTTTCTGTTGGCTTGTGCTTTTGCTGTAAGGCCTAAGAAACTATTGCCTAACAGAAGGTATTGAAGATACTTCCTTATGTTTTCTTCTAGGAGTTTTATTGTCCTGGCTCTTGTATTTAGATCTTTGACCCATCTTGAGTTAATTTTTGTATATGGTATGAAATAGGGGTTACCCTTCATTCTTTTGCATATGGATATCCAATTGTCCTAGCACTGTCGAAGAGATTATTCTTTCCTAATTGACCATGCTTTCAATTGGCCATAGATGTGTGGGGTCTATTTCTGAAATCTCTTGTTTGATTCCATTGTTCTATTTATCTGTCCTTGTGCCAGTACTGTGCTTTTTTGACCACTGTAACTTTTTGTAGTAAGTTTTAAAATCAGCAAGTATCGGGAAGCGGCTGTGGCTCAATCAGTGGGACTCCCGTTTACCATATGGGAAGCCCCGGGTTCGGTTCCTGGGGCCTCCTGGTGAGGGCGGCCCGCCCGCACGGCGTGGTTGGCTGGCACAGCGAGCGCAAGCAGCAAGGCGGGGATAAATGAATAAATAAATTAAATCTTTAAAAAAAATAAAAAATAAAAAATAAATAAAATCAGCAAGTATGAGTCCTCAAACTTCATTCTTTTTTAAGATGATTTTGGCTATTTTGGGGTCCTTACCCTTCCATTAAATTTGATGATTGGCTTTTCCATATTTGCAAAGAAGGATGGGATTGGGATTGTGTTGAATCTGCAAATCATTTTGGATAGAATTGATATCTTAACAATATTTAGTCTTCCAATCCATGAGCATGGAATATCATTTCATTTATTTAGGTCTTCTTTGATTTCTTTTAGCAATACTTTGTAGTTTTCCATGTATAAGTCCTCTTTTTTTTTTTTTTTCTTTTTTTTTTTTTTTATTATGGGTAAAAATCAAAATTCTCACAATACATACAAACATTTGTAAAATGATATATAAATATATATGCATATATGTGTATTTGCTTACAAAAATGTTATTTTTATATATATATACATATATTTTAAGAGGTGCTTAGATTACCTAAAATATTATACGGAACCCACTGGGATTCCCATGTTGCCCACCTCCCACACCTCCCACCACATCCAACACAAACATCTCCCATAGTGTGGCCCACCAACCTCAATGAACTTACACATCCTGGAGCCTTGCCACCAACCATAGACCACAGTTCACACTGTAGACCACACTCTCTCCCACTCAGTTCTGAGTGGTGTGTGCTGATTTAAAATGGCCTACATCCATTGCCACAACAGTACTCAGGACAACCTCCAACTCCCAAAGAAGCCCCTGTATTTCAACTGCTTATCCCCTCCCTACCCAAAAAACTGTCAAGTGGCCACTGGCTCCACCTCATTGTTATAATATCTTGCATTGCAAGAATCACCATATGTGAGCAAGAGAATACCATCAAGTCCACTCTAGTCCATAGTTCTTCCCCCAATCCAGAGGCGACTGGGATGGTGATGTCCACTCCAACTCCAAGTGAGAGAGGGCTTATATCCCATGGATATGGTGGGTGGGATGATCCTGCCTGCAGATGCAGGCCCTCTCCATTCCCTGGGATGGCCATTTCCCATCGTTGTCTCCTCACCAGGTGACTTGGATGAGTCCATTGAGCTGTAGGGTAGGAGTTGCAGCTCCACCTAGATTTCATGCACACCTGGCACATAGGTAGGTGGGAGGCTCCAGTCTCTGGAAGTATACCTAAGAAGCTCCAGCATCACATGTAGGTTTGAATAGAAGGGACTGGTGAACCATGTGCAGGGAGGACTTATTTGAGTCTAATTCTGTCACTCTCAGGAGCACAGATTACAAAATAGAACCCACTGATAAGGCATCAGTCTCTGGGGCTATCCCCTCTTATATAAGTCCTCTTAGTTAACTTTATTCCTAAATACTTGGTTCTTGTAGTTGCTATTGTAAATGGAATTTTTTCCTTTGATTTCCTTTTTAGATTGTTCATTACTGGTAAGTAGAAACTACTGATTTTTGCATGTTGATCTTGTACACTGCCACTTTGCTGAATTCATTTATTAGCTCTAGTAGCTTTGTTAGAGATTTTTTTATTTTTTTATTTTTTTAATTTTACCGGGAGGTCCCGGGGATCGAACGCAGGTCCCTCCATATGGGAGACAGACACCCAACCAGTTCAGCCATATCCGCCCCCCTGTTAGAGATTTTTTGTGACTTTCTGTATATAGGATCATATGCTCTCTAAAGACTGAAAGTTTTACTTCTTTTTTCCCAATTTGAATTCCTTTTATTTCTTTTTCTTGACAAATTGCTCTGCATACAACTTCTAGTACAATGGTGAATAATAGTGGTGATAGCGGATATCCTTTTCTTGTTCCAGATCTTAGAGGGAAAACTTTCATGCTTTCACCATGGAGATGATCTTAGCAGTGGTTTATTCAAATATGCCTTTTACCGTGTTGAGGAAGTTTCATTCTATTCATAATTTTCTAAGTGTTTTCATTAAAAAGTTGTGCTAGAGTTTGTCAGCTGACTTTTCTGTATCAATTGAGATGATCATATGTTTTTTTCCCTTCATTCTGTTAATGTGGTGTACTTTCAGGGTTCTCTAGGGAAACAGAACTGACAGGCAATACCTGTAAATGTTGAGATTTTTATGAGAATTTTTTCATGCAAATGTGGGGATGTGCAAGTCCAAATTCTCTAGAGCAGGTTGCAAGCTGGGAACTCTGATGAAGGTTTTCGATGAATTCCATAGGAGAACCTGGCTGGTTGAAATAGAGATGGAAATTGTCTCTTCTCACTGCTGAAATCATATTTCTCCTTTTAAATCCTTCAACTGTTTGAGTGAGGTGTCTCTCATTGAAGACAGTCTCCTAATTGAATTCAGATGTAATCAGCCATAGATGCAATCAACTTACTGATTATTTAAGTCCATGTAATGTCCTCACAGTAACAATCAGGCTGTTGCTTGCTTGACCAAGCAACTGGATACCAAAACTGGCCAAGTTGACACATGAACTTAACCATTATAGTCTACCCCTAGTCAACTTGGCATCCATACACATCTCCTTAAACCATATTTAATTTCTAAATAAAAAGAATAGCAGTTATATTTTCACCTAACAATACTCAGTTGTCTTGCGTACAACTGGAAATGAACTAACTCTCCCTACAACAGGGTATAAGCCTTTGGATTATATTCACTCTTCAACGTGTAATATAAATTGAATACTATATGGATGAAGCTAATACAACTTATGTCATGATAAGGGGATAAGATAGGGAAGAAAACAAAGATATTTATTGTATGTACATATACAAACATCTCCATAACAAAATAAAGATAGAATATTCATAATCATTACTGTCTTCATTTCTTTAACTGGTCATGTGGTTGTAGCTTGTATAACTGTCTTCTTCCACTACCCATTCTATATTCCCTTTATGCTCAGAAAGTACGTCAGGTGGCTATAGTCTTTGCCCTGTGGGGTTTCCCATACCTTATACTGAAGTTTCTGGGCCATTTGTAGTCCTGTCTGAATTGGGTTGTTGCAGTTTTCTATTGACTTTTTTAAAAGGTAGTTTTATTGAGATATATTCATATAACATACAGTCCATCCAAGGTGTACAATCAGTGCAAATACAAGAATGTTCCTCTATTACAAGGTGTTAAGAATATGGAGATAAATAATAAAAAAAGAAAAATAAATACAAATAAAAAGAATATGGAGATACATGGGGAAAATATAACTATTGTAACACAGAATATAGTTAACAGTAATATTCTAATATTTTTACAGCAATGGCAAAGAAGGTATAATATCAAAGCTAAGGGTCAATAATTGGGTGGGATATATGGGGTAAGTGAATTTTCCTTCGGAATAAAGAAAATGTCCTAAACTGAACTGAACTGATAGCACAACTCTGTGATGAAACTGAGCACCACTGAGTGTACACTTAAATTGGATTGAACAGAGCAGGGGACTGTACACTTAAATTGGATTGAACAGGGCAGGGGACTGTATAATACAGCAAACCCCATGGTGAATGATAGATTGTACTTAATAGTACAGTTATCCCTTCCACATCATGGGGGTTAAGGGCAATGATATCTCATTGTAGTTTTGATCTGCATCCCATGATCTGGAAAATCTGCCTAAAATTTATTCACCCTCCTTTGTACCAAGGAAGAAGTATGAATTCTTTTTCTTTTACAGGGTGTTTACAGTTCCATATTGTAAAATTTGGGTTGAGTATTTGGTCATAGGCAATATTATACAATACCAAACATATTTTTTATGCATTTCTGAGTTTCTAAACTATTTCTGTGTTGTCTGCTGGCCGTTGCTTGTCACCTGCGGCTTCCGCAAATCTCCCCAAAAATTCACGTTTAATTTCTTATGCTGACCCGAGATATATAGAAATTGCAATGCGGAAGGCGTAATGTATGAGGGGTAATTGCACAAATATGAGACTATTTCCTAATGAACTATACTCAATATATAATACTAATACATGGTTTTAATAACAGGGTGGTTTGTGGAAAAAAATACACCAGATATAAGCTGTGGACTATAGCAGGCAGTACTATTATGATGATGTCCTTTCATTATTTATAAAAAATGTGTTACCCCTCATTATTGACCCTTAACATTGATATAGTACCTTCTTTGCCATTGTGTAAAACTATAGAGTATAATTATTTTAGCAAGGTTTTGGATTTGGTTAGTAATATTAATATTTATTAGTATTACTGTTAGCTATATTCTATGTTACATTAGTTATATTTTTGGTTAGTAATATTAATATTTATTACTGTATTCTATGTTACATTTATATTTTTCCCATGAATCTCCATATTCTGTGTTTTTTTTTTTTTCTTGAAGGGCCAGGGATTGAACCCAGGACCTCATATGTGGGAGGCGGGTGCTCAACTGCTTGAACCACATCCTTTCCCTCCATATTCTTAACATCCTATAATACAGGAACATTCTTGTATTTGCACTATTCATCGCCATCATCATCCGCCATCAAAATCACTATGTTATACAGTCCATAGATTATCCTCTAGCTTTCTTTCAGTTGACATTAACATCTCTAGACAACCCCTTTCAGCCACCATCACATTTATCCATCAGCAGTGTTGATTGTGTAATGTGTTGCTATCAACTCTAACCATTTCCCCATATTGACAATCTCCCTTATTAACATTCTACATACATTCAGCATCAGCTCCCCCTTTTCAACCCACATTCTATCTCCTAGTACCCTATAACATGTAGTTTAACTCCATGACTTTACTCATTATACAATTCATATAAGGGAGACCATTATTTTTGAATAGTGCTGCCTTGAATATTCATGTGAAATGTCTGTTCTTATCCTTGCTTTCAGTTCCTCTGAATATATTCTTAGTAGTGTAATTGCTGGATTATCTAACACTTCTATACTTAGCTTTCTGAGGAACCACCAAATTGTACTCCACTGAGATTGATCCATTTTGTATTCCCATCAGCAGTGAAGGAGTGTTCCCATTTCTCCACAACCTTTCTAGCACTTGTAATTTTCCACCTTTTTAATAATGGCTATTGTGTAAGGCATGAAATGATATCTCATTGTAGTTTTGATCTGCATTTCACTTACAGCTAGTGATATTGAGCATCTTTTCATGTGCTTTTTGGTCATTAGTATTCCTTCTTTGGAAAATTGTCTGTTCAAGTCTTTTGCCCATTTTTTAATTGGATTGCTTCTTTTTATCATTGAGATATATGATCTCTTTATATAACATGGAGATCAAACCTTTATCAGATATGTGGTTTCCTAAAATTTCCTCCCAATGAGTAGGCTGCCTTTTCATCTTCTTAACAAGGTCATTTTAAGCATGAAAGTGTTTAATTTTGAGGTGGTCCCATTTGTCTATTTTTTTCTTTCATTGCTCATGCTTTGGATGTAAGGTTTAAGAAACCCCCACCTACCACAAGATCTTGAAAATGTTTCCCTACATTTTTTTCTAGGAGTTTTGTTGTTCTAGCTTTCATATTTAGGTTCTTGATCAACTTTGAGCAAATTTTTGTATAAGGCTTGAGATAGGGGTCCTTCTTTCTTTGAGCTATGGATATCTAGTTCTCCCAGAATCATTTGTTAAATAGACTCTTCTGACCCAGCTGGGTGGATTTGATAGTGTTGTCAAAAATCACTTGACCGTAGATGTGAGGGTCTGTTTCTGAGCCATTAATTCAGTTCCATTGGTCAATATGTTTATCTTTATGCCAGTAACATGTGGTTTTTTGTTTTTGTTTTTACCACTATTGCTAAATGATATTCTTTAAAGCCAAGAAGTAAGAGTCCTCAAACTTTGTTTTTCCTTTATAAGACAATTTTGGCTATTTGGGGTGCCTTACTCTTCCAGATAAATTTGATAATTGGCTGGACCATTTCTGTGGAAAATGCTTTTGGAATTTTTATTGGGATTGCATTGAATCTGTAAATCAGTTTAGGTAGAATTAACATCTTAACAATATTTATTCTTCCAATCCATGAACACAGAATGTCCTTCCATTTATTTAGGTCTTTGGTTTCTTTTAACAGGTTGTTTTATAGTTTTCTGAATACATGTACTTTATATCCTTGGTTAAGTTTATTCTAAATATTTGATTCTTTTATTCGCTCTTGTAAATGGAATTATTTTTTATGACATCCTCCTCAGATTGCTCATTAGTAGAGTATAGAAATGCTACTGATTTTTGCATAATTAACCTTATATCCTCCCTACTTTGCTGAACTTGTGTATTAGTTCTAGTCATTTGGTTGTGGATTTTTCAGGATTTTCTATTTAGGATTTTCTATTTTTCATTATCAGCGAAGAGCAAAAGTTTTACTTCTTCCTTTCCTACTTGAGTGCCTTTTTTTTTTTTTTTTTTTTTTTTTTCTTGTCTAATTGTTCAAGCTAGAACTGCTAGTAATATTGAATAATAGTGGTGACAGTGGGCATCCTTGTTTTGTTTCTGATCTCAGTGGGAAAGCTTTCCGTCTTTCACCATTGAATACAATGTTACTGTGGATTTTTGTTTTTTTTTTAATATTTTAAAAGATGCTTAGATTACATAAATGTTACACAAAAATTACAGGAATTCCCATGTTCCCCACCTCCCACAACCTCCCACATAAACATCTTTCATTAGTGTGGCATATAAAAATATGAAACACTTCATGAATTTGCATGTCATCCTTGCGCAGGGACCATGCTAATCTTCTCTGTATCGTTCCAATTTTAGTATGTGTGCTGCTGAAGCGAGCACCTGTGGGTTTTTCATACATGCACTTTACCATGTTCAGAAAGTTTCCTTTTATTCCTGTTTTGGAGTGTTGTTTTTTTTAATCAAGCAAGGATGCTATATTTTGTCAAATGCCTTTTCTGCGTCGATCGAGATCATCATATGATTTTTCTTTTTCTATTTATTAATGTGATATATTACAATAATCAATTTTATTATGTTGAACCACCCTTGCATACCTGGGATAAAACCCACTGGATCATGGAGTATAATTATTTTAGCATGCTTTTGGATTTGGTTAGCAAGTATTTTGTTGAGGATTTTTACATCTGTATTCATTTGAGGAATTCGTTTCTAATTTTCTTTTTTCGTAGTATGTTTATCTAGTTTTGGTATTAGGATGATGTTGGCTTCTTAGAATGAGTTTGGTAGTGTTCCTTCCTATTCAGTTTTTTTTTTTTTTTTTAAAGTACCGGGGCTGGATATTGAACTGGAGACTTCGTATATGGGAAGCTTGCACTCAACCACTGAGAACCACTGAGCTACATCGGCTCCCCTGAGTTTTTTTTTTTTTGTTTTTTGTTTGTTGTTTGTGTTTTCGTTTTTAGGAGGTACTGGGGATCAAACCTGGAAACTTGTATATGGGAAGCAGGCACTCAGCCGTTTGAGTTACATTCTCTCCCCGTATTCATTTTTTGGATGAGTTTGTTGTTAGATCACGTGATATGATGCCATCTGGTCCTGGGTTTTTCATTTTTCAGAGGTTTTTGCTGATATTTCAATCTCTTGTGGTTGGTTTGTTGAGATCTGTTTCTTCTTGGGTGAATGTAGGTTGCGTGTTTCTAGTAATTTATCCATTTCTTTTACATTGTCTAGTTTGTTGGTGTACAGTTGTTCATAGTATCCTCTTATGACCTCTCTTATTTCTGCAGGGCTAGTGATAATGTTCTCCCTCTCATTTCTGATTTTATTTATTTGCATCTTCTTTCTTTTTCTTTGTCTGCCTAGCTATGAGTTTGTTGTAGAAGAACCAACTTCTGGTTTTGTTGATTCTATTGTTTCTTTGTTCTCAATTTCATTTATTTCTGCTCTGATCTTTATTATTTCTTCCTTCTTTCCTTTGCTTGGTTTAGGATTACTTCGCTATTCTTTTTCTAGTTCCTCGAGTGCAGTTAGGTCTTTGATTTTGGCTCTTTGTTTTTAACGCAAGCATTGAGGGCTGTAAATTTCCCTGTCCACACTGCCTTTGCTGCATTCCATAGGTTTTGATATGTTGTGTTCTAATTTTCATTCGTCTCAAGATATTTACTTATTTTTCTTCTGTCCAGATGTTCTATTCAATGCTGAGAGTCATATATTGAAATCTCCAACTATCATTGTAGAGATGTCTATTTTTTACTCCAGTTTTGCCAATATGTGCTCATATATCTTGGGGAACCCAGGTTAGGTGCATAAATATTTACTATATTTATTTCTTCTTGGTGAGTTGCCCCTTTTATTAATATATAATGACCTTCTTCATCTCTTATAATAGTTTTGTGTTTAAAATCTGTTTCATCTGATATTAAAGTTACCCTTACTAATAATCTTCATTTCTACACTCTTCTTCCAGTCTCTCACCCTTGTTTTTTCCTTTCAAACTGTAGCACTCCCTGTAGTATGTCTTGTAATTCTGACCTTATGGTAACATATTCTCTCAGTGTTTGTCTTTGCACAGACTTTAAACTCACTCTCATTTTTGAAGGACGGTTTTGTCAGATAAAGAATTCTTGGCTGGCAGTTTTTCTCTTTCAGTACCTTAAATACATCATCCCACTTTCTTCTCCCCTCTATGAGAAATTGGTATTTAGTCTTATTGAGCTTCCCTTGTATGTGATGCATTTCTTTTCTATTGCTGTCTTCAGAATCCTCTCTTTATCTCTGGTATTTGTCATTCTGACTAGTAGGTGTTGTGGACTAGGTCTATTTGTATTTATTCTTTCTGGGGGTGTGTTATCCTTGGAATTTGGTATTTATATCTTTCATAAGGGTTGGGAAGTTTATGGTCACTATTTCCTCAGGTACTTTTTCTGCCCCTTTTCCATTTTCTTCTCCTTCTGTGACATCAATAACATGTATGTTTGTGCATTTTGCATTGTCATTCAGTTCCCTGAGAAACTGTTTAATTCTTTACATTCTTTTTTTGTGTCTTTCCAAGTTTAGATGGTTGGTACTCCAAGTCACTAATTCTGTCTTCAATCAATTCAAATCTGCTGTTATGTGCTTCTAATGTAGTTTAAATCTCATCCATTGCCTCTTTCATTCCTATAAGTTCTGTTACTTTTTTTTTGCAGGCTTTCAAATAATTCTTTATGCTCACTCAGTGTTGTCTTAATATCTTTTATCTCTTTAGTCATATATTCCTTCAATTGATTGAATTGATTTTGGTGATTTGTATGAATTTCATACATTAGTTGTCTTAAATCCCGTGTCCCATTAGGATTTTTGGTTTGTTCCTTTGCCTAGGCCATCTCTTCCCATTTATGGTTGGTAATTTTTTGCTGTCTATGCATCTGAATATGTTGGTGAATTTACTCTGATAGTCAATTTGTGTGTCTTGCCTAGTGTTTTTTTTCCAGTTCTTATTTCACTTTTTGGTTCAACTTATTCTAAGTCTTTAAAATTGCTGAGCTTAAATGATCAAAATAGGTCCAGAGACTAATTAATGGGGCACACATCCACTCCAGAGAGACTGGGACAAGAGACTCCTAAAAATGGTTTTTCTCCCTGAAGTTTCTGAGCCTGCCAGAAGATGGTTCTCATTGGTGAATCTTTCCACAGAGGTGTCTCATTCAACCTCTGCTTGCCCGTGATTCTGGTCTGGCCAGAGCCAAAATTCAAAGTGGGCTCTGCTGGCCAAATTCATTGAAGAGAACCCACTCTCCATCCAATGCTATATGTTCCCTCTTCCCAGGGAGGAAGATGTCTCTTCCCCTCTCACTTGACTGCAGTGAGCCATGGGTTTTAATCCAGGCTGTTCACCTTGAGGGTGGGGCATGGATGCCATTCCCAGCCATAGGAGTTAGCATCTCACTTTTTTGTTCTGGCTTCTTTGTCTCCCTATTCCTTGCCCTCCTGATGGATGTGCAGCACATCCTCTCCTAGTCTGTACATCCCGAAAGCAGCTCCCTTGGACAGCTTTTTACCCTTCCTTCATTATTTTTATGAGAGAGTTGAACCCTGCTTACCTTTTCTGATGCCATGTTCCCGGAAGTCCTTGATTTGGTCTTTTTTCTTGTAATTGTTTGGTTGAAATGTTGTATTTCTCTAGAGTTGCTGTAGGTTGTATGTTTCTAAGAATGCGTCTATTTCATCTAGTTTGTCTGATTTGTTGACAGTTGGTCATAGTATCTTCATATAATCCTTTTTATATCTTTAGGGCAGTAGTAATGCCCCCCTCTTTCATTTCTGATTTTGATTATTTGTGTCCTTTCTTCTTTTTTTCTTTGTCAATGTAGCTAATAGTTTATTGATATTACTGAATTTTTAAAAAAACAACTCTTGGTTTTGTTAATTCTTTTGCTTTTTATTCTCTATTTCATTTATTTCTGCTCTAAACTCTGTTATTTCTTTCCTTCTCCTTACTTTAGATTTAGTTTTCTGCTTTCTTTTTCCAGTTCTTTTAGGTATGGAGTTAGGTCTCTGATTTGAGCTCTTTCTTTTTTATAATATAAGTATTTACACCTTTAAGTTTCCTTCTGAGCATTGCCTTTGCTGCATCCCATAAATTTTGGTATATTGTGTTCTCAATTTCATTAGCCTCAAGATATTTCCTGATTTCCCTTATGATTTTTTTCTTGGCTTACTGATTATTTAAGAGTGTGTTATTTAATTTCCTTGTACTTAAGAATTTTCCAGTTCTCTATTATTTATTAATTTCTAGCCTTATTCTATTGTGTTCAGAGAAGATGCTGTTTATAAATTCAATATTTTTAAATTGCAAGAAACAGTAAACCTTTTTTCCAAACTGGCTTGATTGATGCAAGGAAATTCATTATGTCAGCATTGGAAGAAATATATGGTTTTTAGCATAGTATAATCAGCAGTTCAATGCTGACTTCAATGTTCTAGTTCTTTGCATCTCAGTTCTACTAGGTTCTACTAGGTTCTACTTCAGGTCCATCCTAAACCTAGAGCCTTTCTTAACATAGGATATTTGCCCCTGGCAATCAAGATTAAATTCTTACTTGTTCATGTCCAGCAGGATTAAAACCCTGTTTTCAAGCATGTAATGTCAGTCTTTCCTTTGGACTGATTTGGCACACCTGTCTAATAATCTGAGCTTTGGTAATAATGATAGGGCGTATGAGGATGTATGAGAATTTTTAGAGAGAATACTGAGAAAAGAACATAAAGAAGTTCACAAAGATGTCTGGAGAATAAGGTCTGAGATATATCCATTAGATGGATATATCTTCTCGACATTCTTCAAAAGTATATTTTCTGGATAAAAACCTGGAAGGGAGAAGAGGGAATCTCCAGTTAGATTTTGTATACAACTATGTAAAATAGTGGAAAAGATCAGGGCTATGGATTAAGACTTCCTGGTTTCAAATTCCAGATTTTAACCTGCTGTGTGATCTTAAAAGAGAGAATAAAAACTAATATTTACTGTGCAAGGCACTGTGCTTAACTTGTTACATTGATTATGTAACTTATTTCTCACAACCACTTTATGAGGTAAGTTCTGTTCCAATCCTCATATCATAGATAGGGATACTGAGACTTATAAAGTTAAATTTCTTTGTAAAGGTCATTTAGCTAGTAAATAATGAAGTTATCATGTTGTAAGTATCATATTGTAAGTACTCAAAATTGTTAGCTTCAAAAGTGAAGCTATTACATATTGAGGAATTAAATGGTCCACTGATAGAGACTGTATACTAAGAAACTTTATTACTTAAATTATAATGTAATGGTTTATTACTTATGGAAAGAAATAATGTATAAGCTAGGCAAAACTAGAGGTTTAAGTGAAGATATATTTTCAAGATAGTAAGTGCTTATTTGAAGAAAGAAGGGATGATCTTAGTGAGAAGAAACATTGGAGCTTTTAAAGAAAATTGGGATTCATTGAACACATAGAAAAATTACCTTCTGAGAGAAGGTATAACTTTTCTGATAAAAAGAGAAAGATGGAGATGTGTTGAAAGATCTTGCTACAGCAAATTCAGGTAAAGTAAGTTGGAATCTTCTACTGATATTGGTGAGAGACCTAAGGACAGGGAATGAGATCTGAAGTTGATGCTAGTTGTAGCATTAAAAGCCAATTGAGGGAGGCGGCTGTGGCTCAATCAGTGGGGCTCCCGTTTACTATATGGGAGGCCCCGGGTTCGGTTCCCGGGGCCTCCTGGTGGGGGCAGGCCCGCCGGCGCGGCGTGGTTGGCTGACCCGGCGAGCACAGGCAGCAAGGGGGGGATAAATGAATAAATAAAATAAAATAATAAAAAAATTTTAAAAAGCCAATTGAAGTTGGTATGGGTGAATTTTTAATTGGAATATTTTGCACAAATGTCCTCAATTTAAGAAGAGAGGTTAAAAAAAAAAAAGTCATATAGAGAGGGTATGGGAGTCTAGAAAAGTTTTAAGAACCCAAATGAGGTATATAAGCTAGGAAGTTCAGTTTAAATAGAGAACCAAAGGCAACTCCAGCCTGTGGACTACGTAGTCCATTAAGAAGAATTTTTTTTCCTGGGAAGATCTGATTTTATCAAATAAAATTACAGCTGCTTAAAATATACTTTCTTTACCTTAATATATATCTATAAGTGGTCTTAAGTTCTCTAATATTCAAATGCAATAATAAAAATTTAGTGTAAATATATTCAGATTTATTCCTAACTGAATTTGTATAGCATTTCCTTTTTCCTCAATTCTTGTTTTTATCCAGAGGGACATCCATTAATTTTAAAATGAGAAATGTTTTATAGCGATACATGAAAAATATGTGACAAAATTAAGAAGTTGAACAAAATTCTTTCAGTTCCATGACTTAATGTTTGTTTTAAAGATATAAACTAATCTCTGTGGCCTCACTATTACTATTTCTTCGTCTTCTTTTTAAATAGTCTGTTTGGATTGCATAAGAAAGTCATCAATATGGTGCACAATTTACTATCCAGTCACGACTCAGACCCACGGTTCTCTGACCCACAGATAAAGGCCCGGGTGGCCATGTTGTATCTACCTCTGATTGGCATTATCATGGAAACAGTACCTCAGCTGTATGATTTCACAGGTATTTAGCATATTTAAGACATATTTTAAAGGCAAGGCCCAATGATTAAAAGTGTTAGAAAATATCTCAAGGATGAAGATTTTATATTAGGAAAAAGAAGTATAATCAAAAGTACACTGATAAAAGTAAACTGAAAATTCTTAGCCATATTACTGAAAAACTTTTGAAAGTGTGAGAGAATTCATTACAAAATTCCTTAACTTGTTCTTTTGATGAACTTAAAAATCATTTTTTAGCAATTCTATTCCTGCCTTTTAGGAAATTGTATAAGTGTACTGATGTCTACCACTGTCAGTCTCAATTTTATTCAGATATGTAATTGGAATTAACATTAACCTGAATACCAGGAATTGTGTTTATTGCTAACTTTGGGCTAATAAATTGAAGTTATGTTGGTTTTTAAAAACTATAACCCACAAAATTTTATTGCTCTGCCTTTGCATGCTTATAATTTATGTAAATTCTTTCATTTGCCATAGAGAAAACATTGTAGGTTGCATTTAAACTAGCAACTAATCTGATAAATTACTTCCAGTTCAATTAAAATAAAATCATACATTTATAGAGTACTTAATATGTGCTAAGAATTCTGTCAGGTGATGCAAAGATAACCAATTTGTTATCTTTGAGGGACTGATAGTTGAGTAAGTTTCCCAGTGTTTTGCTCACTAAAATGGGTTTCCTTACCTGAAGGCAGAATTGTTTATATTATTATATCTTTTTCTACTAGCCATTTAGAGTTCTTTATAAAACCGTAAATTTAACTGTAGATATGAATAAGTGGTTAAAATATTCTCTTATTAGCTTAAAAAGTGGAAGGAAATCTAACAATAAATACTACATGTTAACAGGTTTCTCCTTTAAAGAATAATGGAGAATAGAAAAGGGAATTGCATGCTCAATATTTGTTAGTTGATCTAAAGTGAAATTATATTTAATTATTTTGGATTATTTTTCTCCAGAAACTCACAATCAACGAGGGAGACTAATTTGTGCAGCTCCTGATGATTATGAAAGTGAGAGTGGAAGCATGATAAGTCAGACAGTTGCCATGGCAATTGCAGGAACATCAGTTCCTCAACTAACAAGGCCCGGCAGTTTCCTCCTCACATCAACGGTAAAATAGTCATACAGAAATATTTTCTGGGAAGACAAATATTCACAAGGATGTACCTTTAAATAACTGTGGTTATTACGTTAGCAGAAGGACTCTGGGTTTCATTTATTTTATGGAAACATTAATGTTCCTAGAATATTATCTAGCTTATACCAAGTTGTTTTAAAACTTTAAGGTTTATGGTATAAAATAGCCCTGTATTCTGTCATTCAGAACTTTGAAATTACCATATTATATCTAGCCCATCCTTTATTTTTTAGCCCATTTTATATTTTATAGCTTTAAGAAATATTTTCAGTTGTTTGGCAATTGAGGTATTTTAAAAATCTGTTATACGTTTTCATGTTTTTTAAAAATTGTTATTTACTCTCCTCTTCGTTTCCTCTTCTTTTTTTTTAAAGTTTATTTTCTTTTAAAGATTTATTACTTTTTTTTTTAAAATCCATGTTGTAGCATATATCAGAACTTCAATCCTTTTTTTACAGCTAAATAATATTCCATTGTACATATATACCACATTTTGTTTATCCATTCATCTCTTAAGGGACTTTTGGGTTGTATCTATCTTTGGGCTATTGTGAATAATGCTGCTATGATCATTATTGTACAAATATGTCTCTGAATCCTGCTTTCAATTCTTTTGGGTATATACCTAGAAGTGAGATTGCCAGGTTATATATAAAGTTGTTATATGTTTGATTTTTTTAGTAAACTCTTCCACAGCAATTGCACCATTTTACTTTTCCAACAAGAGTGTATTAGGGTTCCTTTTTCTCCACATCCTTGCCAACACTTCCTTTCAGTTTTTTAAAATAATAGCCATTATAGTGGATAGGAGGTGATATGTAATTATGGTTTTGATTTGCACTTTTCTGATGTACTTATTGACCATTTGTATATCTTTTTTGGGGGAAATGTCTATTCAGGTACTTTGCTTATTTTTAAATTGGGTTGTTTCTCTTTTGATTTTGAATTTTTTATGTATGCTTGATGTTAAATCCTCTTCATATATGTGGTTTCCAAATATTTTCTTTCATTCTGTAGGTTGTCTTTTCACTTTCTTGCTAATGTCCTTTTTTGCACAAAGTTTTTAATTTTAATGAAGTACAATTAATCTTTTTTGCTTGTGTTGCCATTTTAAAACTGGGTTATTTGTTTTGTTACTGAGTTATAAGAATTCCTTATATATTCTGGATACTATATTCTTATCAGACAGATGATTTGCAAATATTTTCTCCCCTTCTTTAGATTTTCTTGATAATGTCCTTTAGTGCACAAAAGTTTTAAATTTTTATGGAATTCAATTTCTCCCTCCCCCTTTTTTATTTTCAGTTTCTCGTTTCATTGGTTGTTACAAATCCATTACCAAATCCCAAGTCATGAAGACTTTTCTTTGTTTTCTTCTAAAAGCTTTATGATTGTAGTCAATATATGTAGGTCATTGATCCATTTTGAGTGAGGTGGGGGTCCAACTTTATTCTTTTGCAGGTTGAAATCCATTCAATTGTCTTGTCACCTGGTTGAAAATTAATTGATCATGTATATAAGGATTTAATTTTGGACTCACAATTCCATTCTGTAGATCTATATGGCTATCCTTTTGCCAGTTACCTTCATCTAAAGCTTCTTTAGTATAGAGATAAAGATGAAGATACATAGATTGGCTTGTTTTATACTATTTATAAGGTTATTAAATATTTTTTTCATGAGAATATATTTCATTCTTTCTGGAAAGATTTACTAAGTGTTTTTTGTGTGCTAAACCATGGAGCTAAAAATTAAGTCAAACAGTCCTTTTCCAGGTACTCTTTTATAGCCTGAAATTCGTGCTTTGTCCAAAAACAAACTTACCTAAGTTTCATAGGTAGTAAAATGGTGGACCTGAATTTCAAATGGAAGCTTTCTGGCTTCCGAGTTCATTTCTCTAGATCAAAGACTAATGAAGTTGCATGCTTTTTAATAATTATTTTTATAATGTAACATTGTCATCATACAAAAGATTATATAAAGTATATGCACAAAATATAATAACAGAACAAATACCAGTGTTCCCACCACCCAGCTAAAGAAATAGGACATTGCAAATAGTTTTGAAACTCTCTATCTGCCCTCCTCAATTCAATCTCTCCCTTCTCTCAATATGACCATTATTCTCAATTTTGTTGACCTTGTTTTTCGTTTTCCCAAACTTTTCTAATGTGAAATATAGTACACATGAAAAAATACATGAAACATGTGCACAGGCTTACAAAATATTATAAAGTGAACACATTTATAACCACCACTGAGGATAAAAATAGAACATTGTCAGCACTCCAGAAATCCTTAGCATGCTCTTACTCAACCACAACTACTTTCTCCCCCCAATTACACACTATTCTTACTAATGAGGTAATTGCTTTCTTCTATTTATAGGTTTACCATGTAAAGATGCATCCTAAACACTATAATTTAGTTTTACCTTATATTCTTATTGTTCATTCATTATATGTAGCTAAAATTCGATTCGTTTTCATTGCTGTCTAATTTTACATTGTGTGTAGAGCAATTAATTTTTCCATTCTATTGATAGATGCATGAGTAGTTTCTGATCTTAGATTTTTTGCAAATACGCATTCTTTTATGTGTATCCTATATGCATGTATACTTTTCTTTAGGGTATATTCCTAAATAAAGGGTATATTGAATATGTATATCTGACCAACCATTTTTCTAAAGGGTTTGTCTCAATTTATATTTCCACTTACAGTATGAGAGTACCATTCCTTTATGTGTTTCATAGCACTTAGAATTGTTAGACTTTTAAATTTTTTCCATCTGTTCATTTATAGTTCTATCTCATTTCAACTTTCTTCCCCTAAAGGTTTGAGGGTAAGCACTTTTTCATATCTATATTGGCCATTTGGATTTTCTTTGTTGAAGTGCCTTGAGATTTTTGCCCATTTTCCGCTGAGGAGTCTGCCTTTGTTTATGATTTGTAGTTTTGAGAAGATTCACTGATTGTTAATACCAGACCAAGATTATCTTAATCCTAGTTTAACTTGTTCCCTGTCCCCATGCTGAATTGATAACCTTGCTTCCTACTTTGTTCTCTTGGTTCCTATTATTCTCTTAAGTTTGACCTAGAAGTTTTTCAATTTTTTGTTAGCAATTTAATACTTTTAACAAGATGATCTTTTAATTAATGACTTAGCCTAATGTTTTTTTTCCCATATCAAACTTGAATTTCTGAGTTAAACCCACCTTTATCACAATTGTGTTATGGTGGATTTGTATTGCTAATATTTTGTTTAGGACTTGTGCATCTAAATTCATAAATAAGATTAATGATAACATATCTTTTTCATAATGTTCCTCTACAAGTTTTGGAATTAGGGTTAAGAGAATCAATTAAAATGATCTCAAGAGTATTCTATTATGTTCTCTGTAAGCACTTATTTAAAATTGGAGTTATTTTTCTTCGAACATTTGGAGAACTTATAGATGAAGCCATCTGGGCCTGCAGTTTTTGTTTTTGAAAGTTTTTAAAGTATTCGTTCAATTTCTTTAATGGATATTAGACTTTACAAGTTTTCTATTTCTTCTTACATTAGTTTTGATTAATGTTATTCTATTTTTAAAATCAGTTTTATTGCTACCTATAAAGTAATATATGCATTTGTCATACAACCCACAAATCCTACTCCTCAGTATGTACCCAAATAAAGTGAAAATGAATGTCCAAAAAAAAAAAAAAATCTGTTTTATTGATATATATTAATTAAGCATACAGTCCATCCAAATTGCACAATCATTGGGATTTGGTATAATCACATAGTTGTTATTCTAGATAAATGGTATTCTAGGTAAATGTTTTTCTAGTAGTTTTTCATTAAGTTTTTCAAATTTCTTGGGATATAAAGTTCATAATATCCTTTATGATCTTATAAATGGCTGTAACATGTATAGTAGATATAAACTTTTTCATTTCTGTGACTGGCTTTTTGTTAACATTTTTCATCTTTCTTAATCTTGTCAGAAATTTGATAAATCTCTTTAGTCTTTATAAAGACTAATCTTGGGGTACTGTTGATCCTCACTTTTGAATGTTTATCTTTACTTTTCTCCTGCCTTCTACTTTCTTTCAATTTATATTAATGTTTTTTTTTAAGTCTAATTTCTTGAAATGAATGCCTGACTCATTAGTTTTCATTCTTTCTTTCTTGATAGTATTTTAAGCCTGTAAATTTACGTTCAGTTATTGTTTTAGTAAAATGCCAGTTTATATATGGTACATCAGTTGAAAATATTTACTATCATTATGATTTCTTTTTAGACTCTTGGGCTATTTAATTTTTGTTTTTTTTAAATTTCCAATGAATTTTCTAATTATCCTTTTGTTTCTAATTTTTATCTAATTACATAATCAGAGAACTTACTGTGTATGAGTTCTGTTTGAAAAGAATGTACTTGAAAAGAATACATATTCTTCAGTTATTGGTTTATAGTGTTCTGTATATGTCTATTATGTAAATTTTACAAATCATTTAAATCTTATTTGTTTTTACTGAGATTTTATCTGCTTTTGATAATCTCCCACTACCATTGTGGTTTTATTAGTTTCTACTTGTCATTCTGTCTTATTTTATATCTTTTGGGGCCATAATTTGAATTTAAAATTATTATATATTTTTGGTGAATTAAACCATCAACCAAAACTAATACTTTTTTGCTTTAAAGTTTATTTTGTATTATATTAGTATTGCTATGCTAGTTTTCTTTTGCCTAGTATATATGACATGTCTTATCCATCCTTTAACTTTCACTGTTTTTGTATAATGTTTTAGATGTGTTTTTTATCAACAGCATGTAGTTTGGTTTTTTAAAATATGTTTTTATTAAGCTTGTGAACTTACAAAACAATCATGCACATGTGTGGAATTCCCATACAACACCTGTCCACCAATACAATACATTGTTGTGGAACATTTGTTTCAGATTATGAGATAATATCATCAGATTATTACCACCAAATATGGTCTGTAGTTTACATTTGATATATCTTTTCCATACCCCCCGATTATTAACATAGGACATCTTTGGCATTGATGCAAGAATACAGTATTGCTGTTGACTATAATCCATAGGTTACATTAATTGTATTTTTCCCATGCTTCTCCACATTCTTACCCCCTCAGTTGTGATGGACATTTGTTCTAGTTCATAGAAGGACATTCTTGTGTTTGTACTATTAAGCACAATTCTCATCCACCTCTGGGTTCACTATGTTATTCAGTCCCTAGATTATTCTCTAGCTTTCTTTCAATTGACATTTACATCCCTAGACAACCCTTTTCATCCAGAATCCCATTTATAAACCAGCTGCTACTCACTATAATGTGTTACCATCAACTCTCCATTTCCACACTTTTATAGTCAAGTTAATTAAAACTTCTAAATGCAGTCAGTATCAGTACCCCTTCTCAGCCTTCCTCTTATAGTCAAATAACCTATACTCTAGGTTTTAACTCCATGAATTTATTCTTCATATTTAGTTCATATTAGTGAGACCCTGCAATATTTGTCCTTTAGTGTCTGGCTTATTTCACTTAGCCTAATGTCTTCAAGGTTCATCCATGTTATCATATGTGTTCCAATTTCATTTCTAAGAGCATAGTATTCCATTGTACCTATATACCACATTTTGTTTATCCACTCATCAGTTGATGAACACTTGGGTTGTTTCCATCTTTTGGCAATTGTGATTAACACCGCTGTGAACATTGGTGTGCAAATGTCTGATCATATCACAATTTTCAGTTATTCTGGATATACTCCTAGTAGAAAAATTGCTGGATCAGATCATATGGCCGTTCTATATTTAGCTTATTGAGGAGCCGCCAAACTGTCCTCCACAGAGACAGCACCATTTTACATTCCCACCAACAGTGAAGGAGTGTTCCTATTTTCCACAACCTCTCCAGCACTTATTGTCTTTTTTTTAATAATGGCCATTCTATGCAGTGTGAGGTAATATCTCTTGATTTCCATTTCCCTAATAGCTAGTGCTACTGAAATTTTACTGTGCTCTTTGGCCATTTGTATTTCCTGTTTGGAGAAATCTCTATTTAAGTGTTTTGCCCATTTTTAAATTGAATTGCTTGCTCTTTTATTGTTGAGTTTTGTCAAGTTTTTATATAGAATGGAAATCAAACCCTTATTGGATATGTGGTTTCCAAATATTTTCTTCCATTGATCGGGCTGCTTTTTCACCTTCTTGACAAAATCCTTTGAATCACAAAAATGTTTAAGTTTCTTTCATTCCTTGTGCTTTCGGTATAAGGATTAAGAATCCACTACCTACTATCAAGTCTTGAAGATGTTTCCCTATATTTTCTTCTAGGAGCTTTATGGTTCTAGCTTTTATATTTAGGTATTTGATCCATTTTGAGTTATTTTTGTATAAGGTGTGAGATAGGGGTCCGCTTTCTTTCTTTTGGATTTGGATATCAAGTTCTCACAACACTATTTATTGAATAGACTGTTCTACCCCCACTTGGTGGGTTTGATAGCCTTGTCAAATATCACTTTAGGGGAGTGGATGTGGCTCAAGCAGTTGAGTCCCCGCCTCCCACTTGGGAGGTCCCAGGTTCGGTTCCCAGTCCCTCCTAAAGAAAAAACAGACAGTGAACAACAACAACAAAAAAAGCAAAGAGCCGACAAATGAGCAAACAGACAAGGGAGCCATTGCAGGGGCGGGGGTGAATCACTTGACCATAGATGTGAGGGTCTGTTTCTGAGCCATCAGTTCAGTTCCATTGGTCTATGTGTGTATCTTTATTCCAGTACCATGCTGTTTTTATAACTGTAGCTAGGTAATATGAGTTAAAGTCCAGAAGTAAGGGTGCTCCAACTTCACTCTTCCTTTTCAAGATGTTTCTAGCTATTTGGGACCCCTTACCCTTCCATAAAATTTGATAATTATATTTTCCATTTCTTTTAAAAATGCTGGTGGAATTTTTATTGGCATTGCATTGAATCTGTATATCAGTTTGGGTAGAATTGACATCTTAATGATATTTAGTTTTCCAGTCCATGAGCATGGAATGTTCTTCCATTTATTTAGGTCTTTTAAAATTTCTGTTAGCAGTGTATTGTAGTTTTCTGAATACAAATGCTTTGTGTCCTTGGTAAGTTTATTCCTAAGTATTTTATTCTCTTAGTTGCTATTGTAAATGGAACTGTTTTCTGGCTTTCTCTTCAGATTGCACATTTATTAGTGTATCAAAATACTACTGATTTTTGCATATTAATCTTATATCCTGAAACTGTGCTGAAATCATTTATTAGGTCTAGCAACTTTGTTGTAGATTTTTCGGGACTTTCTAGGTATAAGATCATATCTTCTGAGAATAGCCAAAGTTTTACTTATTCCTTTCCAATGTGCCTTTTATTTGTTTTCTTGCCTGATTGCTCTAGCTAGAACCTCTAGCACTATATTGAATAACACTGGTGACAGTGGGCATCCTTGTCTTGTTCCTGATCTCAGCGGAAAACCTTTCATTCTTTCCCCATTGAGTACAATGTTAGCTGTGGATTTTTCATAAATGGCCTTTATCATGTTGTTAAATTTCTATCTTTTATAATATTTTTATCAAGAAAGTATGATGTAGTTTTAAAAATGCCTTTTTTGCCTCAATCCAATAGGATCATGTGATTTTTCTTCTTTGAATTATTAATATGGTGTATTACACTGATTGATTTTCCTGTGTTGAACCAAGCTTAAATACCTGGGTAATACCCACTTGATTATGGTGTATAATTCTTTTAATGTGCTTTTGTATTCAATTAGCAAGTATTTTGTTGAGGATTTTTGCATTCGTATTCTTTAGGGGAATGGGTTTGTAATTTTCTTTTTTTGTAATATCTTTATCTGGCTTTTGTATTAGGGTGATATTGGCTTCATAGACTGAGTTTGGTAGTGTTACTTTTTGTTTATTTTTTTGAAACAATTTTAGTAATATTGGTATTAAATCTTCTTTGAGTGCTTTATAGAACTCACCAGTGAAACCATCTGGTCCTGGGCTTTTCATTTTGGGGGACTGTTTGATGACTGTTTCAATGTCTTTGCTTGTGATTGGTTTGTTGAAGTCTTCTATGATTTCTAGGGTCATTGTAGGTTGTTCATATGTTCCTAGGAATTTTTCCATTTCATTTACATCTAGTTTGTTGGCGTACAGTTGTTAATAGTATTCTCTTAAGATCTCTTTTGTCACTGTGGGTTCAGTAGTTATGTCCCCATTTTCGTTTTTTATTTTATTTGCACCTTCTCAGTTTTTCTTTGCCAGTCTAGCTAAGGGTTTGTTGATTTTGTTAATCTTCTCAAAGGAACAACTTTTGGTTTTGTTAATTCTCTCTACTGTTTTTTTCTCAATTTCATTTATTTCTGCTCTGATATTTGTTTTTTTATTCGTTCTGCTTGCTTTGGGAATAGTTTGCTGTTCTTTCTCCAGTTCCTCCAGCTGTGTAACTAGGTCATTTATTTTAGCTTTTCCTTCTTTTTTAATGTGAGCATTGAGGGCTATAAATTTCCCTCTCAGCACTGCCTTTGTGGTGTCCCATAGGTTTTGATATGTTGGGTTCACATTTTCATTTGTCTCAAGATATGTATTGACTTCTCTCGCAATTTCTTCTTTGACCCACTGATTGTGGGTTTTTTTTTTTTTTTTTTTTTAAGATTGATTGATTGTTTCCCCCCTCCCGCCCCCCGTACCTCGTTGCTTTGTGTTTGCTATCTGTTCTCTGTGTGTTCTTCTCTGTCTGCTTGTCTTCTCTTTAGGCGACACCGGGAACCGATCCTGGGACTTTCCGGTGTGGGAAAGAGACACTCAGTCTCTTGTGCCACCTCAGCTCCCTGTGTGTCTCTTCTCTGTGTCTCTTTTTGTTGCATCTTCTTACTGCACCAGCTGTCTGAGTGGGCCAGCTCTCCTGCTCAGGCCAGCACTCCTGCATGGACCAGCACTCTGTGTGGGCCAGCACTCCACATGGGCCAGCTCTCTGCTCAGGCCAGCTCGCCTTTCACCAGAAGGCCCCAGGAATCGAACCCTGGACCTCCTGTATGGTAGACGGGAGCCCAATCACTTGAGCCACATCCTTTTCCCAAATGTGTGTTGTTTAATCTCAATATATTTGTGAATTTTTCCATTATGAGCCTGTTGTTCATTTCCAATTTTATTCCATTATGATCAGAAAAAGTGCTTTGTATAATTTTGATCTTGTTGAATTTATTGAGATTGGCTTTGTGACCCAACATATGGTCTATTCTGGAGAAAGATCCATGAACACTTGAGAAGAATGTATATCCTGCTGCTTGGCGGTGTGTAATGTTCTGTATATGTCTGTTAGGTTTAGTCCATTATCATATTACTCATGCTCTGTGTTTCTTTATTGATTCTCTGCCCAGATGTTCTGTCTAATGCTGAGATTCATATATTTAAGTCTCCAAAAATAATTGTAGAGACATCTATTTTTCCTTCAGTTTTGCTAGTGTTAACTTCATATAATTTAGGGCATCTTGGTTAGGTGTATATACATTTATGATTGTTATTTCTTCCTGGTGAATTGCCCCTATAATGTCCTTCCTTGTCTCTAATAACAACTTTGTTTTTAAAGTCTATTTCATCCATTATAAGTATTGCTACTCCAGCTTTTTTTTTTTTTTTTTTTGGTTACAGCATGCATGGAATGTCTTTTTCCAGCCTTTCACTTTCAATCTATTGGTATCCTTGGGTCTAAGGTGAGTTTCTTTTAGACAGCATAAAGACGGCTCATATTTTTCTATCCATTCCACCCATCTGTGTCTTTAGATTGGGGAGTTTAATCTGTTAACATTCGATGTTATTATTGTAAAGGCAGTTCTTTACCCGTTTTGACCTTTGGGTTTTATCTGTCATATTTTGTTTTTACCACATCTTTTTATATTTGTAGTTGCTTTTAGTGATGTAATCTTCATTTCTGGACTCTCTTCCAAGCCCTTCTCTTCTGTCTTTTCTTTTCAAGCTATAGCATTCCCATTAGTTTTTCTTACAAATCTGGTCTCTTGGTTACAAACTCTCTCCTTTTCTCCTTATCTGGGAATATTCTAATCTTGCCCTCAATTTTGAAAGACAAGCTTATTATAAGATTCTCAGCTGGCCCTTTTTCTCTTGCGTTATCTTAAATATATCACACCACCGCCTTCTTGCCTTCATGGTTTCTGATGAGAAATCAGCTCTTAATCCTATTGGGTATCCACTGCACGTGATGCATTGCTTTTCTTTTTTTTTTTTCTTTTTCTTTTTTCCTTTTTTTAAAGATTTATTTATTTACTCTATCCATTTTATTTTATTTTTTTTTTTTTT
>JAKSZT010053883.1:59302829-59421872 GCA_026826555.1 Tolypeutes matacus | reverse complement strand
CCCCTTGCTGCTTGTGCTCGCTGGGTCAGCTAACCACGCCGTGCGGGCGGGCTTGCCTTCACCAGGAGGCCCTGGGAACCGAACCCGGGGCCTCCCATATGGTAAACGGGAGCCCTACTGATTGAGCCACAGCCGCTTCCCTACTCTATCCATTTTAAACCCCCCTTCCCCATTTGCTGTTTTGTGTCCATTCGCTGGGCAATTCTCTGTATCTGTTTCCTGCCATCTCTTCTCATCCTCCTCCTCTAGTCTTCACCAGGATTCGATCCTGGAGACCTCCGATGTACGAGAGAGGTGTTCTGCCACCTGCACCACCTCGGTTCCTGGCTTTCAGAGCATCTCGTCTTGTCTCTCCCCTGCGTCTCTCTCCTGTTACATCATCATCTTGCTGCATGGCTCCCGGGGCCTGGCAGCTCACCGGCACACAGAGCCTGGCAGCCCATGCACCTTCTATATATATATTTTTTATTTTACCGGGAGGTCCCGGGGATTGAACCCAGGTCCCTCCATATGGCAGACGGATGCCCAACCATTTAAGCCACATCCGCCCCCCCAGTGCATTGCTTTTCTGTTACTGCTTTCAGAATTCTCTCTTGTCTTTGGCATTTGACAGTATGATTTGTATGTGTCTCAAGGTAGATCTATTTGGATTTATTCAGATGGGAATATGCTGTGCTTTTAGGACACGAATATATATGTCCTTCAATAGGGTTTGGAATTTTTCTACCATTATTTCTTCAGATGTCCCTTTTCCCTTCTCTTCTCCTTCTGGGACACCCATGACACGTATGTTTGCATGTCTTTTGCCGTCATTTAGTTCCTTGAGACCTTATTCAATTCTTTCCATTCTTTCCCTTATCTGTTCTTCTGTATGTTCGCTTTCAGAGGCCATGTCTTCAAGCTCACTAATCTTTTCTCCTGCCTCCTCAAATCTGCTGTTATATGCCTCCAGTGTATTTTTTATTTCATTTATTGTGGCTTTTTTTTTTTTTTTTTTAAATATTTTATTTATTTATTCATCCATCCCCCCCCTGCTGCCTGTGCTCGCCGGGCCAGCCAACCACGCCATGCGGGCGGGCCTGCCCCCACCAGGAGGCCCCGGGAACCGAACCCGGGGCCCCCCATATGGCAAACGGGAGCCCTACTGATTGAGCCACAGCCGCTTCCCTTATTGTGCCTTTTGTTCCCACAAGAGCTACTGTTTTTCTATGTATGCTTTCAGATTTTTCTTTGTGCTTACCCAGTATCTTCTTAATAGCCTCATTCTCTTTAGCTGTCTCATTGAATATTTTAAGGAGATTTGTTTGCACATCTGTGATTAGTTGTCTCAATTCCTTTATGTCATATGAATAGTAATTTTTTGTTGTTGTTTTCTTACTAGATGCATTCATTCTGGGCGCAGCTTCTCTCTTTAGTTGAGGGCTTTCTTGCCCTTTCTCCCTTTTTGGTTGTATAGTAGGAGCAAAGGATATAGTTGGTACTGTAAGTTGTGGAGGCTGAAGCTGCCCACCTTGTCCCAGGACCTGATGAAACTTCTTCCTTTTTCCTCTGCTAGAGGTAGGAACAGAGCCACAGCTGTGTGTTGTCATCCAAGCTGTGCAGGCCAAGAAAGTCTGTAGTTGCCTAGAGAGACTACTGAAGCTCCATGCCCCTTCCTCCCCTGCCTATGCAGGAATGGAGCTGTAGATGTGGACAGCAAAGTAAGCCATGTGGATCAAAACTCACCACAGTTGATCTGGTAGACTAATATAGCTCTGGAGCCCCTCCTTCCCTGCCAGGCATATGGATGGACCCACCAGAGTGCCCAGCTATCTAATCTGCATGGGCTGAAAGTGCCCACAGTTGCCCTGAGAGGCTGCGGGAGTACTTTCCCTTCTGCCTTTTAAGCAGTTAGGATGGAACCACAGGCGCCCAACAAACTAGTCTTTGCAGGCCGAAAGCACTTCAGTTGCCCAGAGAGGCTGGGGAAATATCAGCCCCCTCCTATCCTATGGGAGGTGGCCAGGGGTGGGGCCTCCAGTGCTCAACAAACTGGTCTGTGTGGTTGGAAAGTGCCTGCATTTGCCTAGAGAGGCTGAAGAAACACCAGTTTGTTTATTGTGTACATTTGTTATAGTTTTTGAAAAATAGTTTTTCTTACATTTTTATCAATTTCATTTCTCATTGTACTTTCTAGTTCAGTGTCAAAAAAGATATTTTTAAGTTTAATATTCTACACTTTACTAGATTTTTAAAATTTTGATAACATAGATAAAATTTGCCGTTTATCTATTTTTACGTGTAAAATTCAGTGGTGATAATTACATTTATAATATTGTACCATCAACACCATACATTAGCAAAACTTTATCATCACCCCAGATGAAATTGTGTAGAAGTTATCTTTAACTTCCATTCCCCACTCCTATCCCTGCTGCTGGTAAAATGTATTCTAATTTCTGACTTTATGAATTTGCATATTATTTACTATAAGTGAACTCATACAATATTCATCCTTTTGTGCCTGGCTTATTTCACTCAACATGGCTTCTTCAAGGTTCATCCGTATTGCAGCATATATCATAACTTTATGCTATTTAATGGTGAATAATATTCTATTGTGTGTATATAACACATTTTGTTTAGCCATTCATTTGTTGATGAACACTTGTTTTTTTCCTACCTTTTGGCTATTGTAAATAATGCTGGTGTACAAATATCTGAATTGCTGCTTCTGTTTCAACAACCAGGGCCCCAGATTGGACCTGGGGACCTCATTTGTGGGAAGCTGGTGCTCAACCACTGAGCCACATCCGCTTCCCTGAGTTGTTTTTTTTTAATTTGTTTTGCTTTTTGTTTGTTTTTGTTTTTTTTTTCAGGAAGCACCAGGAACCAAACTTGGGACCTCCCATGTGGGAGGCAGGTGCTCAGCCACTTGAGCCACATCTGCTATTTCTTTTGAGTATATACCTAGGAGTAGAATCATTGCAGTGTTATTTTTGTGTGTGTATGTGTGTGTGTGTGTGTGTTTCCTTGCAGTGTTTTTAAGCTTGGATTTTTTGTGGGGTGTGTTGGAGGATGTAGAAAGTGTGGTAGTTATAGTCTCTCTCTGATACTTTCAGTATCACAAATCTTGTATACATCTGTTTACATTGTCATTTTCATCACTTCCCACTTATGATGTATTGTTTCCTGTGTCCCTAGTTCTTTAATACGTACTGTTCTTTGCATTTGCAGTATTATTTGTTAATATAATATGAAGTCTGGGATCATAGTGTTGTGGGTTTTTTTTTCAAAGATTTCTTGGTTGGGAGTACTAGACCAGTATTATTTTAATCCTAGTTGAACTCATTTCTCATCTTCACTCTCGGTTAACAATAGTGCTTCCTCCATTGATTACTGGGATTTTATTTTTCTCTTTCAATTTTTTTTTTTAAACTTTTCTCTCTCTCTCTCTCTCTTTTTTTTTTAATATTTCTTTTTTTCTTAGAGAAGTTGTGGGTTTTCAGGACAGTCATGCTTAAAATACAGTATTCCCATATGCTGCCCTGTTATTAACACTTTGCATTGGTGGGGAACATTTGTTACATTTGATGAATGCACATTTTTATAATTATACTGTCAACTATAGGTCATGGTTTAAAATGTAGTTTAATTCCATGGATTTTTAAAAAACTTTCATTCTCTGACTACATATACAATATAACATTTCCCCTTTTAATGACATTCAGATATATATTTCAGTGCTGTTAATTACATTCACAGTGTTGTCCTACCATCACCACCATCTGTTACCAAAACATACCCATTGTTCCAAATAGGAATCATAAACATTTTAAGCCTTAACTCCTATTCCCTATACCCATCCTTTCCCCTTGTAATGCATATCTACATTCTGACTGTGAGTTTGCTTATTCTAATTATTCCATGTCAGTGAGATCACACAATAATTATCCTTTTGTGTCTGGCTTATTTCGCTCAATGTGATGTCTTCAAGGTTCATCCATGTTGTCATATGTTTCAGAATTTCATTCCATTTTATGGCTGGATAATATTCCATCGTGCATATATACCATATTTTGTTTATCCATTCATTGGTTAATGGAAGCTGGGTTTGCTTCCATCTTTTAGCAACTGTGAATAATATTGCTGTGAACATCAGTGTGCAAATATCTGTTCAAGTCCCTGATTTCAGTTGTTTTGGGTATATACCTAGTGAGGGATTGCTGGCTGCTATGTTAGTTCCATACTTAATTATTTGAAGAACTAACTTCCATAGCTGCTGCCCTGTTTACATTGACACCAGCAATGAATGAGGTTTCCTTTTTCTCTGTGTCCTCTTCAACACCTATTTTCTGATTTTTTAATATCAGCTATTCTAGTGTGTGTAAAATGATATCAGATTATGGTTTTGATTTGAATTTTCTTACTAGCTAATGATGTTGAGCATCTTTTCCTGTGCTTTTTGGCCATTTGTATATCTTCTTTGGTGAGTTGTCAATTCAAGTCTTTTGTCCATTTTTAAATTACGTTGTTTGTCTTTTTGTTGTTAAGTTAAATGATTTCTTTATATATTCTGAATATTAAACCTTTCTCATATATGTGGCTTCCAAATATTTTCTCCCATTGTGTAGGTTGTCATTTTACTTTTATGAGAAAATCCTTTGAGGCCAAGTTTTTTTATTTTGGTGAGAGCCTATGTATCTACTTTTCTTTTGTGCTTGTGCTTTGATTATAATGTATAAGAAACCACAGCCCTACAAAAGATCCTGAAGATCCCTACATTTTCTTCGAGGAGTTTCTTCCTCTTATATTTTAAGTCTTTGATCCATTTTGAGTTGATTTTTGCATAAAGTATGAGGTAGGGATTCTCCTGGGGGGAGGGGAGGGGACAAATGGAGATACCATTTTCTGAGCACCATTTACTGAAGGGACTATGCTTTTCCAATTGAGTGGTCTTTGTCCTCTTGTCAAAAATAGTTGGGAGAGCAGATGTGGCTCAAGTGGTCGAGCACCTGCCTCCCACAGGGGAGGTTCCCGATTTGGTCCCAGGTGCCTCCTAAAAGAAAAAAAAAAGACACACACACAAAACAACAAGCAAAAAACAAATGGAAAAAAAACAACAACTTAAGAAAGCCAGTGTGGCTCAGTGGTTGAGTGCCGGCTTCCCATATATGAGATCCTGGGTTCAAAGCTCCTGGTACCTAAAAAAAACAAAACAAAAGAAAAAGAAAAAAAACAGTGAGGGTTGATTTCTGAGCTCTCAGTTCAATTTCATTGGTCTATATATCTGTCCTTGCTTTTGATTACTGTGGTTTTGTAATAAATTTTAAGGTGGGAAAGTGTGAGTCTTCCATCTTCATTTTTAGTTTTCAAAATGGCTTTTGCTATCCAGGGGCCCTTTCCCTTCCCTATAAATTTGATGATTGGCTTTTTCATTTCTGCAAAGAATGTTTTGGAAATTTGATTGGGAATTTGCATCGAATCTATAAATTGCTTTGGGTAGGATTGACATTGTAACAATATTTAGTTGTTATAAATGGAATTGTTTTCTTATTTTTCTCCTCAGACTGGTCATTACTAGTATAAAGAAAGATTACTGATTTCGGTGTCTTGATCTTGTACACTGCTACTTTGCTGAATTTGTTTATTAACTCTTGTAACTTTGTTGTAGATTTTTCAGTTCTTTATATATACAGGATCATGTCATTAGTAATTAGGGAAAGTTTTACTTCTTCCTTTCTAATTTGAATGCCTTATTTCTTTTTCTTAACTAACTGCACACTCAAGAATTGCTAGTACATTGTTTAGTAAGTGGTGACAGTGGAGTACTTGTTCCTGATCTTAGAGGGAAAACTTCCAGTCTTTAACCATTATGTAGGATGTTAGCTATGGGTTTTTCATATATGCCCTTTATCATGTTGAAGAAGTTTTCTATTTCTGTGTTCTAAGTGTTTTTATCAAGAAGGAGTTCTGGATTTTGTCAAATGCCTTTTATTTATCAAGTGAGATGATTATGTGATTTTTTCCTTCAACATAGCATATAACATTAAGTGATTTTCTCACTTAATGAGAAATGGTTCAACCAACCTTGCGGATACCATGGATAAATCCCACTTGATCATCATGTATAACACTTTTAATATGCTGTTGGATTCAATTTGCTAGTATTTTGTTAAGGATTTTTGCATCTTTATTCATAAGAGATAATGTCTGTAGTTTTCTTTCTTATGATATATTTATCTGGCTTTGGTGTGAGTTGTGATTATGGCCTCATAGAATGAATTAGGGAGTGTTTTGTCCTCTTCAATTTTTTGGAAAAGTTTGAGCAGAATTGAAGTTAAGTCTTCTTAGAATGTTTGGTAAAATTCTGTGAAGCCATCTGGCTCTCAGCTTTTCTTTGTTGGGAGGCTTTTGATGACTGATTCAATCTCTTTACTAATAACTGGTTTGTTGAGATGTTCTATTTCTTCAATGTCAGTGTTGGTAGTTTGTGTTTTTCTAAGAATTTGTCCCTTTTATCCATATCATATGGACTATAGTTCTTCATAAAACTTCTTATAGTCCTTTTTATTTTAGTGAGTTTGCTAGTAATGTCCCCTTTTTCATTTCTGATTTTCGTTATTTGTATCCTCTCTCTTTTTTCATTGTCAGTCTAGTTAAAAGTTTGTCAAATTTTTTGCTCTTTTCAAAGAACCAAGTTTTGTGGTTTTTTTTTTTTATTTATTCTCTCTATTGGTTTTTTGTTTTCTATTTTATTTATCTCTGCTCTAATCTTGGTTATTTCTTTCCTTCTGTTGACTTTAAATTTAGTTTTGCTCTTCTTTTTCTAGTTCTTCCAATTTTGAGGTTAAATCTCTGGTTTGAAGGGTTTTGGTTTTTTTTAATGTAAACTTTTAGAGCTATATATTTTCCTCTCAGCACTGCCTTTGCTGCATCCCATAAATTTTGGTATGTTGTGTTTTAATTTAGTTTGATATATAAAAATTAAGTAATTGGGAATTCAGGTAGTATAGGTACAGATATCTGAAAATTCAGCAATAAGAAAGTACCTGCTTTTTAAAGAATGAGCATTTTTATTATGAGAAAGATTGTGGATTTGGAGTTGGGAGGGTCAAAGTTACTTCTTTCCATGTCAGAGACACTGTAATACACTGGTCAAATGAGTGCATGAGGGGAACTTACATGTGTATGCTTCCATGAGAGGTAATAAGCATAGTGGATAAAAGCCCCATTTTTGGAGCCACACTGTCTGCATTTGAATCCCAGTTCCACCATTTAGTACAAAATACTTATACAAAATACTTAACTTCTTGGTGGCTCAGTTTTCTTATCTTTAAGATGGGATGAGTAATAATATTTATTACTTTGGTTTGTTACAAGAGATAAATAAGTTAATATGTATAAAGTGTTTAGTACAGTGGCTTGAACAGAGTAGGCTACCATTATTATCATCCAGGACAGACATAAGATTAGGTAAGTTCATGACCTCTAAAGTTAAGCATGTTCAGCTTTCCTCTGTCTTTCCTCTCAACATCTCCTCCACTGCTTTCTTCTTCTTCTTCAGTATATTTATTAACCAACTATTAAATTTACTATAATGGAAAAGAGCATTGGCTTTGGAGTTTGGCAAACCTGGACTAAAATCCTAGCTTTACCTTTTACTAGTATGTGATCTTAGACAATTACTCTATTTCTCTAGAATAAATAATAGTTAAAAACTGTTTCTTAAGATTGTTGTGTGATTCACTAAGGTAAAGTGATTAACTTAGTATCTTCCATATTTAAAATTTTGCTTTTTGTCATCATCAAAGATGTTATCATTATCATTATTGTTGTCCTATATCCTTGTCTTTAAAATTGAGATGATACAACTTGCTGGTAATATTGTTGGAAGATTAAATGAAGTAATGTACATAAAGTGCTTAGTATGATGGCTGAGACAGAATATTTGTCCAGTAAATACTACAAGGTTCTATATAACTGTTTTATACCAGCATTATCTAAATCAAATGATTTTTTAAAAATACTTGCTTTTTTTGCAATTTTTAAAGAAGAAAACTATTGACAATACAAAAAAAAACAAAAAAAACAACAACAAAAAAAAACCACACACAAAAGAACAAAAACCCCAAATAATCATTCATCAATATGTCTCATTCTGTTCTTTATTTTCAGAGTGGCAGGCAACATACTACCTTTTCGGCAGAATCAAGTCGGAGCCTTTTGATTTGTCTACTATGGGTTCTCAAGAATGCAGATGAGATAGTTCTACAAAAGTGGTTTACAGACCTCTCTGTACTACAGCTCAACAGGCTATTAGATTTGCTATATCTCTGTGTATCTTGCTTTGAGTACAAAGTAAGTAATTATTATACTATTACAAAGAATAACAAGAAAACAAACCATGTGGAAAAGGAAGGAAGAAGACATTTTCCTCAGTACCTCCTATTTTCTATTGTTTAAATTCTAGGGAAAGAAAGTATTTGAAAGAATGAATAGTTTGACCTTTAAGAAATCAAAAGACATGAGAGCAAAGCTTGAAGAAGCTATCCTTGGGAGCATAGGAGCTAGACAAGAAATGGTGCGTCGAAGCCGAGGACAGCTTGGTACGTACCACATTATCTTCTCCTGGTGAGATTTCCTCGAAATATATATTATAATGATCATTGTTGCAAACCTTTAATGATAATTCTATACTTTTTAAGAATGTTTTAGGTGTAACTTTTAAATAACCATTTCTCTTCAGGAATTTGTTAGAATTCTACTTTAAGTAGGATAAACATACTTCCTGGTTTTTCCTGTTTAATCTCAGGTAATGTATGCCTGTGCCCTTGTGTAAATATTAATAGCATTTCTTTTTACTCTTTCAAGTGTCCTGGTTTTTCACGTTGAATTAACATACCCTAGATTTAGACAAAGGTATTGCCTATCAAACTCAGACATCAAGGAGAGAAAACAGTTAAGTAGCATTTGATAGCCTAGTTCTTATTTCAGGTCTGTTACCCATTAGCCATATAGTCTTGGCCAAGTCAGTTAATCTCCGACTTTCCTTTTCCTCATGTATTTACAATTGTTATGAGAATTAAAAAGATAGCATAACTAACTGATCTCACCATTTTTGTGGAAACCATGTTGATGTAAATTTTAATATGACATACAAATAATATTATTTCCAAGAGCTTTGTAGGGTAAGGGATATGGCTTAGTTATCTGTGTACATGACACATGCTAACAGCCCACTATGTTGGTTCACTTAAAATATGAATATATGTATGCATGTATATTTTTAACCCTTGTTTTCTAATAGGCATAGGACATTGACATAATGATCATTTATTTAAATATCTTTCATATGCTATGTGTAAGCGTTTGGAATTTTAAAATGAATAAGACACAGTCTTTGCCTTTGAAGGAATATAATAGAGACCTTTTTTCATTTGAGTTATATACAGTTTACAGTATGCCTGTGGGTTTTCTTTTAATATTATGTAGAAGAACCCTGGGGAAAAGTTAAAAAATTAACTTTTACTGAGGTTATTTAATTATTACTAAAACCTTAGTGATAAGTTTTCTCATTTTTAAACAAATAAACTGGGAAGCGACTGTGGCTTAATTGGTTGGGCACCCGTTTACCATATGGAGGGCCCTGGGTTTGATTCTTGGGGCCTCCTGATGAAGGCAAGCCGGCCCGCGAGGCATGGCAAGCTGACACAGCAAGATGACACAACAAAGGGAGACAAGAGTGGACACAGCGAGCACAAGCAGCAAGGGGGGGATAAATAAATAAATAAATCTTTTAAAAAGTTAAAAAATAAACAAATAAACTTGAAGAGATACAATAACTTGCCCAAGAGCATACAACTAAGTGGCATATCCAAGAACCTTTGACTTCCAATAGTGTTTTTTGTATTATACCAAAGCTACATAAGTAAAGAATGCAACTGTTAACAATACATGTTTGTTATATTGCTAATCCTAAGGCCTCAGGACAACTATCATTGTTTTAATGTAAGACTTGAAATTCTTGTCTTAGGCAAATTAAGCCTTTATTTATTTACATTTGGACATCTAAGTAAGCCACCTAATGATAGATATTCTTAACTAAAGAGGTGAAAGACTATTTTGTGGGGAAGAAAAATTAATGATAGAAATGTACATAGATCATAGATATTTATTTTGTTACATATTTAATATTGGCATATCTTTTTTGTTTTCTTTCACAAAATTTCTTGAAGATAGAGATTCCAATAAAAAAAGAGGGGAAGAAAGGAAAGAAAAGAAAAAGAAATCAGGAGAAACAGTCAGACATGTTCCTTATTATGTAGCAAATGATATTTGTTTTAGAATTTTTAATCTCTATTTGAACTCTGAATTTTACTAGTTTTCGGGTTGAAAGCCTGAATCATGACTTAATTCCATCATTTAAATATGTTTTTGTACATTTCTCCACAATCCTCAGTTCTCCACTTTTTATGGATTTGTATGAATTGGTTCTATTGCTGCTACCCCTTAAAGGAGTCCTTACTATTCAATTTGCCTGCAAATCCAGAAACCTCTTGGGAGAACCCCCCCTCTCCCTCTTGTCCTGCCTTATATAGATTCAAATGGAGCATCCTTCCTATTTTGTTTATTTATTAAACAACAAAGTATTGGGCTCTTTAATATGTGCCAGCCTTGGGCATAAAGCTGTGAACAAAACAGACATTACCAATCTTAAGTATCTTATATTCTTATGGTCATAAGTGCTAAGAAGAGAAATACATTAAGAGGCTAGGAAGTATTGGAGAGTAGAGGAAGGCCTGTCTGAGAAGGTCGTGGATGATTGACTAGAGACCTGAATGAAGTAAGAGAATGAATAATGCAGAAATTTGTGGGAAGAGCAACCAGAATCAGGTAGAATGTTTTGGACAGCAACAATTGTACAGGTCCAGAGCATATATAGTATCAGGGAGTAGCCAGGAGAATAAAATAAATGAAATGGAATAAGCAAGAGAGGAAGAATGGTAGGAAATGATGATCATGTAGGGCTTTAAAGCCATGGTTCTCCCTTTCAATTGGAAGCAGAATGGGTATCACCAGCCCAAAATCCTCAAGATTGAGGAATGAATAAACATAAGGGAAGAGTGTAACTATGGACTAAAGTAGACTTATTATTATTCTAGTAATGGAAGAACTTGTAACATTGATATAAAGACAATAACCGCCAGAGATTCTAAGGGGAGGGAGAGAGAAGAATGGGTATAATATGGGACATTTTGGGGACATTGAAATGTTCTACATGATTTTGCAATGGATACAAACCATTACACATTTTGCCAAAACCTTTAAAATTGGTATAAACCATAATGTAGACTACAGACCATGGTTAGTAGCAATGCTTTAATATGTGTTCATCAAATGTAACAAATGTACCACAGTAATGAAAGACGTTGTTAATGGGGGAAAGTGTATGTGTGTGTGGGGAGAGTATATAGGAATTTCTGTATTTTCGATGTAACATTTATGTAATCTAAAGCTTCTTTAAAAGTAAAGAAAAAAAAGCCATGGTTAAGATTTTGAATAAAATCAGTGTCAGAAATTTTGCTTAGGAAGCGGCTGTGGCTCAATCAGTAGGGCTCCCGTTTACCATATGGGAGGCCCCGGGTTCGGTTCCCGGGGCCTCCTGGTGAAAGCAAGCCCGCCCGCACGGCATGGTTAGCTGACCCAGCGAGCACAAGCAGCAAGGGGGGGATAAATGAATAAATAAATAAAATCTTAAAAAAAAAAAAAGATGTTTTTTATATTCCATGCACCAAAAATCAATTCTTTTGTAACTATTGTGAAATTTTTTAATAAAAAGCACTGTTAACCAGCTTTTTCCACTTGTACTTGTATTAAATGACTGTGTACAAAATTAATAGCATTGTGCAGTATCTCTTGTATGTTTACAAGTATACGTATATGTAGTCTAATGGAAATAACATTGTTGAATTGGTTTTGAAATTTGTTTGACAGAGAGAAGTCCCTCCGGAAGTGCCTTTGGAAGTCAAGAAAATCTGAGGTGGAGAAAGGATATGACTCATTGGCGTCAAAACACAGAGAAGTTTGACAAGTAATATAACCTTATTGTTTATGTTAGTGATCGGCTTGTTCGATTTCAGCTGTAACAAAATGATTAATTTAGTGTTATATTAGATGTTCAAATGTTGAAAGACAAACTCATTTTATTTTCAAATTTTAAATGTAACAGATTTGGGGGAAGAGGTTTTCGTTAAAATATATTAAAGCAAATTGTTACATTTTAAATCCCATTTTCCTCAACAAATCCTCTTGGAAAATGAATTCAACAACTATTTCCTGAGCATATTTCAGGGCTCACACTGAACTAAATATTTCAAGGGTTACAAAGAATTAGAAAACCAATCTTTGCTTTCTTGGATCTCAGAATAAATAAGAAAAGATAAAACATAAAATTATATCTTCTTTTTCTAACACCAAGGCTAAAGTCTACTCATTGACCCCACTGCCCAAAACAACTAAAAACATGGATAAAATATAAAGAACTTAATTTTAAATGCATCAATGACCTAATAAGAAAATAAGGAATGGTTAAAGGACTAATATAAAGTGAAGGCAGGAACCCAGAGAAGAAACTGGAAGGAACACTTGCTTTTGCCATAAGGGATTTTGCTGAATAGGGTGAAATTATTCAGGTCAAGGAATAAAAAACAAAGCTTAGGATTTGTCCAAATTGTGGAATCTTATTGGAAACTACTTCATGTCTGGGAAACTAAAGGGCTTCATCTTCTGTATAAGGAGAACCTTGCCCAGGTGACTGCAGGTAAAATTGCCTAACTTGAAACTTCTCATTGAAAAGAGTGGCTAAAATTTCTCCTTTGAGGATTTATAATCACAAGTTAGCCCTCAGGAAGCTTGACTGGCTGGAGAAACTTTAATTTGAGAGTAAGGTGATGAACTCATTCCTGTTTGCCTAGGGCTTTCCTGATTTTATCACCAAATGGCCCACATCCCAGGGAGCCCCTTGTTGCTCTCCTAGGGCAAATCAGGATAGTTGGTCAATCTTGAAGAGAACCATCTTCAAGACCAAGTCTCAGAATGCTTATTAATAAAATTCCAGAATTATTAGCCTGCAGACACTAAAATCATAAAACTTAAGGAAACAAGGCCCTGTGAGAGCCAACAGATAAAGAAACAGTGATCCAGTACCAGAGAGTACAGAGTTTAGAATTATCAGATACTGAATATAATATGACATCTCTCTCAGGTTATCTTGCTGTGTTTTGAGGAAGACTTTGGTGTTTTCCTGATTCTTTTTTTTTTTTTTTTTTTTTTTTTTTTTAATATTTTGATATTTTTCTTTACAAAATCTCACTGAAAATTTTAAGTTTGAACATCATATATGCTTTTATAATTTAACTCTGATAACTGTTGTATTTTATTCTTCAACTTAATTGTAAAATGTAAATTCATGATATATTCTCTTTAATGGTGGTAATAAAGATTCAGAGACTTACAGATCTAAGAGCTTTATAAGTTAACATCTAGTATGTCCTTGAACTTTCACTTTGATTTATGTGTTGTTTTGTCTACTCTCATGTATTATATGATTTCTATGTATTTATTGCTACTAAAGCATTAATGTCAACTTTACCCATATACAATATGTGGTTATTCTTAATTTTTCAAATTTCAATTATAGTATGATAAATTGCAATATTCAAATAAACCACTTAAATGAATCAAATTGTATTGTTTCTTATGAGTGAATGCATTCAGTGTCTCCTCAAAAAATTAAATTATCTCCTAGGATTAGGAGTATCAAAAATTTTGGGAAACTGTATGCAAATTAAGCAAAAATAAGTACTTTTATCATGAATAAATAAATTGAAAATCCTTTGAATATTGGTTTACCTGAAGCAGCCTTAAATACAAGCTCATATAGCACCACCTAGTGTCAGTGTCATTCCTGTGTTTGCCGCATATCTGGTTAAAAGCTAAACTTTTATGCTTTTAGTGGCATTGTGCTACTGTATGTAATACCATGAAAAAAAATGTGTATTGGTATGGTTGACAAAATGAAGGATGAAGTGAAACTATTTTTAATATGTAAAATGTCATTTTCCTTATTTTCTTGTAATCTTTCATTTATGCAGAAATTGAAAATGGTTTCCAGTGTTTTCATTTGTGTGAATCCTTAAATCTTTTTTGAATTATGAATCTGTAGGGTTTTTTTTAAAGATAAATATCATTTCTTACAATATTTTATATTAGGTCAAGAGCAGAGATTGAACATGAAGCACTGATTGATGGAAACCTGGCAACTGAAGCAAACCTAACCATTTTGGATACATTAGAGATTGTTGTCCAGGTAAATAATACAAAGAAGAGGAACTTAATGTGCAGATTGGGCAAATTGAAGGTGGGGGGTGGATTTATTAAGCCATATAATTACTTTTAAATATCAGTAACTACCAAAAGTTCAATTCCAAGCATTCTGTGATTCTCTTACTATAATTATAAACTTTACTCCACAGCTTCAATTGTTTATTTTGTGAGGATGATTATAAAACCTGTATCTCTTTGTCTCTCCCCTTCAAGGTCTCATCTTGTTTTTCCAAGTATTGAGAGTATTTATAGTTGGATGTTTTGTCATCATACCATACTCAACATGCATGTATAGTCATAGCTACATACACATCAAATTGGGTTTATTTAGTGCCTTATATTTACCACAGCAGTGTTTTAGGTTTTTTAAATATATATATATATATATATATATATATATATATATATATAAATTTCTAATTTAATTCTAGTAGTAGCCCTCTAGGTGGTAATTATCTTTTCATAACAATAGTAAAAAAACTAACTTTTAAAAGTTTTTCCTGTCAGACACTATCCTAATCACTTTTACAAATATTACCTCATTTGATCCTTATGAGATTCATGTAGTTGATACTATTAATATCCCCATTATGTAAATGAAAATATTGAGGCACAGAGATGATAAATAATTGCCCACAATCCATACCTAGTAAGCAGAGGAGTCAGGGTTTAAATCAGTTACTGAGACATGTGTCACACCTATCTGCTCCATTCCTTTTTTATTACCACCACTCTTGGGTTCTTATTTGAAAGCTATTACAATAGCCACCAACGTAATAACTCTTATGCTCTCCCCTCTCCAATCCATTCTCTGCATTCCCGTGAGATTTTTCTTCTTAAAATATTTTAACATTCATTACTCTGATTAAAATTTTTAAAATATAAAAGAATTTAGTATTTCTTGATTGCCTTAAGAATAAAATAGGAAACTCTTCAGACTTTCAAGGCTCTTTTTATTTTAGTACTCTATTAGTTGGAGCAGGTCTAAGTTACCTATAACAAATAGAACCAAAATCAGTCTAAGATATCTAACTCAAGATGGTTGCTCAAGCTGTGACCATCATGTCTGCATTTCATTCAGTAGGAAGGAAGAAAGCAAGGCCAGGGCACACTAATTCCTTTAAAGACATGACCCAGAAGATTATACTTCTCTTTTTGTTAACACCTTTCTGTAGTTGGGTTACCAAATACCCAACTAAAACTCAGAAATTCTGTTGTTAAAGGAAGAAGGAAAGAATTGTTATTGGTGTACAAACAGCAATCTCTGCCTCAGGCACCACTCTAGTTTTTTTAGCCTTATCTCCAGTTATTTTCTACATGAACTTTGAGTGAATCCAAATTTATTTACTAATTTTCCCAAGACATACTTTTTGCTTTCTTATTCTGTCCTTGTTCTTCTTTTTTTCCTCATTCAAATCTTATTCTTTTTGCTATTTTCTTCTCTTTGCTATATCTTGCTCAGCTCCTTCTATTAAAGTCCTCTTGAATCTTACGTTATAATTTTCCTATAATTTTTTATTGTGTTTTTTTTTTTAATATATATATATGCTCTATCTTCTTACCCAAACTATAGGTGCCTCTCTATTTTATTTATTTATCTTTATATTGCAGACAGTTTCTGTAACAGAATCTAAAGAGAGCATTCTTGGTGGGGTACTAAAAGTGCTGCTACATAGCATGGCCTGTAACCAAAGTGCAGTTTATCTACAACACTGTTTTGCTACACAGAGAGCCCTGGTCTCAAAGGTAAGTTATTTTGCATCTGCAGACTTTGCTTCCTTCATTAACAATGTCTAAGATCATTTGACATTTACATTGGTTAATATATTTGTAATTAAAATAATGATCCAGGACCTTTGATTATTCTTTGTCTCCCTACTATTGCCTGCCTCTTGGACTTTTTTATTTATTTGGATCACCTTTAACCAGTTTCTGGTTTAAAAGTGTATTAGTTTTGATATGGAGAAGGGCTTGAAGTTAGTAGATAAACTTAAATATGGTAATTTCTCTTGTTTTTTCTCTCCCTTTTGCTGTCTATTCCTCATTACCTTGATTTTTCAAGAAATCAATGTATTAAAAGTTAAGCATGTTGCAATTAACTTATTCTTTGGTAAATGGAAAAGAAGGAGCTTTATGTTTGTTCAACTGCTTCACATATTTATTTCCTATGTTTCTTTTCTCCTGGAAATTCGTATATTCTTAAAAATTGAAGATACCTATTTCATATTAGTCACCCTATAAGGTGGAGTGCAGAGCTGTTGATGAAACTTACCCAGTGTTTTATACACATTATCTAATCTAAGCCTCACAACAACTCCATGTAGTTAATATTATTAGCACCATTTTGTGGATGAGAAAACTTGCCCAAAGTCAACTATTAGTTTAGTGTCCTAATCAATATTCAAACTCAGTCTTTCTGGTTCTGTGTTCCACACTGTGAGCCATTAACTAATAATTGCCCTTTAACCATTCTTTTAATTTTGGGACTATATAACTAATCTCTAGTTCAGACTATGTTATCATATCTCTGAAACTTTTACTATAGAAATTCAGTGTTGGTATTGTTTCTTTACAGTTTCCTGAACTCTTGTTTGAAGAAGAGACAGAACAGTGTGCTGATTTATGTCTCCGGCTTCTCCGACACTGCAGCAGTAGTATCAGTACAATACGATCACATGCTAGTGCCTCCCTTTATCTACTAATGAGACAAAACTTTGAAATTGGAAATGTAAGTATTTCATCATGAACATGATTCTCTGGATTCATAATGATCTATAACTTCTGCAGATATTTATTAAATAGTTTTCTTTTGTGGTATAAGATTTTTTTTTTTTTTTTTTGTATATTTTTTAGTCTAATCTTAGTTTGTCTTGCTTTTTCATTCTAGGAAATCTCTAATTCTCTCTAAATCTCCAATTTTGCTTCCTGTGCTAAAAATAACATAGTATGATAGACAGAATATAAATGTGCTTTGAACTATTTTAAATTTTAATTATTATCCCTTGGTTAAAAGAAATTAAGGTTTAAATATCTTGGTTCAATACCTTTTTGTGATTATATGTCACAACCTTTGAAGAGTTCTATTTTTAAATTTATGCTTTTTGTTAGATATTATATTCACATTTATTTTCCTAACTTTTTTGAGTCAGATGTTTAGTTCATTTATGTTTAATTTAGGTTAAATATTTAAGGCTATGAATTTTCTTTGAGCATAGCTTTTGGTAACTCATTAGTTCTGATATGTAGTATTTTCAATATTCTTGTTTTGTAGAAATCTTGCAACTTCGATATGTATTTTCTCTTTAACCCAGAAGTTGACAGTCCTTTTTGTTTTAAAGTTTCAATATTAATGTTTAGTTTCATTGCATTGTGGTGATATAATGTATATACTATTTCTCGTGTGTGTGTATATTTGTGTGTCCAATCATATAATCAGTTTATGAATATTCCACAAGCGCTTGAGTTCAATACTTCAGTTTTATCCTCAAAGCTATAAGGAAGTCATTGAAGTTCTTTATGGAGAGGAGTGATGTGGTCATGTTTGTTTGCATATTATAAAAATTTCCCTGATGCTATGTAGAAGATAGATTTAGGGCTTAGAGAAAAGGCAGGAATATAAATTAGGAAGTTATAACTGTAATCCAAGAAAGAAATGATCAGAGCATAAACTAAAGCAATGACATTAGAGTTGGGAAAAGGGATTGGAACAGTTTAGGGAATGTTGTGGATTGCATTTATGGTGTGAATAATGAGAGAGGAGGAGTATGGGATGACTTCTGAATTTTTGACCTGAGTGACTACATGAATAATAGTACCATTTATTTAGCTAATCAATGGGAAAAGAAGGTATTTTAGACATATTGAATTTGAGGTACCCCTGAGACATCTAGATAGAGCCATCTAGATAGAGCCATCTAGTAAAATATAACAGTCTGGAGGTGACATCATTAACATGACAACTTAAGACTTCCCCTGGAAAAGTCTCCCCTCAGAAACAACTAAGAAAAGGACAAATCCCACTTTCTTGGAACTCTGGAAGATAATAGAGACTGGAGAAGGACTCCACAAATGCCGAAATAAAGAAGAAAACACACACATACACAGACATACACAAAAGGTAGGAGATCTGCAACCAAGACCTCTTAGTGCAGTTCCCTCTGCCTCACTCAGCCCTGAGCATCTTAGGAATTGCAGCATAGCCTAGGGACGTCCTGATGTGGATTCAGACTGTAGAATCACTCACAGCAGTGAGTTAGAACCACACGCATATTCAGGCACAAGGACCAAAGTCCACAGAGACCCAGGGTGGAATACAAGTGGCTGGCAAGTGAATGTATACAAAAGGGCCCTCAGGAAATAAAAGGGACCACAGCAAAACTCTTGGCAAGAGAGGTGCACATAGTCAACCCAGTCTCTAATTGCTGGATCACCTTAACGATAAAACGGACCTTTTTGAACATTGAGATACTCTAACAGGCAAGTTACCAGAGGCAGAAAAGCTTCATAGAAAAAAATTAAAAAGGTGGGGGGGAATACCTAACTGATATAAAGCAGGAGGAGTCCAGAATTGAAAAAAGTAATGAAAGAGGGCTCTAAGTGAAGAAGAGAAGTTAAATCACTGACACTGGAAAGAAAATTCTGTATAAAAACGAACTGAACAGATCAGGTTTCTCAGAGAAGGACCAGAGGAAAGGAAACTTTCTCCTAGAGGTGGAACAATTTCACGTAAAAAGACAATCTTAAAAGTTGTACCACATGTCCAGAGCAAGAATCAGATGCAGAAGACCTGAGGAAAATCTGAACATTTAAACACAGGCTCCTCTAAAGATCCAGAAAAAGTTGGACCAAACGTCAATGAAGAGCCTTAACACATAGCTAATCTATAATAAAACTTGAGGCAAAAGGGAAAAATTGATCTTCAGAGTTAGCACATTAAAATAAACAAATGCCCAGAAATCAGCAAAAAATTACAGACCATACTAAGAAACAGAAAGGTATGGCTCAGTTGAGGGAACAAATTAAAACTTCAGAGGAGATGCAGACTTTGGAACAATTAATCAAAGTTCAGACAAATCTCATAAATCAACTCAAGGAGATGAAGGAAAATGTGAATAGAATAGTGGTGGATATATAGCTAAAGGATATTAAGAAGACAATGTGTAAGCAAAAAGAAGCATTAGAAAGTTTAAAAACAAACATAAATACGGGGTGAAAGGCGCAACAATGGAGATTAAAAATATAGCAGAGGCATATAACAGCAGGTTTGAACAGGCAGAAGAAACTAGAATATAGACAAAATCATAGAAGAACAGAGAAAAGAATAGAAAAAAAATAAGCAGTATCTACGGGATTTGTGCAACACCATGAAGCATACCAACATATACATCATGAATGTCCCAGAAGGAGAAGAGAAGGGAAAAGGAGCAGAAAGAATATTTGAGGAAATAATGGCCAAAATTTTCCCATTCTTATGAAAGACACACATGTCTGAGAAGCACAACAGGATAAATCCTAATAGAACTGCTTCGAGACACATCCTAAACAGAATGTCAAAGATGAGAGATTTCTGAAAGCAACAAGAGAAAAGCTATCTGTCACATACAGGGGATCCTCAATTAGACTGAGTGCTCATTTTTCATCAGAAACCATGGATGGGTAACAGTGTTTGAGTGCCTGATTCCCACATAGGCAATCCAGGGTTCAGTCATTGGTACCTCCTTAAAAAAAAAAAAAAGGAAAGAAAAACCATGAAAGTGAGAAGGCAGTGGTATTGTTATATTTAAAATATCAAAAGAGAAAAACTGACAGTCAAAATTCTTTTATCGGGAACCGATGTGGCTCAGTGGTTGAGTGCTGGCCTCCCATATACGAAGTCCTGAGTTCAGTCCCCAGGCACAGTAACTCAAAAAATAAATTTCTTTACCTGGCAAAACTGTCCTTCAAAACTGAGGCAGAGTCTAAAATATTCACAGATAAATAGAAACTAAGAGAGTTAATCACCAAAAGACCTGCCCTACAAGAGTTACTTAAAGGGACTTATTCAGGTTAAAAGTAAAAGGAGAGGGGAGCGGATGTGGCTCAAGCAGTTGAGTGCCCACCTCCCACATGGTGCCTCCTAAAGAAGACAGACAACAAGCAGATACTGAGCAAAAACAACAAGCAGACAATGAGAAAAAACGACGAGCAGACAATGAGCAAAACAACAAGTAGACAGCAAGCAAAAACAAAACGAGCAGGGAGCAGATGTGGCTCAAGCAGTTTGAATGCCCGCCTCCCACATGGGAGGTCCCAGGCTCCCTTCCGGGTACCTCCTAAAGAAAAAACAGACAACGAGCACAAACAATGAGCAAACAGAAGAGGGAGCCATCTGGGGAGGGGGAATTGTCTTAAAAAAAAAAAAAAAAAAAAAAAAGTTAAAGGAGAGAGTGACTTAGAGCAGTGTGAAGAAGTGAAGATCTTCAGTAAAGTTAACTAAATAGATAAATGCAAAGCCAAATAGGACTGTATTCTAATGGACATGCAAAACATAAAGAGGTAATGTGGGACAAAACAACAGTGGGGAAATGGAGGAATATGGGAGCAAAGAATGTGTATGCTTTTGAAGTACAAAGAAAGTATTTTTAAAATATACAGACACAGAATTGAGAAAGGGATCAGTCATATACATTCAAAGAAGATCAACTAAAGGACAAAATGGCTGAAATGAATACTGCCTTTATAGTAATAACACTGAATATTAACAGATTAAATTCCTCAATCAAAAGACACAGATTGGCAGAATGAATACAAAAGCATGATCCAACTCTATGTTTACAAGAAACTCACCATAGACCCATAGACACAAATAGATTGAGAGAGAAAGGACAGAACAAGATAATCCATGCAATAAGTAACTAAAAGAGAGCTGGGGTAGCTATTCTAATATCAAACAAAATAGACTTTAAGTCAAAGGACACTGTATATTAATAAAAGGGTCAATCTACCAAGAATGGCAAGCTTAAATATTTTGTACCTAACTTCGGTGCCCCCAAAATACATGAGACAAACACTGGCAAAACTGAAAGGAGATATAGACACCTTTATAGAAATAGTTGGAGACATCAATATGTAACTTTCATCAATAGATAAAATATCTAGGCAGAAGATCAAGAAGTAAACAGAGAACTTGAATATGATAAATTAATTAGACCTAACAGAAATATAAAGAACATTGCACCCCAAAACAGAGTTCACATTCTTCTCAAGGGCATGTGTATCGTTCTTCAGTATAGACCGCGTGTTGGGTCACAAAAGTCTCAATAAATTTAGAAAGACTGAAATTATATAAAACATTTTCTCTGACCACAGTGGAGTGAATCTGGAAATTAGTAATAGGCAGAGAAGTGAAAAATCCACAAATATATGAAGTTAACACAAAATCATTGGGTCAGAGAAGAAATCACAGTCGAATCGGTAAATACCTTGAGACAAATGAAAACGAGAATTCAACATATCAAAACATGGGATCCAGTAAAAGCAGTGCTAAGAGGAAGACCTAACTACACACTTGGAAGGCCTAATAAAAGAACAGCAAACTAAACCCAAAGGAAACAGAAGAAAAGAATAACAAAGATTAGAGAACAAATAAATGAGAAAGAGAATAAAAAAACTAAAATGTTACTTTGTATCAAAAGTTAAACAGACTTTAGTACAACAAATAAAGGTCAATTTCTATAACTTGTGTGTGAAGATTAAAAAAAAAAAAAAAGAAAACAACAGGGGACATTAACAAAACCATAAGTTGGTTCTTTGAAATGATCATTAAAATTGACAGACCTTTAACTAGACTGACAAAGAAAAGAGAGAAGATACAAATAAAATCTGAAATGAGAGGGAGACATTACTACTGACCCCTTAGAAATAAAAAGGTTCATAAGAAAAAACTATGAAAAACTGTATACCAACAAATCAGACAACCTAGATGAAATGGGCAAATTCCTAGAAATTCACAAACAGCCTACACTGATTCTAGAAGAAATAGAAGATCTCAACAGACCAATTTCAAGTAAAGAGATTGAATCAGTCATCAAAAACCTCCCAACAAAGGAAAGGCTAGGACCAGATGGCTTCACAGGGGAATTCTGCCAAACATGCCAAGAAGAATTAATACCAGTCCTGCTCAACCTCTTCCAAAAAATTAAAGAGGAGGAAACACTACCTAACTATGAGGCCAACATCACCCTAATACCACAGGTAGATAAAGATACTGCAAGAAAAGTAAATTACAAACCAATTTCTCTTATGAATATAGATGCATAAATCTTCGACAAAATACTAGCAAACTGAATCCATGAACACATAAAAGAATTATATACCATGATCAAGTGGGATTTATCCTAGGTATGCAAGGGTGGTTCAACATAAGAAAATCAACTAATGAAATATATCACATTAACATATTAAAGGAGAAAAATCAAATGATCATCTCTACCAATGCAGAAAAGGCATTCGATAAAATTCAAATCCTTTCTTGATAAAAACACTTTGAAAGATAGGAACTAAATGAAACTTCCTCAACATAATGAAGGGCATATATGAAAAACTCACTAGTAACATCATATTCAATGGTGAAAGATTGAAATCTTTCCCTCTAGGATCTGGAACAAGACAAGGATGTCCACTGTCACCACTGTTATTCAACATTATACTGGAAGTTCCAGACAGCAGTTTGGCAAGAAAAAGAAAAGGCATCCAGATTAGAAAGGAAGCAGTGTAACTTTCCCTGTTCACAGATGAATTGATCCCATATATGTAAAGAACTGAAAAAGCCACAAAAAAGCTACCAGATCTAATAAAGGAATTCACAAAGTGGCGGTGTACAAGATCAACACAGAAAAATCAGTAGCGTTTCCATACACTGGGTAATGAACAAACCGAAGAAAACTTTAAGAAAAACATTCCATTTGCAATGGTGACTAAAAGAATCAAATATTTAGGAATAAATCTAACCAAGGGGAAGCAAATGTGGCTCAAGCAGTTGAGTGCCTGCTTCCCACATGGGAAGTCCTAGGTTCAGCTCCCTGTGCCTCCTAAACAAAAACAACAAGCAAAACAAATGGAAAAAAAAAAAAAAAAAAAAAAAAAAAAAAACTCAAAAAACAACTCAGGGGAGCCTATGTGGCTCAGTGGTTGAGTAGCAGCTCCCACATTTAGTACTGGGTTCATTCCCCAATACCTTAAAAAAAAAAAAAAAACCAACCAAGGATGTAATGGATTTGTACACAGAAAACTACAAAACATTGCTAAAGGAAATCATAAAAGGCCTAAATAAGTGGAAGGACATTCCATGCTCATGGATCGAAAGACTAAATATTGTTAATATGTCAGTTCTACCCAAGGTGATTTACAGATTCAGTACAATCCCAATCAAAATTCCAACACCCTTCTTTGTAGAAATGGAAAAGCCAATCATTAGATTTCTTTGGAAAGGTAAGGAATCCTGAATAGTCCAAATCAACTTGAAAAATAACAAAGTGAAGGGCTCATTCTTCCTAACTTATTACAAAGCTACAGTGGTCAAAGCAGTATAACTGGTACAAGGATAAATACATAGACTAATTGAATCCAATTAGAGTTCAGAAACAGACCCTTATATATATCACCAGTTGATTTTTGACAGGGGTTACAAGTCCACTCAAATGGGAAAAAATAGTCTCTTCAACAAATGGTGCTGGGAGAACTGGTTATCCATGTGCAAAAGGATCAAGGGGGATCCCTATCTCATACCATATACAAAAATTAAGTCAAAATGGATGAAAGACCTAAATATAAGAACCAAGACTATAAAACTCCTAGGGAAAAAAATTTAGAGAAGCATCTTCAGGAATTTATATTAAGCAATTGTTTCTTAGACTTTATACCCAAAGCACAAGCAACAAAAGAAAAACTAGACAAGTTGGACTTCATCAAAATTAAAAACTTTTGTGCATCAAAAGACTTTATCGTGAAAGGGAAATACAGCCTACTCAATGGGAAAACATATGTGGAAACCATATATCTGATAAGGGTTTAATATCCAGAATATAAGAAGAAATGTAGTCCTGATACATGTGACAACATTGATGAACCTTGAAGACATCTTGTTGAGTGAAATAAGCCAGGCACAAAAGGACAAATATTGTATTATCTCACTGATTTGAAACAATTAAAATAAGCATACTCATAGAGCCAGAATGTAGAATATAGTTTACCAGTGGCCAGGGTGGCATAGGGAATGGAGATTTAATTTAAATTGTCCATGGTTTGTATTTGGGCTGATTGTAAAGTATTGGTAATGGATGGCGGTGGTGGTAGCACAGCATCGTGGATGTAATTAAGAGCACTGAATTCTATATGTGAATGTGGTTAAAAGGAGAAATTTTAGGTTGTATATATTTTACTAGAATAAGAAATTAAAAAAAAAAACAAACCTAAGATTCTGCAACAGGAACTGTAAACCCAATTGAAAACAATGAACTGTAGATAATATTACAATTAAAAAAATTTTCTTTCATGGATTATAACAAATATACTAGATTAATGGATTGTAACAAATATACTAGATTAATGCAGGGTGTTAATAATAGGGTGGCATTTGGGAACTCTGTAAATAAATAGCTCAAAACTGTGAAATAAGGCATAGTTTACAAGTGTTATTTTCAAAACTTCTATAGTAGCTACATTATTAAAATGTAGATCTATTATTCTTGGTCAAAAAGAATTAGAGTGAGGAAGAGATCAAAAAGCATAGATCTTTAGCTGTAAAAATGGTTTAATAATTGAATGCAATGTGAAATTTCAAGACATAAATAAAAATAATGTGATCATCTTGGAATAAATGTATCTAATTTTTAGAAATTCATTGTTGTAAAGTTGTAAATACTACTAACATGAAATATTTTCTCACTTTTACAAATGATAGTGAAATTCTTGTTTTTAGAAAGTAAAATTAAAAAGTCTATATACACAATGTCAAAAATAACAGTAATTTTAAAACTTCTGAATTCTTATATTTTAAAATGAACACATTTATACTTTGATTTTTAAATTTATTTCTCTTTTCAATTTAACCTTTGAAATATAGGAAAAGATACAACCATTCATTTTACAGAATATAAATCTAAAATATGTAGTAATTATAAGTTGTTTGATTCTTTAAAAAAAAAAAAAAAAAAGAAAGAAAAAGGTTGGAAATCATTCCAGTGTAATACCTGACAGCATAAAACTTAGTGCATAGGCCTGGCTTTGAATCCCACCTCCCCACTTACCAGTTCTGGGATCCTGAGCCAATTATTTAATGTCTTTGTGCCAAGTTGGTTATAAGGAGTAAACAAATTAATGTTTATAAAATATAAAGTGCTTAGCAAAGTGCCTGACACATAGTGAGTGGTTTAGAAGTATTTATTAAAGAATACAGGGGAGAGAATGTGGCTTAAGCAGTTGTGTGCCTGCCTCCCACATGGGAGGTCATGGATTTGATTTCCAGTGCCTCCTAAAGAAGACAAATGAGCAGACATTGAGCAAACAACAAGCAGACAACGAGGAAGAACAATGAGCAGACCACAGTGGGAAGAAAAAAAAAAAAAAAAGAGCAAAAACCAGCAGGGATCAGATGTGGCTCAAGCAGTTGACTACCTGCCTCTCACATGGGAGGTCCTGGATTCAGTTCCTGGTGACTCCTAAAGAAAAAACTAGCAGACAACAAGAAAAAAATGTGCACACATGTGGGACCATGGGGGGTGGGGGGAGAATATAAGTTCCCACAATCACACAAAAAGCAAGACAGTCAAGTGTCTTTTATAATATATGAAAATGTAGTTTACTTCATTGGATTGGATAGTTTTTAACCTTAAAGGCATTTATAGCATTTGGTTAAGAACACAGTCTCTGAAGTCAGATTGCTTATGCCTGCATTTCAAGTCTACTACTTGGTAGCTGTGTGACCCTGAAAAAAGTTTAACCTCTCTGAGCATCTCTTTCCTCATCTGTAAAATTGAGCATTATCTGCCCCAGTAAGATTGCTTAAAGATTAATTAAATAGTGAATATATGTAGAACACTCAGAAGAGAACCTGGTATATGGGTAACTATGAAATAACAAGTAAATTAAAAGGAAATGTATGTAAAATAGATTTCTAACTGAATTATATTATTTATTTTTTTCCTCCCCTTTGGCATATAATTGTTGCATTAAATTTCTTCAAAGGAAGAAGACCTGGGCTGTGTCAGCTCTCTATATTAATCTAAAATGTAATTAATTCACTTTAAATATTTGATTTCAGGTAAATTTAAAATGATAGCACCATGTAGTACTTAATAAATATTTTCTATAATAGAATATTCTCCAATACCAAAATTTTCAACATAGTTGCATTTTGTTGATGTTTCTAAATTAATTGGAATGTATATACCTTTTTAAAACATGCTGCCAGTAAATGCAATCATTTGTTTCTTAAAAAAAAAAAAAGAAAGAAAGAAAAATACTATATTCTGGAGTTATAAAGAGAAGAAATGGGGGCTGAAGACATGGAAAGAAATAGGAGCTGAATGAAGTGAGAAGAGAAAAATTTTGTATATGAAGTGAGAAGAGAAGAATTTTTGTAGCATATTATAATCACTAAAATTCTAAGTTTTTATTACCTTTTAAAAATAAGATTTGAATATGCATATTCTATTACTTGTTTGGTTTTCTAAAAAATATTTTGCTTAGAATGTTTTTTTTTCCCCACTAAATATCCTTGTCTCTTAGCAAGGGAAAAAAGCAAACTTTTTTCCTCTACGTTTTCTTATATTAAATACTGACCCAGTAATTTCTCTGTTATAGAACTTTGCCAGGGTTAAAATGCAGGTAACCATGTCACTGTCCTCCTTGGTGGGCACATCTCAGAATTTTAATGAAGAATTCTTAAGACGTTCTCTAAAGACTATATTGACATATGCTGAAGAAGACCTGGAATTGAGGGAAACAACATTTCCTGATCAGGTCAGAAGTGCTGTTTTCTAGGTCTTTCATTAAAATAGGCTTATAAATAGGTGCTTTCAGGATTATTAAGTCACTTTGGATTTTACTGGGGGAATCCTATATTTTTCTGTCAGTCTATATCATGTGCTATAGATAGGACTAAATCATCTTCCTTTTTTTTTTTAAAAAAAAAAAAAAAAAAAAAAGTCACTCTTCCTTCTTGGTGTAATTAATATATTTGATGTTTAAATTTGTGTATGTGTAACAAGTAGAACAGTAGATTTAATCAGTGCTGACAAACACAGCTTTTAATGAAACACTGTTCGCCTTCTTAGTCAAACAGTAATTTGCCTTAAAAAACTAAAGTTTCTACAAACTCCCTCCTAGTAAAATAAAAAATATAGAAGAGAATTTTCATTTTATGCTCTTTACTTGTCTATTTTATTCCTATATATTTATTATTATTATTATTATTATTATTATTTTTAAGAGGTACTGGGGACTGAACCTGTGACCTTGTACATGAAAAGCAGGCGCTCAACTGAGCTACATCCGCTCCATTATATCCCTGTGTTTTATTTCTACCTGTAACTTTTCTGTTTCCATGTGAGAGAACTGAAAAAAAAACCCAAAAAAACAAAACATAGTGTGCTAAGGCATTGCTATAGAGTTTACTACCCTTTACCCATCATACTCCAGCATACCTACACTCTATAGAACTGTATCAATATCATATTTTTTTGTCTTGAAATCCCCAGGTACTTATGTGAAATATTTCCAAACTAATTTAATAATTGTAAAAGAGTGGCAATTAAAGAACTTTTTTTGGTATAATTCTCTGTTGCAGGTCCAAGATCTGGTTTTCAATCTCCATATGATCCTTTCTGATACTGTTAAAATGAAGGAACACCAGGAGGATCCTGAAATGTTGATTGATCTAATGTACAGGTAGCATTTGTTTGATACACTTGTACCTTGTATCATGGGCTTAGGAAAACATTGTATGAAAAAATAGACATATAGCTAAGTGATTTTCTAATGTTAGATTAAAAAGTCAAAAATGTACTTTCTCCAGACTGCTTTTCCAGATCCCCTGTGTTACTACTTCTTTTAAGGACTACACATAAACTGTTCAATATATTTAATGTTTATCAAAACAAGAGGATTTAAAAGAAAATAATCATAGCATATATTTAACACCCTCACTTCCTGGGCCCCAGTCTTCCTAAGAAGCCCACAGGATCCATATTTTATGTATAAAAATAAGTCTTTTAATAAGAAAACACAGTATATTTGTGTTGTGCCATGGCATAAATTTTTTGCTTTTAAGTATAGTTATGCCTAGAGGATAATATTTCTATGGGTACATTTTGAAAAATCTGATTCCTGTTGGGTTTAGACAGGTATAAATAAAACTTGAGAATTTTTCTTTGCCATTTGACCATCTGTTTTAATAATTATGGGGCTCCTTAAATGTACAAATAAAACAATTTATTCTCCTTAAAATAAAAAATTGTGTAATGAAACTACCTTTTATAAATATCCTATTTTTCCCTGAGTGTAAAACTTCTCTGTATTCTCATAATGAAACAGAAATTCCCATAGTTTTTCACTGTTTGTTACCTTAGTGTCAGATATTAATATAGCATATCTCTTTTTAGTTGTTTTTTTTTTTTCCCTTCCAAAACTGATATTTTCCATTCCATGGCTCCACAGTTATTTCTCTAAGCATACAAAGATATTTTCATACGATGCGAAAACTTGTCTTAATACAGGGGTTCTTAACAAGGGGTCTGTGGGCTTGAATTGAAATTTAAAAAAACATTCTTGTCGGGACATGTTGGTGCAGGTGTGATATACTTATTAAATAATACACAGTATAGTGTGGACTTAGTACGGGGTCCGTGGTTTTCACCTGACTGGCAAAGGGGTCCATGGAACAAATACAGTTAAGAACCCCTGTCTTAATAGGTTTGTGTGCAATAACAGAAACCTTTTTAGGTAAACACTAAATTGCTAATTGAGAAGAATTTCTGTTCTAATTAGAATTGCCAAGGGCTATCAGACCTCTCCAGATCTTCGGTTGACCTGGTTGCAGAACATGGCTGGCAAACATTCTGAACGAAGCAATCATGCTGAAGCTGCACAATGTCTAGTGCACTCAGCAGCCCTTGTTGCTGAATATTTGAGCATGCTGGAAGACCGGAAATATCTTCCTGTGGGATGTGTCACCTTTCAGGTAGGATTATTTCAGATGTTCATTAAGTCAAAGTACATCCTTTTTCGGTACTGTCTTTTTCCTCGCTGGTGTATAGATTCATTCAGTTTATAAGGAAAACATAAATACTTAAGGTGATAGTTCACTAGATGAATTATCATTAATAAAATTTTAAGGGTTCTTGTTACTTCTCTTTCTAGTTCCATAACTGAATTATCAGTGCTATGTATATTTATTTTCTTTGCCTTCACTGCTTTATAATTTGTAAAAAGATATTACACTTAAAATACTGAGAATCAGAATACAGTGCAAATTCTTAATTGGCTTTCACTTATTTAACAAGCTAGATAAATGCGTGTCCTCCATTCGCTGTATAAAACACTATGACTGGGGGCAGATGTGGCTCAAATGGTTGGGCATCCGTCTGCCATATGGAGGGACCTGGGTTTGATCCCCGGGACCTCCTGGTAAAATTAAAAATATTTATATAGAAGGCGCATGGGCTGCCAGGTTCTGTGTGTCGGTGAGCCGCCAGGCCTCGGGAGCCATGCAGCAAAATGATGACGTAACAGGAGAAAGACACGGGAGAGTCAAGACAAGATGCTCCGAAAGCTCCAAAAACCGGGAACTGAGGTGGCGCAGGTGGCAGAACACCTCTCTCCTAAATTGGAGGTCTTCAGGATTGAAGACTGGAGAAGGATGAAAAGGGATGGCAGGAAACAGACTTGCCCAGCGAATGGACACAAAACAGCAAATGGGGAAGGGGTAAAATGGATAAAGTAAATAAAAAAATCTTAAAAACAAACAAACAAACAAACAAAAAAACACTATGACTCACAGTTGATATATTACTCTCTAGTAGTGTGACATATCTCTGATCTCACTAGTTGAATTCTTTGCTTCCCAAGAGTTGGTTATGCATTTCTCCAAAAGTCTGTTAATGCCAGGCTTGGGAAATTATAAAATTTAATTAAATATTAAGTCATCTGATGAACTGAGTATAGAAAGAAAGTGAATTCTTGTTTCTCTGGAAACTAACTTGAATGTTTTGCAAAGATTTTGAAACAATAGATGTTGGACTAATTTTGGGCAAGGCAAATGTAAAAGATGAGGGAGAAGATGTTTTAAAAACTAGGAGACTTTAACAATCTTTTAAGTTTTGACTCTTTTTAAAGAAACCAAAATTGGAAAGTTTAAATGAATGTTGCATTATGGGTATTTACTAAAAAAAAAATGATTGCATGACTCTGAACTAGAGACTGTGCATAAAGTTCAAAAGTTGACAAAGGACTGTCCATCTAGTGTAAATATTCAAATTAAAATATTTAAGGTATGTGTATATCATGTGTTTTAGAAATAGTGGCTAATTCCAATCTCATTGGTTAACAGGACTTTCATTATAGCTGATTTTTTATATTAATTCAGTATGTAATGTTAAGTGAGCCAAGAGACCATTTTTGTACCTTAATTTTCCTCTGTAGATTGAAAAGTACAATTAAATAAATAAAACAACTATTTAAATCTCCTTAGAAAATATCACTATATTCTTTAACCCATGATTTTTCTTAGTTTTCTTTCTCACAACTTTTCATTAATGGAAAGGTTATCTGGCAGTGGTGTTGCCAGTTTATTGTCCTCTTTGAAGTACAGAAAGTTTCTGGAGATGTGTCTTTTACCTTTATATCAGCTAACCCCCCCTTTTTTTTTTCTTTTTTAAAAATCTAAGCTAATAGTCATATTCCATCTCATTTTCTTCTTCACATACTCCTGCTAGGAAATTAATTCCATTTCACAAACCTTTCCCTTTTTCTTTTTTCCACTAGAATATATCATCTAATGTTTTAGAAGAATCTGCAGTCTCAGATGATGTGGTATCTCCGGATGAGGAAGGTATCTGCTCTGGAAAGTACTTTACTGAGTCAGGACTTGTGGGATTACTCGAACAAGCAGCTGCTTCTTTCTCAATGGTAGATGACTCTTGTTAATTCTCTTTCCACAGTTTCATACCTCTGAATTATCAGTGACATGTATATTTATTTTGTGTGTCTTCTGACCCTGCATTTCCATGAGATACTTTCCTCCATGAATCTTAAGAACTATCTAGGAATAGATTTTCTAAGTTCATAATTTCTTACTTCCTTTAATTCTAATAATCTGTCACTTTCCCCAAATGTTTCTCATTTGCTTATTTATGAAACAGCATTTTTCTGCAGCAGATATTACTTTGGTTTCCAAAACTTTACCACTAAACGTTTTCTAAAGCCTTAAAATTAAAACACAGCCAAACCTAAAAACCTCCAAGTGATTTAGGGTCAGGTTTAGGTAGACTAACATGGCTTCAGAAATAGAGCTTATCCATTAGATGAAAGGGAGAAGCTTCTTTTGACTTTGTTGGTCATTGCCCTGGTGCCCAGGAAAATTATGGTCACTCATCTCATTGATAACATAGTAAGCTCTTTTTGGTAGATATTGGAGGCCTGAAGCTTACTTATTAGTAGCTTTATTAACTACATCCTAGATCCTTTCCTTGCCAGACCTATCCTACCATGCTGTAACTCCAACCCTTTTTTCTTACCATCTATATGTAAAGAAGGGACGCAGTCTGGTGGAGCCTCGGGTGGGTATTTATTGAGAAAGGAATGAAAGCTAGTAGAATCCCTGCTTCCCTCCTTGAACCATGGTGATGAAGCCATATCCTTTCTCTGACTTCTATGCTGGGTTTTATTGTTGTAGCACCAAAGTTTAGGAGACAGAATCATGTTAGGATAAGAAGGAAGCTTGAGGTAAAATATGCAACGCTACCCTCCTTCTCTTTGTGCTACTGTTGGGAATTGGCTTTTTCTTCCCTCTGGCAGTATCCCTACCCTGCAATGTATCCGTTAAGGGTATACGTTCAGAAGCCAGTCAGAGTTCATATCCTGCTTTTGCTATATTAGTAACTGAATCACTTTGGGTTCAAATTATTCAAGATATTGGTGTCTCCCTTTTCTTATCTATTAAATCATGTAATAATAGTACCTACCTTATGGGATTGTTGTCAGGATTAAATGAGTTAATATATGTAAAGTGCTTATCATGGTGCCTGGCACCTAAGTAAGTGCTAATATGTTTGCCCTTATCATCATCATCGTCGTCGTCTTATTGGCATTTAAAACCAGCCCATTTAAACATAGTGATTCTGGGACTTAAAATGTTAGATGTTGGTCTTCTTTAAAATTTCTTGCCTTGAAGCACCTTGACTATTCCAATTCCTCCCCTAGAACCCTGCTTCTTGAGTTTCAATTTAACTTTTCTGAACTAGCAAGGGAGAGTAGTTTTTTGCTGTTTATGGGATATTTGAATAAATATATACTACATATATGTGTTTATAATTTTATTCACAGTAGTAAATTTAGATTCGAAAAGACTATCCTATATTTTAGAAGTTCTTTTGCAGTTGTATATCATTATGAATCTCATTCTTTTAAAAAATAATCTGTTAATCTTAATTAAAATAATTACTGCCGAGGGGAGCTTGTGTAGCTCAGTGGTTGAGTGCCTGCTTCCCATGTATGAGGCCTCAGGTTCAATCCTCATACCTCATACCTCCTAAAAAAATAAAATGGTTAAAATAATTAATGCAAATTTTAATTACACTAAATATATTTTACTATCACGGCTACATTATCGTTTAAATATACTTCTGTGACCTGACTAGTAAGTATAAGGACCATATGATTGATTCCTTGGGAAGATATGTTTGCCAATCTATGAGGCAATGAGAACTTGTGATATTTGGAAAATATCTCTTCCTTTACTACAGCCACTTATCCATTATTAAGGAAAAGGGAATGAAGCAGCAGTACAAACACATATCTGTCCCTCACTCATAAACCCCAGCAACCATGGGCCAACTAACACACAATGGAAAAAAATCTGATGGTTCAGAACTTTCTCATGGTTTGCTCAAGATTTTTTCATAGGAAATTTTATAAGTTGAGGAGTGCCTGTGCCCACTGAATATTTCAGAAAAGAAAATTATTTTGGTTTCCCAGGAGGCCACAAGTTCTCTGATTATAGGAGAAGTGGGTATTTATGGCTAATGTATAACTGGATTTCTTTTTCTTCATCTGCTCAAAATTGGTCTCTACAAAAGTTTACATTTATAGATAAATGCAAACACACACACACACAAATACGTACATACTTATCTGTCCACAGTAAACTATGCTTTATTCAAAATTCTTTTTATAAGCATTAATAAAACTAAAATTTGTACTGTTTCCACAGTATTGGTTTTTATGCCCTGTTGGAAAAGCTTCAATTGTGTTATCTTATTAGAAATGTTCGGAATTCATAAATTGTAGTTATTTTTCTTTCCTATCGATGTGAGAGAAAGCAACAACTTATAAACATTATTTTTACAGGCTGGCATGTATGAAGCAGTTAATGAGGTTTATAAAGTACTTATTCCTATTCATGAAGCTAATCGGGATGCAAAGAAACTATCCACAATTCATGGTAAACTTCAGGAAGCATTCAGCAAAATCGTTCATCAGGTAATGATTCTAATTTCTAGCTTCAGTATAAATGGAGAAAACTGTCTAAAAGCATTAGTATTGTTTTGTGCTGATGTCAGACAGGATCCCATAAAGTGACCATTATAATCAAGTTACAAATGAGCAGTGTCAAAATGATGGTTCATGGCCAAAGCAAGACTCGTTAACAAAAAAATGAATTTACCTAAAGTAAGTTATGATCATTTTAAGCTTTCCACATAGCCTTTGTATGTGTATAATTTTTAAAAATTATTTCTATTGAGCAAATTTTTAAAAATTACAAGTTCTCTTCTGTTTCACAGTGGAGGTTATAATTATGAATCTGATTTCCAAATTGGTTTCTATTCAAATTAATTTTTATTGAATGATGTAAATGTTTTATAAACTCATAATATATTTAATGAACTCATCTGGACTTCAGCTGTTTTTCCTAGGTGTTTGCACTTAATCATCTTATGATATATTTCTAATATGAAAAAAAAACATTTAGTGAAAATAGTTTTTAAAATGGTCATCTTGTGTACATTTAATTATAATAATATTATCTCAGTACTTGATCTTCACAGTTTATTATGGAATCCACATATTATCACCAAAATTAAAATCAGATTTAATTTGATTTAAAAATGAAGAGGCTACTAGCAGTTGATATCCCTGAAACTAAATACGTGGCTCCATTGAAATACTCTGAAATATCCTCTTGAGCCTCCTCCTTCTCCACTTTTCTGTTCCCTTCCCCTTGTTATTTACCTGCTGCTGCCATCATCTAAGAAGGAGGTAGAGCACTGATTATCTTTTATTCAGTACCAGTACTACTTTAGTGTCTGTCAGCTTTACCTCCTCTTTATTGTCATGGGCTAAACTTGTTCTGTATCAATTGATATGTCCTGAAAAACTTCAACAGTCTTAAAATAGGGCTGCTGTCCTGTTAAGCCAGAATTTTATAGTCATATACTGAAATATTGAAGTTGCATAAGATTTACTAGGTTTCATTATCATTACAGGTAGGTTTTTTTATAATCAATTTTACGTATTCTGTTAAAGAAACTTCATCCCAGCCTCTGGAGCTGCAAGTAGCAAATTATGCATGTCAGGTTTGGCATGTCTAGAACTAGTAGTTTCCAAGAAACTTTCATCCATTCCTGTCTATGGCATTTGAGTAAAAATTGCAATTTATATTCCAGTTTAGCCTGGGTCGTTCAGTGACGTGTAGTTCACTTTATAATATTTTAGGTAATCTAAGCACCTCTTAAAATATATGTATATATATATATAAAAAATAACATTTTTGTAAGCAAATACACATATATGCATATATGTTTATATATCATTTTGCAAATGTTTGTATGTATTGTGAGAATTTTGATTTTTACCCATAATAAAAAAAAAAAAAAAAAAAAAAAAAATTAACAGGTTTTTAACTTTCCTGTTTAGATATTGCCTGTTTTGTGTACTTAAAAAAAAAAATAGTGAGACTGTTCCTTTGAAAGTTTGACTCCCTTAAAAGGATTACAAATAAAACAAATGAAAGAATCAAACTCTTTAAAAAAAAAAAAAAAAAATAGAAATCTAATTTAGAAACAAAAATGGAGTAATTAGCTGGCTCTCTTTCCCCAAAATTTGTACTTTTCATTTGTTAAGGTTTTTAAAAGGCAAAATTTAGCTATTAAGTTTTGAACAAGAAATTTATAAATTTATTGCAGGTATTAAGTAAAGAATATGATGTTTAAAGTATCTGGTGCCTTTGGTAATGGAGAGTAATTTATGGTATATGGTGCCTTACACTACTGAACTTCCTCTGGCCTTTTTTGTTCTTTTTAAACAGTTTTTTTGTTTTTGTTTTTGTTTTTTCATGACTTGCCCTGTTTTACTTTTTATTATACAGAGTACTGGCTGGGAGGTAGGTAATATTTTAGTTAGTTAAAGACACTAATAGATTGATTTGATCAGATTTCTATGCCAATGCTTTGCCCATATGTGCTAGCTGTGGGCATTCTGTTGCTATCTGCTATCAACTGAATTCATTAACCAAAGAAATTTTGTTAATATAATGTAAGTTTATTTTAAGAAATGTATTATTAAGAGGTTGTAGGCAGTGCATGGAAATCTATGTTAAACTAATGAGATTCTTTGGTAAATGAGCCACTTTGTCATCACTTTAGTTTGTTTTTATCCTTGGAAGCATTTTCTTTCAACATTTACACAAAGATATCTTTTTTTTAACCATATTGTTTCACCTCATTTTACAGAGGTCGATTTATGTATTGTTGCTCAGAGGTGCAAATAGAAAATACTGTATTTCATCTCATCTAAGATGACATCAATTGTAAGATACCATTATTTTATGTAGCTCTAAAAGAAAAAAGAAAAGAAGAAACCCATGTATATTAAGCCAAGATATCATATTAGCTGAGGGATGATTACCAATTATAGAGATAATAAAAGTAGGGACAAAAATGTGCACCTTTTAAGAACTGATGAAATACAGTAATTGTTAATTTGATCTTACATTACTTCACCTTGAGTATAAGCACTGCTGAGGAAAGAAATTCACTTTTGGTCATTTAAATTTTGTTGGAAGTGAGAGAAATTTAATTTGACTTCATATTCTGACAGTTTTTCATATTTTAGGATTTAGTGAAGACTATGTGTACTTTCTTTTATGTAGTAGTTAAGCTCCTGAAAAATTGTATATAAAGCAAATCTTACTTTAAAATACCAGGAAGCATTGTTTCATTGTTTGAAATCTTCATGTAAAGGAATAAATTCTATAAAACATGCCGTAATTAATTTTGATGAGGTAAAGCAAGGTATTGATAACTCAGGTTTGTTTAATACTAGGAATATTTATAAAGTTGTCTGCTTTACCTTACTTTGCAATTAGGTTTATGTTGATTAAATAGCTTAGGCATTGTCTGTCTGGTTTTTACTGCAATCCTACTAAGTTTTCTTCCATTTATAAAGTAGCACTCACCTTTTGCTTTTCTTCAGATGAAGCCAGTACTTTTACATCTGCCTTAATTCTCCAGATTAAATGTGTATGATCTTATTAATACTTAAGCATTCATTTCTGTAGCTCAGTTAAAACATTTGTAAAGAGACTTGGCCACAGTTATCTATGAATGATAAAATTCCTATGGATTTCCTAACATGAAATAGAATTAGCTAAAAATTAGGCATAAAAGAATATATTGAAACCTCTGAGCAGTTTATTACTAGTCTGCTTGATGCTAAATCGACCCCTGAAAGGTATAATTTTCACTGGTTATGACATTAATATCATTCTTTCATCATGTTTATTGCATGGTAAAAGTCTCACAGACTTTATTTTTTATATTCTTGTCACTACCCTTTACTGGACCTTTAGCTTTGTAGCTTCTAAAATTCATTGCATGTTTTTTTTGTTTTGTTTTGTTTTGTTTTTGCTTTTTCTTTGTAAAACTTTAATGGATGCTTGCATTTTTAAAATATGTTTGCTACCATTTGCTGCTTATTTGTTTTGAAATTTCCCTAATTAAAATGCTTTCTGTTTTCTCTTCTCTTGCCCCTGGTTGCTGACCCTACTCCCTACTTTTACTATTGTCTGTTGTGGTAAGTTCCTACCTTGTGAATATTTTTCTTTTTGACTCCGTGAAAACTCCAGTAATTTCATTTTATCTGAAAGCTATGCCAGCTAATTTCCTAGGACACTTCCTGAATTGAAATCCAGTGAGGATAATTTATGCATTGTGAAAAGGCTCTTTGAATTGATAACTCACTTCCTGACTTATAGGAAAAGCCCTTTGAACTTATTTATTAGCAATGTGTTTCATTTTTCATTATGTTCCTTGATTTTGTACAAATTATTTGAGTTGGCAAAGCTTTTTAGGTGTGTGTGTGTGAGAGAGAGTGTGTGTGTGTATGTGTGTGTGTGTGTGTGTGTGAGAGAGAGAGAGAGAGAGAGAGAGTAAAAGATAACTCTAAATTTTGATATTTAGCAATTTGTTAAGGTATTTACCATGCAAAATATATAACAAATCATGAACTCTTTATGAATCATAGTGGCTGTTATCTTGCTCTACTAGTTTCATTTCCTTAATAGCTGTTCAGTGTTTACTTTTATTTTCTTTTTTCTCAAAGCCCTTTTATTTTTGCAATAATAGGAAATAAAGTTCATCTTAATCATTTCTTTCTTATGACTGTGTTTTTAATTATTTTTAGGAAAAAGACAAGAATGTTACTAAGTTTCTGTATGAAAGTTTTTGTAACCATTTCATATTTTATGTGTAGTTTTTTTAAAAAAGGTGCATTTATTCATTTATCAATTAGGGGTTTATTTTATATTAAGATCTAGACTAATTCAAGTTTAGATATTTCATAAATCAGTCTCCAAACATTGATAACATATAGTCACATGACACTTTTTTCTTTATTTTAAGGGAAATACCACTATCATAGTAGGTATACCTTGTAGTCTCTAGAAAGGCTAAAGTAGATGGGCTTGGCTTTGTTAAGCGTGGGTAAACTTAACTCTCTCTGCAAGGTAGCTAGAGAAATGTGGAGTACACAAATTTTTGAGATTGAAGTCATGTGATATGACAAAATCTTTTATCATTGGGCTGGATGGACATGAATTTGAGCCATATTTTGGTTTTTATATGCTCAGAAATACTGGCCATACTTCTGGCTCAGTGACTTCTGTTCAATTTCTTTATGCTTTAATCCACACTATAATTGAGATAAAGTAACTTATTCAAGCAAGTAAAAGGAACAGAATTAGGAACAGTAAATTATAATTAGGAACAGTAAATTATAATGCCCAAAGGGGGGCATGAAAAAATCCCAAGAGAGAAGAGCATCATCAAAACAAGTACTTTGAGTTAGTTAAAGAGACAGATGTGACACTCTAAAGAAGAAATTAGACCATTGTAGGTATAAAACAGCCACGAGTCTTTACCTCAAGAAGGTGAAGTTAGATGGGAAAAAAGCTAAGGGAAACACAGTGGGAATATTATCTCTAGGAGGAGATATTTCTAGTGTTTGGTGACTCCCATGACTTTAGCATCTGATAATATGTGCCATACCACTGATTGTGTTCTGCTGCTTATGCTAGTTTTGAGAAGAAAATGAGAGATATGGAGAGTAAACATTGACTATATAGATGATATCAGATATCTTTTCATTTTCCTGGACTGGGACATATAAGAGTCAAAACTGAACTTCTGATAAGTGAAGTAGGATATATTATTGTAGAAGCAATAAGTAGGATTGCTAAGGAATCCACAGCTGGAATGTGGGGATGATGAAAATTTTAGAAGGAATTCATATCAATAAAGTAAGGTAATGCTAGAAAAACATAGGCTAGAATATAGGATAGTGTTTTTTTGTGTTTGTTTTTAATTAAAAGGAAAAACAGGTCTCATCCTTTGGTCCAAAATAAAGATGAAATGATGTTTTTCATCAAGGGGAAGCTATATGATTATGTTTTCATGAACTGGATAGGTCCAGTAGTTTGACACTAGAGAACATAAATTTATTTCAGGTGAAAATAAATTTTACTCAGATTCTTTGCTTTCCTACTTTACTAGACTTATCCCTTGTTGCTCCTTCCCCTATTTAAGTACACATATACAAATTTTAAATTCCAATAATGTCAAACTCCTTATCTCTGACCTTATCTCTTCTTGTTCTCTCCCTTGCACACTCTGCTCCAACCATAATGGCCATCTTCCTATTCCTCAAAAACAGTAGGCAGACTCCGGCCTTTGGGCCTTTGCACTGTCTGTTTGCTCTGCCTAGAATGCCTTTCCCCCAGGGACGAGAAACTCTCTCTCCTCCTTCAAGTCTTTGCTCAGATATCACCTTCTTGAAGAGATCTACCCTATTCACCCTCTTTAAAAAAAAAAAAAAGATTTATTTTATTTATTTATTTCTCCCAACTCCCTCATTGTTTGCGTTTGCAGTGTCTGTTGTGTGCTGGTCTTTTTAGGAGGCACTGGGAACCGAACCTAGGACCTCCCATGTGGGAGGGAAACACCTGATCCCTTGAGCCACCTCTGCTTCCTGCTTTGTTGTGTCTCGTTATGCTTTCTTCCTTGTCTCTTGTTGCATCATCTTGTTGTGTCAGCTCATTATGCCTGCCCGTCGCATCAACTCGCTGTCTTGCTCATCTTCCTTAGGAGGCACCAGGAACTGAACCTGGGACCTCCCATGTGGTAGGCAGGAGCTCAATCGCTTGAGCCACATCTGCTTCCCTTTTCATCCTTTTTTAAGTTGCTACCCTCACCAAGTCCTCCTTATGTTCCTTACCTATATATTTTTCTTTTCTCGCATAGCATTTAGCACCCTCTGATATACTAAGTAATTTACTTATATATTTTTTGCTCATTATCTTTCACACCCACCAATATATAAAGTCCTGAGAGGTCTTTGTCTCTTTTGTTTACTAATTTATCACAAATATCTAGAGGCGTTTGCTGACACATAGTAGGTATTCAATAAATATTTGTTGAATAGATGAATAAGTAGTTTCTCTCATATACATTCTGTTTAATGACTTTATATCTTGTTTATATTTTTTCCTTCTACTGGAATGTATTTTCCTCCCCTCCCCCATCCACTCAGCCAATTCTTTTGAGTTGTAGAACCATATTTATATATCACGTCTTTTGTAACCTGACTAATAGGATTAATCTTTACTTTCAAAGTATGACTTTTTATTTTGTACATAATGATTTAGCACATATCCCTTTGTGTTGTAATTATTTGAATATATGTCTGATTCTCTTGAGTTCTTGGTAGCAGGAACCATTTAGTTGAGCGCCTGCTTCCCGTGTACGAGTTCCCAGGTTTGATCCCCAGTACCTTCTAAAAACAAAACAAACAAATAAAAAAAAACCAACTTGGGGGGAGCAGTATAGCTCAGTAGTTGAGCACTAGCTTCCCACACACAAGGTCGTGGGTTCAATTCCTGGCTCCAGTACCTTAAAAAAATTTTTTTTCAATGTCCAGAGAAAGAGTAAGCCTTTTGATGACTTCACTGATCTGCTTACATCAGCATAATTGGGTCTACTTCTGGGACACCATACTTTTTAAAAAATTAGCATTGACTAATAAAATGTAAACATGATAGTAATTCCTGTCATATGAGAGTTGATTGAAAACTGGAAATTTTTAGCTAAGTGAAACATATCCCAATAAATGTCTTCAAATATTTAAAGGGACACAATATTGAAGAATTAGTAGTATATATTGCAGTATTTTAAATTGGAAACCTCTGAGAATATTACACCATTATAATAATATTTTAACATTGGTTGTTTTAAAAAGGAGGAATGTATATATCTGTATGTCATATTTTGAAAATAACAATCACAAATACTAAGTAATTTTCTCAGATGCCTTTATTTTCCATGCAGTACCTCCATTCCTTGATTATCTCAAATTTTACTATTATATTTTTCCATTGGCTTATTAATGGGCTTAATCAGAATTTGTTTCAATATATTTATCCATCTAGAGAGATTTTATTTGCTGTGGATATCATTTAATTTTTTTTTTCTTTTTAAAGATTTTTATTTATTTATTCATTTATCCCCCCCTTGCTGCTTGTGCTCGCTGGGTCAGCTAACCCCGCCATGCGGGCTGGCTTGCCTTCACCAGGAGGCCCCGGGAACCGAACCCGGGGCCTCCCATATGGTAAACGGGAGCCCTACTGATTGAGCCACAGCCGCTTCCCTCATTTAATTTTAAGTCTCTTAAATTTTTAAATTAGAAACCTTATGGTTCTTCAGCTCCAAATACATTTTTCTTTAAAAATTCTACCTGACAAAAATGCAGGTTTTTAAAAAATAACTCTACCTTTTTTTTTTTCCTTCCAAACTGTTAAATTAAGGATTGTTGTTTCCCATTTGGCTTAGTTATCTGTAACATTTGTGATTTATTTTACATAATCTTTGCCTTTCCAAGTAAGAATTCAATACTGGAAAAATAAGTATAAAGCAGATTTAGGCTTAAAGAGAACTCAGAGATATTTAAATCCTTACATGTGACTGTGTAGATGGAAGCTCCAAACAGTCCTTCTGACATAGTTTTGTATCTGAATTGTAAGAATTGCATAGAGAACTTCCAGATATTTAAGTGAAATGATCAGTGAAATGATACATAGTTTAGATCTTTGTGTTTCAGTGGTTTTTTGGGTCTAGATAGTTATGATTGCCTACTATATGCTAGGATATGCTTGGCTCCAAACTTTTATGGTCACATTTAATATATGTAAAGATATATAAGGGCTTATGCTAACTTAAATAAAGTTAACGTTTTTAAATTTTACTTAATTAGTATGCTCTCATTTCAGGGCATTTCATATATATTCCATGTTATACTAAATATCTTTTCTTGCAATAAGAAAAATAAGTTAATTTATCTCAATTGTATGGATTTAAAGCATATTCCAATGTGATTTAGTCACTTAGTTCAAACCCTGAAAAACATATACTATATATAATTTAGTCACTTGGTATAAGCCCTTATCATAATGTTATTTGTTGGATATAATGAAAAATGAAAGATTATTTACTTCGTTTTTAACCTTCATTTAGTTGTAATTTTGAATGAAAACTTTTTGCAATGTTTTGAAAATCTTACACTATAGCATAATGTTAAAAAAAAAAAAAAAAAAAAGATTGTGTAGTAAAGTTTCTTCATTTTCCTAAACCTAGGATGGTAAGCGGATGTTTGGCACCTACTTTCGTGTTGGTTTTTATGGAAGCAAGTTTGGAGATTTGGATGAACAAGAATTTATTTACAAGGAACCTGCAATAACCAAACTTGCAGAGATATCTCACAGATTGGAGGTGAATCTTGTGGTCGTTCATAAAATGCACCGTTAATATATATTCTGTATGATGAATAAGCATGCAGATCCAAATCGAATTATTTAATAAACCAGATCCTATCAAATAAACTGTTCTCTTATAGGATAAAGAATTTTGATAGGTATAACAATACTTTTTCAAATACTTGTAGTACCTTTTATGGCAACAGTAAAATAATAATATTAACTGTTTTGAGGCTCCATTTTCATATATAATTCAGAAATCCATATATGCTTCAGAATTCTTACGATTTGGGGAGATATGTATAGTATTCATGTTTTGTGGGAAAAGGCATAGGATTTAAGTAGCAGCTAATGACAGAACTAAAACTGGACCCAGAGAAATTTCTCACCAAGTGCATTGTTTCTTTGGTTTAACTGGTTCCCAGTGAAATATCACTAGAACCTAAAATCCTGAAATCTCACCTTAAAAACATCCTTTAGTGTATCTCTTTAAAGAGTCCTTTAACCTCTTCTTAATTTTTACCATGAATGTTTGGTTTTTATATTTATCAGTTTCACCAATTTTTTTCTCTTAATTACTCTTTCCGACCTTTCTCTAGTCTTGCTACTTAAAGTGTGGCCCATGGGCCAGAAGTATTGTCATCAACTGGGAGGTTGTTTGAAATGGAGAATCTCAGGCCCTACCCCAGATTTTCTGAATCAAAATCTGCATTTTGACAAGAACCCTAGGTGACTTGTACTCACATAGAAGTTTGAGAAGCACCACTCTAGACTTGTTTTTATTCTCAGCTGATGTTAATTTCTTGAGTATTATATTCTTATTTGTGATTACACTGGGCTCAGCTTTCACAAATTATCTCAAACTATAACCTATTTCTTTTTATTTTTAAGTTTTAAAGAAGCTTAAGATTGCATAAATGTTACATAAAAAATATAGGGGATTCCCATGTGCCCCACCGCTTTCCCCTCCCATACTTTCCCACATTAACGTCATCTTTCATTAGTGTGGTACATTTGTTAAAATTGATGAACACATATTGAAGCATTGCTACTAACCATGGACTGTAGTTTACATTATGGTTTACACTCTGTCCTGCACAATTTTATAGGTTGTGACAAAATATATAATGGCCTATATCAGTCATTGCAGTGTCATGCAGGACAATTCCAATGTCCCCAAAATGCCCCCATGATACAACTATTCTTACCTCTCCCTCCCCTCAGAACCTCTGGTGGTGATTGCCTTTATATCAATGATAAAAGTTCTTCCATTGCTAGAATAATAAAAGTCTATAATAGAATAATAATGTCTTCTTTAGTCCATTGTTCATTCCCCGATCTTGAGAATTTTGGGATGGTGATGCCCACTCTGTTTCTAATTGAGAGGGTGCTTAGATCCCATGGGCAGATGGATGGAACTATCTTGCTTGCATTTGCAGACACTCTCTGTTCCTTGGGATGGGCATTGTCCATCATCATCTCCTTGTTAGTTGTCCTGAGTGAATCCAGTGAACTGGAGAGTAGGTGTTGTAACTCTCCTGAGATTCAGGGCTCAACCTATAACCTATTTTTAAAGGGCCAGGTAAGTCTTGGGAAATATTAAGATTGTTTCCCAAACCTACCTATTCATAAAAATGATTTTTGGCTTCAGGGTATGGACACTTCTTTGAAGATTCATATTTTGTAGGTCTGGCATCAAACCAGGGAATTGTTTTTTTAATAAAAGTTCCCACAGATTGTTATGATTAAGCAAGTATCATCCTTGGAAAAGCACTGATTAGAAGTTGTAAGTTTGAATGGCAAAACTAAACGGATTTGTTTTGCAGGTCCCCAAGACCACCCATATGTGTAGTCATTCGCTAGAAGGACTCTGCATATAATTGTACTCACAGCTAAAATTTATTACAACAAAAGGGTACAGGACAGTATCCAGTAGGAAAAAAGACACAGTGTGGTGGATTCTGAAGAAATCCAGGCCAGGTGTCTTATGCTTTCTCCCTCCCTTGAGGGGACACATACTACTTACCCTAGCAGTAAAAAGTACAGTAATGTGTATAATATTTCTGCTCAGGGAAACTGATTAGAGAACTAGCACCCAAGGTTTTCACTGTGTAACAGTCTCATGGGCTTTCTTTGCTAGTTACTACCAAAATCCAGAAGGAAGGGACGTATTTAACATGAATCACATTATTTGCACAGTGAACCATCTTCATCAGTTGGGAGTAGCCCAAGTGCCAAGTTCCCAGAAGTCAGCCAAAGACCAAGCCTGCCAGCAGGCCTGCTATATTAACTCTTTAATGCACATGATTATTAAAGGAATATCTGTACATTAAGAAAAAAACAAAGGAAAATAAAGAAAGAAAATAAGTAATACCAAAAAGTTACCTTCATGTTTAGCTCTGCTTTGTGGGGAGTAAAGTTTGTGTTTTGAAGTTAATTGAATCTTCTTAAAGTAAGAAGACTCAATTTCTTTGTTCTGAAGTTAAAGCAACACCCGAAGTTCCGATCTCAACCCATCCCACCCCTCCCAACGTAAGCTTCTTAAATAAATTGTGCTTTGAATTGGTTTCATTGAATGATTGAGCTCCACAAATTAGATTTGGACACAAAATTTATAATTTGTTTACTCAGCTTTCCTATTTCCATTTGGCAGTTTTCTCCATATTAAAAAAAAAAAAAAAAAAAAAAAAAAAACTCTACTTTGTATGTCATAAATTAATTTTTCCTTTTGAATAACCCCATCCATGCCCACATTTTTACTCGGTGTCATATGGAAAAGTCACATTCTGTCACAAAGCCAATTTTTGGCCTAGGATTTCCTTTTCAAAATCTAAATCTATACAAAACTTCAACAGATCTGTGCATTTATTTGAAATTTCTGGAATGATATATTAAATCATTCATAAAAATCACAAAAAAATGAAACTGGACCCACAATTTGCAAGAAATCAGGCCACAGTAAACTCACAGTAAAAGTGAGGGATACTTAATTTCTTTATCTTTGCTTTCTATTCTGTTTTTGTTTTTCTTGAGAAACTCTTGTGGAATCCTGCATTTTTGTTGGAGAAAATTGTTTTATTTTACTTTGTGTAATTTAAAGTGAGTAGATAGGAATATTATCAATTAAATATATACTAAGAGCATGCTACCTTGATAAGCTAAAATAATTTTTGTGAACCTAAATAATTATTTTGTAATTATGACATGGTTGTATAAGGATTTAGTAAATGCCCTAAATTTTCTAACTAGTCTCCTTCAGAGACCTTCTCTATTTTCTAATTCTGTTAATTTTGTGTAAAAGATATCCTTTTCTTTATTGTAGGGTTTTTATGGAGAAAGATTTGGAGAAGATGTGGTTGAAGTAATCAAGGACTCTAATCCGGTAGACAAGTGTAAATTAGATCCTAACAAGGTATGATTGACTAGACAGTAATGGCATTTGGGCCCATCCTTGAGACTCTCCATACATTTTTGTTTGAAAAAGACTAAACATTGATGTAACAGTGAAGAAATAAAGGACTTTTTCCTTTCCTAGGCATATATTCAGATTACCTACGTGGAGCCATACTTTGACACATATGAGATGAAGGACAGAATCACATACTTTGACAAAAATTATAATCTTCGCCGTTTCATGTACTGTACACCCTTCACTTTAGATGGTCGTGCCCATGGAGAACTTCATGAACAGTTCAAGCGGAAGACCATTCTTACCACCTCACATGCCTTTCCTTATATTAAAACAAGGGTCAATGTCACTCACAAAGAGGAGGTAAGTCTAGAAGTTGAGAAAAAGGAATTAGTGAAACAAATACATTGGAGCCATGTAGCAGAAGACATGTACCATCCCTCACATGTTACCATACTAGAACTTTATCCATCTTGAGTCATTAATTTGGGGGAACTTCTTTTCTAAGTCTTTTGTTCACCTTCAGCTCATGCTTTATAGTGTTGATGTTTTTCACTTAGGCATCCAAAATTTGGAATTTTATTATTTAATAAAGGTGCATAACTGGTCTTCACTTTTTTTTCTAGTTTAATTGATTAAATATAAAGCCGATTTAGTTTGCCAGGACTGCTATGGCAAATGCAACAAACTAATTGGCTTAACAATAGGAATTTATTGTCTCACAGTTTTGGAGACTAGAAGTCCAAAATCAAGGTATTGCCAGACCATGCTTTCTCCTGGAGTCTGTAGCATTCTTGTGATATCTTGGCAGCAATCCTTCACATTCCTTGGCTTACAGATGCATCTCTGCCTCCATCACGTGGTGATCACTGTCTCCTCTAGCTTCTAAATGACTGTGTCCAAATTTCTTCTGCTTATAAGGATCCCAGACATAGGAATTAAGGCCCACTCTGATTCATTTAGGCCTCATCCACATAGGATCTTTGCAAATGAGTTCACATGCTACAGACCAAGGGTAAGGATTTGTAGTTGTGAGGGGCATGATTCAATCTTACCACAAATCTCATTAAATAACTTTAAATTTATACACTGAGCTAATATGTACTATTTCACTCAGATCATCTTGACACCAATTGAAGTTGCTATTGAAGACATGCAGAAAAAGACACAGGAGTTGGCATTTGCAACACATCAGGATCCAGCAGACCCGAAAATGCTTCAGATGGTACTCCAGGGGTCTGTAGGTACAACAGTGAATCAGGTCAGCAATTTTTGTTACCTCTTTGTGATTTAAGTCACAACTTATGTGGAATTTATAATTTATTATATCTCACAAAGATAACAAGTGCTTAATCAAGTGAAAAGGATATATGTTAAAAGTGGGTACAAAAGTTACTGAAAGTGTAAATGAGAGTAAACTAAAAAACAAAAGTTTTTTAGTATAATCTCATTTGTTAAGGTATTCACACCTGACTTCTATACTGCCTGTGTTGTTCTACCTATCTGCTCTTATACATTCTATTAAGAAGGAATTGATTAACCTAAAATGACCTTTCTTTTAAAAGGGAGGGCTCATTTTTAGAGCTATATACATGCATGTGAACATTATCTTCTCCAGATTTTGATCTCTTTCACAATGAATTGTGAGGATTACATTTTATACATACACAATTTTATTGTTGTTTTGTTATATGCAGTTAAGAAATCATCCCTAGTATCATATTGTAGTTCAGGGGTTCTTAACCTTTTTGTTCCATGAACCCCTTTACCAGTCAGGTGAAAACCATGGACCCCTTACTAAGTCCACACTATCCTGTGTATTATTTAATAAATATATTATACCCATACCAACTTGTCCCCACAAGAATAATGTTTTTTAGAATTTCAATTCAAGCTCACCTACCCCTTGTTAAGAACCCCTGTTGTAGTTGATTCATTGAGATTCTCTTCTGATTAATTTAGGCATGGCCCCAATCTTAGGAATATTCTAAAGTAAGGGAAAAACCAGAAAGGCTTCAAGTACGATTTCATATAAAATATGTCTAAACTGTTTTTTAGGTTAAAGGAACAAAGACAAAATCTGTGCTACTAAAGCTGAAGAAAACACTTCCTAAGGCCTTTGCCTCCTGAAATTTGGAAGGAAAGCCTCCAAATGACCTAACTTATTCTCAAAAGATCATCTTTTTTCAAAGTTACAGTATTAGGGACACATTTGGAATACTGACGCAAGCTGTATTAGTAAAATCAAGTCTAAGGATTGGTGGATTGGCAGATATAATAGCTTTACAAGTTTTATATCAAGGATAAATCAAATAATATAAGAAATGAGAGGGAAACTGCATGAATGAATACTTATTTCTTGAGCTTCTACTACTCTATTATTTTGAGGAATGAAATTATAAGAAATTACTTTAATCGTGGTAGGCAAGAATGTAGATGTTTCTTTATAAATTATTATTAGAGAAGATGTACGTTTACAGCAAAATCATTTATAAAATACAGAGGTCCTATATACCACCTTATTCTTAACACCTGGCATTTATGTGGTACATTTGTTACAATTCATAAAGAACATTTTAAAAATTATACTATTAATTATAGGCCATGGTTTACAATAGGGTTTACTGTTTTGTAGTGTGGTTCCATGGATTTTCTTTTTTTTTCTGTTACCTTATGTACAACTTAACATTTCCCCTTTTAACCACATTCAGATAAATATTTCATTGCTGTTAATTATGTTCACAATGTGTGTTAACGTTATCACCATCCTTTACCAAAACATTTCCATCGTTCCAAATAGGAACCCTGTGCATTTTAAGTCTTAACTTCCCATTCCCTATCCCCACCCAGTCCTGTGAAAACCTGTATTCTAGATTCTAACTCTATGAGTGTGCTTATTCTAATTATTTTATATCAGTGAGATCATACAATATTTGTCCTTTAGTGTCTGATTATTTCACTCAGCACAATGTCTTCAAGGTTCATCCATGTTGTCACATGGTCGGGACTTCGTTCTTTTTATGACTGAATAATATTCCATTGTATGAATATGCATTTTGATTAGCCATTCATTGGTTGATGGACACTTGGGTGCTTCCATCTTTTGACAATTGTAAATAATGCTGCTGTGAACATCAGTGTGCAAATATCTGTTTGAGTCCCCACTTTGAATTATTTTGGGTATATACCTAAAAGGGGAATGCCAGGTCCTATGGTAATTCTATACTTAACTTTTTGAGGAACTGCCAAAATCTTCCACAGCAGCTGTACCATTTTACATTCCCATCAACAATGAAAGAGTGTTCCTGCTTCTCCACATCCTCTCTAACACTTACAATTTTCTCTTTTTTTAATAGTAGCCATTCTGGTGGGTATGAAGTGGTATCTCATTGTGGTTTTGATTTGCATTTCCATGATAACTAATGATGTGCATTTTTTCATGTGCTTTCTGGCCATTTGTATATCTTTGGAGAAATTTCTATTCAAGTCTTTTGTCAAAGTCTGTTTGAATTTTTGTTTTGAGTTACAAGATTTCTTTTTCTGGATAGTAAGCCCTTATCAGATATGTTGGTTCCAAATATTTTCTCCCTTTCTGTAGGTTGTCTTTTACTTTCATGATAAATCCTTTGGTACACTAAAATTTTTAATTTTGGTGAGGTCCTATTTATTTACTTTTTATTTTCTTGCCTGTGCTTTTGATGTAACGCCTTAAAAAACCATTGCCTAACATGAAGTCCTGAAGATGATTCCCTATGTTTTCTTCTAGGTGTTTGATAGTTCTGGCCCTTATATTTAGGTTTTTGATCCATTTTGAGTTGATGTTTGTATATGGTGTGTGGTAGGGGTCCACCTTCTTTCTTTTGCATATGGACATCCATTTTTCCCAGCACCATTTTTTAAGAGACCATTCTTTCCCAATTGAGTAGACCTGGCACCTTTGTCAAAAATCAGTTGACCATAAATATGAGGGCTGATTTCCAGGCTCTCAGTTCAGTTCCATTGGTCTATATGTCTATCCTTGTGTCTGTACCATGCTGTTTGATTACTGTGGCTTTGAAAAAAGTTTTTAGATCAAAAAGTGTGAGACTGCCAATTTTGTTCTTCTTTTTCAAGATGGTTTTTGCTATTCATGGTCCTTTACCCTTCCATATAAATTTGATGATTGGCTCTTCCATTTCTGCAAAGGATCTGGTGGAATTTTGATTAGGATTGTGTGGAATCAGTAAATTGCTTTAGGTAGAATTGACATTTTAATATTTTTTATTCTTCTAATCCGTGAACATGAAATGTCCTTCCATTTATTTAGGTCTAATTTGATTTATTTTGGCAATGTTTTGTATGTACAAGTCCTTTACATCCTTGCTTAGGTTTATTCCTAGGTATTTATTTTAGTTGCTATTGTAAATGGAATGTTTTCTTGATTTTTTTCATCAGTTCATTACAAGTTTATAGACTGATTATGGCTTGTTGATCTTGTACCCCACCACTTTCCTAAATTTGTTTATTAGTTCCAGCAACTTTGTTGTGGATTTTTCAAGATCTTATGTAATCAGATCGTGTCATCTGCACATAGAAAAGATACACTTCTTTTCCAAGAAAAAATGCCTTCTATTCCTTTCTCTTGCCTAATTGCTTTGGCTAGAACTTTCAGTACCATGTTGAATAAAAATGGTGACACTAAAAAAAAAAAAATGGTGACACTGGGCATCCTTGTTTTGTTCCTGGTCTCACATTCCTTGTTTTACTTTTTTATTTTACAGGGACCATTGGAAGTTGCCCAAGTTTTCCTATCTGAAATACCCAGTGACCCAAAGCTCTTCAGACATCATAATAAACTGAGACTCTGCTTCAAAGATTTTACTAAAAGGTATTTAAGGCTTCTGCATAAAATCCTTTCAATTGGAAATGTCCAATGCTATTGCATGACATAAGGATCCTAAGAGGGAACATTGAAAAGAGAAAATACCGGGAAGTGGTTCACAGTGAGAAATAATCTATGTAGCATTTACTATTCTGTAATAGGATTCACTTTTCCTACACACACACACCCTTATATTGCCTATTTTTTATTTTAAATATTGGAAAAACCAAGTGTATTAGGGTTCTCTCAGGAAACAGAATCAACAGGAGATATCTGTCAATAATATGAGATTTTATAAGAGTCTCTCATGCGACCGTGGGGATGCACAAGTCCAGGTTCCGCAGGCAGGCTACAAACCAGGGTCTCTGATGAAAGTCCAGTGAAAAGTCCTTGATGAGTTTCTGGGAGAAGTTGGCTGTCTGAAGACGAGCTGGGAAATTCTCTCTGAATGTTGAAATCACTTCCCCTTTTAAGGTACTCAATTGATTGGATAAAAGCGACACCCATTGCTGACGGTAATCTCCTTGATTGATGCAGATGTACTCAGCCATCCACCCAGTAAACTCACTGGTGACCAAAGTCCATAAATGTTCTTGTATTACAATTAGCCCAGTGCTTGCTGGCCCAAACACCTGGACACAATTACCTGGCCGAGTTGACACATTAGCCTAACCATCACACCAAGGTTCAGGAAATTTAAGTGAAGCATTTGTTAGATTATTTAACTTGAGAGCTGTTACTTGTTGTGAACCTTCACTGTGTGAGTTTCTGCTTCCCTTCTCTCAAGAAGCCTCTAAGCAGCAAACTTGGAAGCAAAATATTTCTCTCCCACGGTGTAGTTGTGCAAATTGGGTGAAATAATAATATATGAGAGTGTGTCAAAGGTCAACACCACCACCCCAAGATCACTAAGAGATAACACAGGATTCAGAATATAGTCATACTCACAGTTATACTTTATTATAGTGAAAGGATATGAAACAAAATCAGCAGAGTAAAGGTGCACGGGGTAAAGTTGGGAGGAAACAAGGTTCCAACAGTCCTCTCCCAGTGCAATTACACAAGATACACTTGACTTTGCCAGCAGTGGGTTGTGATAACACATGTGAAATGTGTACCAGAGAAGCTCCATAAATACTCAGTGCTCAAGGTTTTTATTGGGGGCTGGTTACATAAGCACCCTCTGCTACCAACTACCAAAACTTCAGACTCCCAAGAGGAAGGCAGGTGTTCAGCATGAACCATATCATTATATAAACAGTTTAGGCATAGTGAGCCACTCATACCAGTTGTGGGAATGACAAGAACCCTTCCAAAATCCAAATTCCCAGATACCACCTAAGGACTAATCTTTTTTTTTGTTTTTTAAGAGAAGTTTATTTATTTATTTATTTTTACCGGGAGGTACCAGGGATCGAACCCAGGTCCCTCCATATGGGAGACGGACGCCCAACCATTTGAGCCACATCCGTCCCCAGGGCTAATCTTGAAGACAGACTTTTCTAAGCATAGCAGTCTCAGGCCTGCTGTGTTAACATTTTTCTGCACTCCATTAAGTAAATGACTTGTTCGTTGGGTAACAAAGCAGCATTAGAACCAAAGTCATAATTCAGTTTTTGATTCCCTAGACATTATGGTTTCACTTACCAATCAATCATTGAATGGATTTATTAGGGACAGAAATTATTTTACTTTGTGTTAGTTTTGTGTGTGGGTGTGTGTTTTCCTTTAATTTTTTTTTTTAATTATATCAGTTGTAGGTTTACAGAAAAAACAAATAGAAAGTAGAGTTCTTATATACCCTCTCTCCACCCCTACCCCACAGTTTTCCTTATTACTAAGATTTTGCATTAGTATAGTACTTTTGTTATATTAATATATAACAAAATTATATTATTTTTTTAAATATATATTAAATAATAACAAGATTATATTATTAAGTATAGATCATAGTTTATATTATGGTTCATCTTTGTTGTACAGTTCTATGGTTTTTTTTTTTTTTTAATTTTTATTCTGGTAACATATATATATATATATATATATATATATACATACACACATATATCTATATATAACATAAAATTTCTCATTTTAACCACTTTTAAGTATACAATTCAGTGGTGTTACTTTCACAATGTTATGCTACCATCACCACCATCCGTCACCAAAATGTTTATCACCCCAAACAGAAACTCTGTACCAATTAAGTAATAATTCCCCATTCCCTTTCCCCAACCCCTGCCACTGATAACCTATATTCTAATTTCTGACTGAATTTGCATATTATTATTATTTCATATACATGAGATCATACAGTATTTTTCATTTTGTGTCTGGTTTATTTCACTCAACATGTCTTCAGTATTCCTAGAAGTAGAATTAGGGACATATGATAATTCTATGTTTAATTTTTTGAGGAACTGCCAAACTGTTTTACACAGTGGCTGCATCACTTGACATTCCCACCAACAAGATTACAATTTCTTGGCATCCTCACCAGCAGCTATTATTTTTAATTTTTAGATTTTAGTACTAATAATTCTTGTGGGTGTGAAGTATCTTATTGTAGTTTTGATTTGCATATCTTTAATGGCTAATGATATTATATTTTTGTGTGCTTATTAGCTATTTGTATATCTTCTTTGGAGAAATGTCTATTGAAGTCCTTTGCCCATTTATTAATGCCATTTTTATTGTTGAGTTATAGGAGTTCTTTATATATTGTGAATACTAGTCCCTTATCAGATACGTGATTTGCAAATATTTTTTCCCATTCTGTAAGTTTTCTTTTCACCTTCTTGATAATTTCTTCTGATGCAGAAAAGTTTTAAATTTTGATCAAGTCCAATTTATCTAATTTTTCTTTGTTGCTTATGTTTTTAGTGTCCTATTAAGAATCTATTGCCAAATAAAAGGTCCTGAAGATTTTCCCATTTTCTGCTAAGAGTTTTATGGTTTTATCTCTTATATTTAAGTCTTTGATCCATATTGAGTTAAGTTTTGTATATGGTTTGAAATAGGGGTCCAATTTCATACTTCTGCAGTGGATATTCAGTTTTTCCAGCACCATTTGTTGAAGGAACTATTTTTCCATTGAGTGAACTTGGCACACTTGTAAAAAATCAATTGGCCATAGATTGTAGGTTTGTTCCTGTTCTCCTAATTCTGTTCTGTTAGTCTATATAATCTGTCGTAATGCCAGTTCCACATTGTTTTGATTACTGTAGCTTTGTAGTAACTTTTGAAATTAGGACATTTGAGTTCTCCAACCTTGTTTTTTTGTGTTTTTTGTTTGTTTTCAAGATTGTTTTGACTCTTTGGGACCCCTTGAAATTCTATATGAATTTGAGAAACAGCTTTTCTTTTGGCAAAAAGTATAGCTGGAATTTTGATAGGAATTACAATGAATCTAATGATCATTTTAGCTAGTATTGACATCTTTACAATATTGTCTTCCAGTCCATATGAACATTGCATGTCTTTCCATTTATTTAAGTCTTATTTAATTTCATTCTCCTAATGTTTTGTAGTTTTGACTGTACAAATCTATCACATCCTTGGTCAATTTTATTCCTAAATATCTTATTCTTTTTTTTTTTTTTTTTTTTTTTTAAGATTTATTTATTTACTTTTTCCATTTTAAACCCCCTCTTCCCATTTTGGGTCCATTCGCTGGGCAATTCTCTGTGTTTGTCTCCTGCCATCTCCTCCCATCCTCCTCCTCCAGTCTTCACCAGGATTCTATCCTGGAGACCTCTGGTGTAGGAGAGAGGTGTTCTGCCACCTGCACCACCTCAGTCCCTGGTTTTCGGACCTTTCGGAGCATCTCATCTTGTCTCTCCCCTGTTTCGTCATCATCTTGCTGCATGGCTCCTGGGGCCTTGGTGACTCACTGGCACACAGAGCCTGGCAGCCCATGCGCCTTCTATATATATATATATTTTTTTTTACCGGGAGGTCCTGGGGATCGAACCCAGGTCCCTCCATATGGCAGGCGGATGCCCAACCATTTGAGCCACATCCGCCCCCCTTATTCTTTTGGATGCTATTATAAATGGAATTGGTTGTTTTTTTATTTTTTACTTTTAAAGCAGTTTTATTGAGATATATTCACATACCATACATTCCATCCAAAGTGTATAGTATAATCACAGTGTTGCGCCTTCATTACCACAAAAATTTTTAGAAAAATTTCATTACTGCAAAAAGAAAAGCTTAGCAGTCACCTCTCAATCCCTCTATCTTTCCCCAGCCCTACATAACCACTAATCTAATTCCATCTTTATAAATTAATTTATATTTACATTGGAATTATTTTCTTAATTTCCCTTTCGGATTGTTTGTTGCTTGCTGGTGTGTAAAAACACAACTGATTTTTGTATCTCGATCTTGTACCCGCAACTTTGCTGAATTCGTTTATTAGCTCTAGTAGCTTTTTATAGATTGTTTAGGATTTGCTACATAAAGGATCATGTCATCTGCAAATGGAAATAATTTGGCCTTCTGTTCCAATTTGGATGCCTTTTATTTATCTGCTGTCTAGAACTTCCAGTACTGTGTTAAATAGCAATGGTGAAAACCAGCATCCTTAGCTTGTCCCTGATCGTAAGGTGTCAGTTTTCAGTTTTTTACTATTGAGGGTGATATATCTGTGTGTTTATCATATGTGCCCTATATTATGTTTAAGAAGTTCCCTTCTATTCCTGGTTTTCTGCTTTTTATGAAGAAAGCATTTAGATTTTGTCAAATGCCTTTCCTGTGTCTTTTGAGGTGATTATGTGGATTTTTTCCTTCATTGTATTAATATGGCTACTACATTGATTTGATTTTCTTGTGTTGGACCGCTCTTGCATTCCTGTCAGAAATCCCACTTGGTCATGGTGTATAATCCTTTTTTTTTTTTTTCATTTTAAAAACAATTTATTGAAGTATATCTTTCATACATGAACATACATAAACAATAAGTGTTTAGTAAACATTGTGAACTTACAAAACAAACATGCACAACATCATAAAGGGCTCCCACACATCACCCCAGCACAAATACTTTGCATTGTTGTGAAACATTTGTTAACAAATTATGAAAGAGCATCATCAAAGTATTACTACTAACTATAGTCCATATCTTACTCCCCTATACTCTTTTTTTAAGGATTTATTTATTTACTTTTATCCATTTTACCCACCACCCACCCCCGTTTTTGCTGTTTTTGTGTCCATCTTGTCAACTCTCTGTGTCTGTTTCCTGCCCTCTCTTCTCATCCTTCTCCTCCTGTCTTCACTGTGCTTCGATCCTCGGAACCTCTGATGTGGGAGAGAGGCGTCCTACCGCCTATGCCACCTTAGTTCCTGGGTTTTCGGTGTGTCTCGTCTTGGCTCTCCCTTGTGTCACTCTCCCGTTACATCATCACCCGCTCACGGGGCCTGGCAGCCCACGCGCCTTCTATAATTTTCTTTTTTTAATTTTTACCAGAGGTACTTGGGATTGAACCCAGGTCCCTCCATATGGGAGATGGAAGCCCAACCATTTGAGCCACATTCATCCCCCTGCTATATCTCTTAAGGTTGACGAAAAATACCTAGAGTTACAGTCATTTCCCATACAGAATGATCATATAATAAATCAGGCTTGGTTTATCATCAGCATTCTAAAAACCAGACCTAGGGAAAAAAACTAGGTCTGGGGACACATACATGGTTTCTAATATAGCGAATGTTTAGCCTACCCTGATTATCACAAAATCAGGACAGCGAGAATATTTGCATTTATAATCCTTTTAATGTGCTGTTGGATTCTGTTTGCTAATGTTTTGTTGAGGCTTTTTACATTTGTAAAAGGGATATTGGCCTATAATTTTCTTTTCTTCTGTCCTCTGTATTGGGATTTGGTGTTGGTGTAATGCTGACCTCATAGAATGAGTTTGGAAGTGTTCCATCCTTTCCAGTTTTTTGGAAGAGTTTGAGCAGGCTTGATTTAAATCTTCTTTGAATGTTTGCTAGGATTATCTAATGAAGCCATCTTGTCCTGACTTTCCTTTTTGGGAAATTTTTGATTATAGAATCAATCTCTTTACTTGTAGTTGTCTGTTAAGATTTTCTATTTAATTTTAAGTCAGTTTAGGTAATTTGTGTGTTTTTAGGAATTTGGCCATTTCATCTAGCATATCTCATTTGATGGTGTACAATGTTCATAATACCCTCCTACAATCCTTTATATTCCTGTAAGGTTGGTAGTAATGTTCCCCCTTTCATTTCTGATTTTAATTATATGCATCTTCTCTTTTTTTTCTTTGTCAGACCAGCTAAAGTTTTCACAATTTTATTGACCTTTGAATTCAAAGAACCAACATTTGGTTTTGTTGATTCTCTCTGGCTTGTCTGTTCTCTATTTCGCTTATCTCCACTTTAATCTTTATTTCCTACTTTCTGTTCACTTTGGGATTAGTTGGTTCCTCTACTTATAATTGCTCAAGGTGTGAAGTTAGGTTATTGATTTGAGATCTTTCTTCTCTGTTAATGTGGAATTGGAATGTCTTTGCTGCATCCCATAAGCTTTGGTATGTTGTGTTTTATGTTTTCATTGGTCTCTATGTATTTTCTAATGTCCCTTATTTCTTCTTGACCCATTCATTAAGAATATGTTAATTTCCACATATTGGGAATTTTTCCAGTTTTCTTTTTGTTACTGGTTGTAACTTCATTCTTTTATGTTCAGAAAAGATAATTTGCTGATTTTAATGTTTTTTAATTTATTGAAACTCTTTTGTGGCTTTACATATGGTCTATCCTGGAGAATGATCCATGTGCACTTGAGAAGAATGTACATTCTGCTGTTCTTGGATTAAGTGTACTGTATATGTCTGTTAGGTCTAATTGGACCCCTACTTCAACACCTTAATTGAATCTTCTATTTCCTCATTGATCTTCTGACTAAATGTCTTATCCATTATTGAAAATGGTGCGTGGAAGTCTCTTGCAATATATGTAGAACCATCTGTTTCTTCCTTCAATTCTGTCATGTTTATTTCATATACTGAATTTTGGGGCTGTGTCTTTAGGTGCATATATGTTGATAATTGTTATATCTTGATGAATTGACCTTTCCATCAATATATAATGCCTTTCTTTGTCCCTTGGAAGTTTTTTACTTACATTCTATATCATCTTATATTAGTATAGGTACTCTAGCTCTCTTTTGGTTACTATTTGCATGGAATATTTTTTCAATTCTTTCACTTTCAAGCTATTTTTGTCTTTGGATTTTAGGTGAATCTCTTGTAGACAGCATATAGTTAGGTCATGCTTTTTTTTTTTTTTAATCAATTCTGCCAATCTCTGTCTTTTGACTGAAGAGTTTAATCCTTTTACATGTAAAGTAGCTATTGATATTGAAAGACCTATTTCTGCCATTTTGCTATTTTGTCTTTTTTTTGACCCTCAGTTTTTCTGTTAATGCCTGTTTCCTTATTTATTTGTTATTGGGCTTTTTTTTTTTTTTTTTTTTTTTTTTTTTTTTTTGGTATTGTACTATTTTAAGTCCCTTTTCATTTCTTTCTGAATTTTCTGTTTACCATGGGGTCAAAATTTACCATCCTATATATGTCACTATTACAGGGTGATAGAAATGTGGAGAAGCATGGGAAAAATACAATTAATGTAACCTATGGACTGTAGTTAACAGCAGCATGTAATATTCTTGCATCAATGGCAAAGATGTATTACTGTGTTAATAATAGGTGGGTATGGAAAAAATATGCCAAAAGTACACTATGAACCATAGTTAGTGGTAATAGTCTGATGATATTATCTCATAATCTGTAACAAATGTTCCACAATGGTGTGGTATGTTGGTGAAGGGTTGTTGTATGGGAATTCTACACATGTACATTATTGTTTTATAAGTTCACAACTTCTATAATAAAAATATTTTTTTTTAATTTACTATCCTAAATCTGTAATGTTGTATTCGATTTGATACCAACTTATCTTCAAAAGCATATACATACACTGTTCCTTACCCCTCTGTACCACACTTTTTAAAAATACTTGTTACAAATTATATCTTTGTATATTTTATGTGAATAAGTGTACTTTTCTCCCTCTTGAATCTGGGACCAAGGACCTGCACTGGAAATGCAAGCTGTCACTTTGCTAAGCCAGAGATGGGGTAGGGTTATGGCTAGTAAAAGTGCCACAAGGCTCTCTTGCCATTTTAAAATTGACTTTTTTTGATTCAGTGTTTGCCATGTGTCTGTTAGCTTTTAACTGTTTCCTAGGGTTATGAGATATTGGTTCTGCCAGTTTGTTTGGTTTTCAATGTTTCTGCATGGGGCATGGGATTTTGAAAATATTTACTCCACCATCTTATTAAAATCAATCCCTGCAGATTTTTTAATAGATATTTTTCATTAGGTTAAGGAAGTTCCCAACTATTTATACTCATGGAAAGAGCTTTGATTACAAGTTTTTAATTTATAAAATGCTTTTTTCTCTTTCTCCTTTAATCTTTTACTATGGTGGGTTACATTTCTTTTCTGTTAATCCAACTTTTAATTTTTCCCAGGAATAAACAACTGGTCATCGGGTGTGTGTGTGTGTGAGTGTGTGTTTGTGTGTGTGTGTGTGAGTGTGTTTAATACATTAGTAGCAGTTTCTTATTTTGTTTAGGAGTTTTGCAACAACTTTAGTAAGATTAAAATATTTTCTTTTCTTATAGTCCCCATTTGGTTTGGATATCCCAGTCTTGACAAATAAATTGAGAACTTTCTCAGGGTTTGTTTTTTCACGTATATTCCAGAATAGTTTTTTTTTTTATATACTCTAGAAAAGTTGTGTTACATTGGGATTAGAATATTTCGTAGATGTTGGGGAGTAGATATAGCTCAAGTGGTTGAGCCCCTGCTTCCCATGTACAAGGGTCCTGTGGGTTCATTCCCCTGTAACCCCTTAAAAAATGTTTCATAGACCTTGCATGTTGGTGGGGTTTTTTTTTTGTATGTGTGTAGAGAGATTTGTGAATTTACTGGTAGAATTTAGGGGTTTTAGGATTATTCTTGTTTTTTCTTGAGTTCTAGTCAATTATAATTATCTAGAAAAGTATAATTTTAGATTTACATTAAATTGTACACGGTATCCTCTATCTTTTGAAACCTCAGATGTTTTTTAGTGTATGTCCCATTTTCAATTTCCTTTAGTCCAGGGGTTCTTAAAAAAGGGTCCATGAGCTTGAATTGAAATTCAAAAAAACCTTCTTGCGGGGACATGTTGGTGCAGTGTGATATATTAAATAATATACATTAAAGTGTGGACTTAGTAAGGGCTCTGTGGTTTTCACCTGACTGGCAAAGGGGTCTGTGGAACAAAAAAGGTTAAGAATCCCTGCTTTGGGTAGCGGCTGTGGCTCAATCAGTAGGGCTCCCGTTTACCATATGGGAGGCCCCGGGTTCGGTTCCCGGGGCCTCCTGGTGGAGGCAGGCCTGCCCGCACGGAGCGGTTGGCTGACCCGGCGAGCACAAGCAGCAGGGGGGGAATAAATGAATAAATAAATAAAATCTTTAAAAAAAAAAAAAAAAGAATCCCTGCTTTAGTAGATATTTAGGTTTTCTCTCATTTAATCTTACTAAAGGTTAGGTTAGTCTGTTTTATTATTTTCCAAGAACCAACTTTCACATTTCTTAATCCTCTCATATTTTTAAATGAATTTATGTATTCTTTCTTTCCGTATACTTTGAGTTTGTTTTTAAGTTGCTTAATGCTTTATTTTTAGCCTTCTACTTTAGACTGTACATATTCCTCTAAGTATCACTTGAGGTGCATCCCATAAGTGTTGATATGTATATATTGTTTTTTTTGTTTTTTTAAAAAACATCTTTTCCTTATCTATTGAGGTTCAGAAATTTTCCTTTAATAAGTCAGAGAAGGAATTATCAAGATCCATTCATTTAAAAAAACATGTATTTGAACACAGACAATTCATTATGTCTGATGCTATTAGTACTACATAAATTATGATTATATTCCTTTAAAAGCTTCTAGTCTAGTTGTGATATGGGGGAAAAAGAATTCAGATTTAACAATAAAAATCTGTATAAAATTTGCAAATTAAATGAAAACCAGAAGTGAAATGTTTCTGATTTTTTTTAAGATTTACTTTTTATCCATTTTTAACGACCATCCCACCCCACCCACCGTTTCTGCTGTTTTTGTCCATTTGCTGGGCAATTCTGTGTCCATTTCCTGCCCTTCTCATCCTTCTCCTTCTGTCCTCACTGGGATTCCATCCTGGGAGTCTCCAATGCGGGAGAGAGGCATTCTACCACCTGTGCCACCTCAGTTCCTGGTTTTTTGGTGCGTCTCATCTTGGCTGTCCCGTGTCACTCTCTTGCTATAGCACTCTCCTGCTATGTCATCTTGCTGCGTGCACAGGGCCTGGCATCACACCCGCACGTGGGGCCTGGGGGTAGGGCCTGGCAGCACACCCACGCATAGGGCCTGGGGGCGGGACCTGGCAGCCCGCACAGCTTCTATATTTTTATTTTACCGGGAGGTCCTGGGGATCAAACCCAGATCCCTCCATATGGGAGACAGACGCCCAACCATTTGAGCCACATCCACACCCGTTTCTAAGGTTTTTAAGAAATTCAGTATAACATCCATTCCCTGACTTAAATCAAAAACAAAAGAGGAAATTTAACATTCAACCAAAAAATTGAATTCTCTCATCATAGTAATGTGTGTGTGAGTGTGTATAGCATTGTACTCTCAAACCATGCCAGAAAAAAATGTTTTGATAACACACTGTTTTTCCTAGGTGTGAGGATGCCTTAAGGAAAAATAAGAGCTTAATTGGGCCAGATCAAAAGGAATATCAAAGGGAACTGGAGAGAAACTATCATCGCCTTAAAGAGGCCTTACAGCCTCTGATAAACAGAAAGATCCCTCAGTTATATAAAGCAGTATTGCCTGTCACCTGCCACAGGTATGTTTATTTTTCTGTTGTAGAGATCTTTTAAAAAATGAAATCTGCTTAAATTATGTTTTTAATTGGTATTTTCTTGTATATTTCTAATTATTACTTAGATTCAGTACATATCCCCTTAAACCTAATAAGTTCTACTAATAGCAGCCTTTTATCACCTATATGTTAATTAGCCTACAAGATAAAAGTCAGTTCTGTCCTTAATTTGAGAATTATGTTAAGCACTCATACTAACCAGGATATCACACATATTAAGTCTAGACTCCTAAAACCATTTTTGTAATGATGTCACACTTTCTTACAAAATTTTGTGGATGATTTTACTAGAATTTTTTGGGGAGCCAAGCATTCATTTTCCCCAGCCATGACAGTAGAGTATACAGTATGTTCTTCTAGATTTTTACTGAAGCAGGCATTCTCAGTGAGTATCAAGAAGGCATCGTTATTTTTCTCTTTCTACGTGTGACAAATCAGAAATTGAAATAACTAGGAATTGTTTGCAATTAAATCCTAGTTCTACTTGAGCAGGTAATTCAATCTTTTTTTTATATTTTTCATCTGTATAATGAGATGATCGTACTTACTTTGAAGGGGTTGTTGTGGTGGTTACATTACAGATGTAAAGTTCTTAGGACAGTGCCTAACATTTTACTTCTTAGCACCTTAATTCTGGAAAAATGCTCCTACCTTAAATTGCCTTTGTATTTTGTATTTTGTATTTTGAAATCCAAATATACATACAGGTATCAAATTATTTTGGTACCAATATTTTATATCACCCTTTTCTTTGAATTAAAAATAGTAAAGCTATTAAGTTGAAGTATATAAATTAATATTTGGAAGGCTTTTGATGTTATTTACATGAAAACATGGTTATACTATACTACAAAATAAAATTAAATTGGCTATTTAATCATTTGGGAATTAGTTTCCACTTTTCAGTGAACTAGTATTTTTTACCTCTAGATGTCTGAAAAAAAAACATTCTCACATTCATTTAAAAAATGTTTATACTAAGTGCTTGCTATATGCCCAGCTGTATGATAGGTGAGAATCAATATGAATGAACAAGATAGATATGGTCCCTGCTGTCACCAAGCTCAGTTTAGTGGAGAGATGCGAATGAACATGCAATTAATAAGTACTATAGAGGTAAAAATGCACCGTGCTAATAGAAGGGGACACGTAAACCCAGGTTGGTGTATAGGAAAGTCTCCTTGGAGAAAGTGAGACTTGATACCTGATAGGTTTCTCAAGGTGGAGATGGGGGCAGGAGAATGAGCACAGGGGATTGGGAGGGTAGCTGTTCTTGGTAGAAGAAAATGATAGGGGATAAAAGTTATGCATTTAATACAAAATTGGCTTAATTTACTTTTGAAATTAAACCGGATGCCTTTGACATTATGCTTATTTAGATGATAGGTTTTGAGTATAAAAGAAAAAAGTAAAAAGAAGCAATATCTAGGAAGTGTGGTTGAAAGTTTCAACTGAGATCTAAAAATTTTTGATAAATTAACTTCGTGATTGCCCGTTTGATTTAGAGGGGACTAGGATTTAAAATTGGTAATGAAATTCTCAGTCTACCTCATTTGAGGTATATACTTAATTTCAATTTCAAATTTCCCATATTATTTCTGACTCTCTCTCGAGTTTCCCTTTCTCTCCTAAATCATGTGAACGCAAAGGAAGCTTAAGTTAGAGGTGTTTGAATATGGAGGAAGGGTGTGCTGGCTACAGAAACTGTTCAGGAATTTAGTTTCTGCCTGTAATCATTGTCTTATCATGGTGACTCCAATGGCAGGCCAGTTTGGTTCAACTGTCAGCTGCCTTTCATGTCTACCACAGGGGGCATGTAGATCACCTCCCTCTGCAGGAAGAGAGGGATACCAGGAGGGCTATTTTAGACCCTCTTTCTGCCAAAACAGTTTGCTTCCACCACCTTACACTGATGGGAAGCACCCTAGAAGATGGAAAGTTTCCTCTTAAAATTCCCAATGAGAGGAAACATTTTAAAATTTCCCTTCAAATGAAAAAACTTCCACTTTTAATTTTCCCTTAAGTCTTTTTGGAAGTTCTGCTTTCTTGCTGTTTCTACTTCCCTACTCCAATCTTACCCTCACCTTAATGTAATGGGTGTCAAAGGTCCCTGAGGTAGTCAGGCTGTTTCTTAATCCTAATCCTAGTCTCACTTCCTTCAGATCTCTCCAACTCCTTTCAGTGGAAATGCTGTTCTTCCTATCTGAATGACTTTCCCTTACACTGTATCTTGAGTTTTGCCTTCCTCTAATGATCTATTTTATAATCAGTTCTCCAAGCTTAAGTTCTTAATATATGCAGGGAACTTGGAGCAATTTAGAAAAACTTTCAAGATTGCTTTTTTCCCTGGGAACCAAAAAAAAAAAAAAAAAAGCAAGCAAAAGAAACCAGTTTAAGGATACATTGAGGCATTTCAAATATTATCCCCTTCACACTTAAGTTCTCAGAATTTAGAAAATAAAAATTCCTTAGAAGAATTTGAATTGTTCATTTTGCTGATTTACAAAATCTTTATTTTTGTAGTAGGGCTTACAGTTATTAATAGTGCAAAAAGGACCTGAGACCAAAATGTTTGAGTCACTGGTTTAAGACTTAGAATATTTTAAAGAAGCACCTGTGTTTTGCCATTCGATAACCCCAAATAAATATTTCCCTGAAATCTCTCTCATTATCTCTAAGTTGTTACCACAGTATCTGCAGTACCTAGTGAACAAATTAATGATCAATGGTCTTGGCAAAGTGGTTAAACTATGTTTTTCTATATGTCACTTATAGAAAAATCAACAAACCAGAAGCTATATGGCAGAAAATATAGGATAAGCATCTAACACGAAAGCTAATTGAAACTGGTGACAAAACTTTTGAGATAGCTCTGACAGAAAAGCATGTAAAATACATGTTAAAGGATTATGTGAAAATTGTTTACTTATAATTATATCCCTGTTTTTCCCCAGGGATTCCTTCAGTCGAATGAGCCTTCGCAAAGTGGATCTCTAAAGTAAAAGCACTTGATTTATTCATTTGAAAAGAGCCATGTATTCAACACTGAGTGTGAAAAGAAGTTAAGAGCTATTGAAAAAATAAGACTTGCAAATTAATTCTGGAAATTATAGCACTAATTTGCTCACTGAAGAATGCAGTGGCCAAAACGATATCAGATTTTCAAATGTAGACTGTTAAAAGTTTGAGAATCATGGCTATGGTTTCCAATGTTCTAGTAATATGCTATTATCTTTTTCAAAGACATTTTAATGACTCAAAGGTACACTATACATTTACCATTATTTATAGCATCGCTACCGTTTACTTTAAGTTCATATTTTTTAATTTATATTACCATTTATATTCATTTTAGAAACATTTAAATGTAGTAATGCTAATTTTAAAGGTACTATTAAATACGTGACTGTTTACACTAATTCTACTGAGTGGAGCTTTAAAGATTTTTCCTTGATAGAGGCAGAGATTACTTTGAAGTTGATTCAAGAACTAGTTCCAAAACCAGCAAAATGAAAATCAAGATTGATAGTCACTTTATGGGCCCACAGAAATGCCCTAAAATAAATGAAATTAATGAATGGATATGGACAGATGGCTTGTGAAGTCTTAAAGAACTGGTTTCTATTTTCCATACAGCTTCCACACACACCCCCCAAATTGAGAATTGCAGAAATAACTTTACCTAATAAAACTTTTGTCTACAGTGACTAAATACTAGAAGAGCTTAACGTCAGTGACAGTAGTCTGCCTGATCTTTTGACTAATCTTAATCTTGTACAAGTGATAGGAGCATGAACTTCATGACTGCACTAAAGACCTCTCAATTATCTTTTTTCTCCTTTGACACAATTAAATGAAAAGCTAAGGAAAAAATTGTTAAAAAACTACAATAAACAGAAATAACTTGGTGGAAAAAAAATTATCCCTGTTTCAAATTAAACTGTCACTATCTGTTTTTAATTATCTAAATTGGAAAATTAGAAATCCACTTTAAAGCTATTTTTTACATTACCATAAAGGTAATACTGAAATCCAGATTTTAACCTGAGTGGAATAAGAAGTTACATACTTACTTTTTTAAAAACACATTTTACAAAGAACATGTAAAAAACTATTCAGAATTTAATCAGAATTAAGAAACAATTCATTTAAATTGATAACTGTATTAAGAATTTGAGGAAAAAAAAAAAAGAATTTAAGAAATACATTTCAATTACTTGGCATGTTTTTCCAAGACATAGTACATATTATTTCTGGTAGTGTTTTAACAATGTTTTTTCTTTATGTAGTATTTTGCTTATAGAATAAGTCATAATTTATCCCTTTGACCTACTGACCGAGGTTACTTGAATCACTTAACAAGAACTGATTAAATTTAACAGTGCCTTCATTCTGTAATTGATATAGAAAAGATTTGAAAAATGTCTATTTCTCCTGACAGTACAGGTGGTGATTGGTATCCACCACTTTTCCCAGCCTATCTTTACAGTGGGCAGTGATGTCTGGAATTCCTCTTAGCTACATCAGTTCTAAGACTATGAAACACAAAAAGGGTTTTCAGATGACTATAATGTTAGACCAAAAGGAGCTATTTGAGAAGTCAGAAGGGTATAATATACAACCTCAAAAATCTATATGGGGAAAAAGGATCCAAATGGATAAGGATAGGCAAGGAGTCAAGAATGGAAACTTAATTTTGAAAAGTAAGCATATATACCCTTTTTTGTAGGTGGGGGGTTATGGGACCAGGTACCAGGGAAAGAAAAAGTAGCCCCTAGGTGACTCCTTATTAGGTTAGATTTATCTATTTTGCACAAGCCTCAGTGACAAAATTTATATAAATGATTTAATTATCATGCAATACTTTGTCAGAAAAGGCTTCCTCAAAATAAAAACATCAATATACTTCCTAATTTTTCATGTACTTCAGTTTTCTTAAAATGCAAAATTTCTCACATCAGGAATCTATTTATACTAGTGATTCTCTTTTCTCTAGAGTATTATGTAAGTCTAGGCTCTATTCTAGACCTACTCCATCTTCTGAAGCTAATGGGTAGTACTAAAGACTCTGTTTAAAAACTCCATTAATAATTCTGAATGTAGAATGGGGTGAGAGCCGTGACTTTTTATTATCATACCATTTTGTGGGATGAATAATGAGACATTATATAACCGTGCAACTAATTTATTAGTTCCAAGGTATTGATGTTTCTTGAAAGGGTATAACAGTGTTATCCAATAGCATTTACATATTTAGAATAATTTTTCAGAGTACCAACAATGTCCTTTAACAAGTCGTAAGATAATTGGTCATTTACCAATTTAGTGTACTACATTTATAATGAAAATTTAACCAGGTTTTTATGTGTACTCAAACATTAAGTTCTAGTTTGGATTCCATAAAGTTAGAAGTCTACTTTAAAGGTCAACCAAGACGCAACAATTTTTATTGTAAACTTTTAAGCATGACAACTTGGATGGACCAAGCACAGTTCCTATTTGAAAAATTCTTCATCTCCACTTTCAGGAAGTAACAAGCATTATTAAAGGTAATTGTGCATGTTTATTCTCTATTTGTATATATACACATACATATTCTTTTAAGTGAATCCAGCTATTAATGGTAGAAATGTGCAAGTAAAAAAAATTTGAGTGTTTGTATACATAGTTGTTAAGCAGTTCAAATTTTATTGACCTCCCAGTTTTTTGGTTTTTTTTTAAAGTTAAATTTAAGGTCATACCTCTTAAGTTTGTTGTATTATATACACATCGTGCAGAATATGACTATGAAGAGATACAAATTAGTCCATGCCCAAAAAAATTAGTTTACTAGAGTACAGAATCATCTTCATAAATACATATAAAGGATAGGAGGGGACTGTCCAGGTTTACTGAGACACTTTTAAAAGTGTTTCAAGGCACAAAATAAACACCACTGTGAATACACACATCTAGATTCTTTGTGCCCCTAATACAGCCTATCAAAGATTTGGCTTCACATCTGTTATAAAACTAAATGTACTGAAGAGATTCTGCTTCTTAGCTGAAAAACCACAGGACCTATGAACATCATGTGGATAATTACTCCAAAATATGGAGAATACTAGTACAAGCACTTTATTTTAAAAAGCAAACACAAAAGATAGGTGTAAATTCAAAAGTGTTTAAACGCTTCCATTTTGGATAATTCATTTAAGAATCTGTACAGGTTTGTTCCCAGAAGCTAATGCATCACTAGTCTCTAATAAGGAAAATGAATTCTAAAAATTAACATGGTTTTCAGTAATTCAAATTTCACTATTTATATAAAAACCTAGAGAGACCAATAATTCCAGTAGCTTCAAAAGATAAGCTAGACTCTTTGCTGTAATTAAATTTACCAATATTTGTCCAGGTCTGTTTAATATATATACAAGGAAAATACACTCATTCTATAATTTCTTATAAAATAGCAAGTAAGGAGTAGATGTAGGAGATGTAGAAGGGGAAAGAGAATTCAAAAAGTCCTTCTCTTCAGTAACTTTCACTTCAGAATCATCAAAAAGCAACCACTTGCCCTCATACTCCTTTAAGCTTTGTACTACATATGAAATTTTACTCTCAAATCCACTAATATTAATGCCTGTTTGGTTAATGGATTCCTTGTTTCTATCAGATTCATGGGTCCCATTAGTATTGTTAGTCTCAGAATTTCTATTTTCAGCAAATGCTATACTGGCAACCTTGTCAGGATTAGATGTTTTGTTGTATAGCTCATAATCTGCTTTGCTCTTTTGTCCTCCAAGAAGTCCAATAGCTTCTACATTTTTTTTGTTCAAAACTTTACTTGGCTGTGTATTTCCACTGACTCTAATCGACACTTCATCATCATAATTTTCAACCACTCCCCGTGCTTCCTCCTCATTCAATGGTTCTGGCTTACCTATTTCACACATTTGGTCAACCACAAAATTTCCCTTATCTAGTTCTAAACTGTTAAGATCAGTGACCTTAACAGAAGCAGTGTAATGCCCACTACTAATTGTAATGCCACTATGCATCACAACCGCAAATAATCCGTAGCTGTCGTTGGTTGGCTTTGTGCTCCATTCTTCTAGTGACAATTTAAGGGGTGTTAATAAAGGCGTGTTGATCTTTGAAAGTCCACCACCAAAACAGTCAAACCTTTGAAAGAAAAAGAGGTATATTTTTGCAGTTCCAGTTTTAACACATTCAAAGATTTATACCCAATGTGAAACCAACTTATAAGTCCAAATGGACCTTTAACATGTTCAGTGCTCATGTGAATAAACAAAATAAGACCTCAATTTTGTATAATATTTATAATATATACACAGAAAAAATACTGAAATAATATTCGGGTATTTCTGTGAAAAGTATGGCTCCCCCCACCCCCATTATTCTATTTAGCTACTTTTGTGCCATATGAATATTTTAAAATGGCATTTTAAAAAATACTCTAAACTAAAAATTCTTTACACATTTTAGTAAGTCATCTTAATGTGAGTTCTGTACCAAAATTTGGGAACAAAAATAAAATACAAAGGACAATAAAATGTGGAGAGCTACTGGAAAGCCTTGTGGTAATTCCAAACAAGTCATTAATTAATATACATGGAAAAAAACAATCTATGATGACATTATATATACATGCCAGAAAAAAAGTAAGATTCTCCAAAAAGGAATTTGCATTTTTTACACTTCTCATTTTTAAATAGGCATATTTTTTGTATAGTAACATACATAAAATTTGTTCCCTGCTTTAATCAGTTCTAAAATTTAATTCTGCTACTAGTCTCTAATAAAGAATGTGAAAAATTCATATTTAATAGACATACTTAATAGACAATCTTTAAAACTTCCCACACTAACTTTCTTACGGCTGCTTTTCATACCAAAAGGCTTTAAAGTGATGCATTTTTAAAGGGAAACTCTTAATAAGAGAACAAAACTCTTTTTAAAGGCAATCTTTACAAAGTACATCATCTCAGTACACTATATTCCTGCTATTAAAGTATTTTGAACAAAACTTTATAGTAGCTCATTTTCTTCATATAGTTTTTATTTACAATACTCACTCCAGGCCACTAGCAGCAAAGCACTTCAAATGAATGGTTATAACTTCAGGCATTTTGTCAAATAATAGACTTCGTTCAGCTTCAGTATAATGATGGCAATTTTCACAGAAATATTTATCCTCTCCTACAATTCTCTCCACTGAAGCAAATTGTGAAATTGCCCACCTCAGTGTCTTCATTTCTGTTTTTGGTTCTGGAGAAACTACAAAAGAGAATCCTTTCACTCACAAATGATATACCTCTCAGACATTCAGAAATTAAAATACTAATTCCATGTTCAAAATCAGTATTAATAAATTTCGATGAACTCATTCACAAATTAGAACTAAAGAGACTTCTTCTATTTAGTTTCTGAAACTCCTATCATACATAAGCCCATCCTCAACAGTGCACATTATCTTTTAAATATTTACATTTGGTCAGCCAACAAATAATTTGTGATAAGGACAGAAAAAAAACAAGATAGATATAATCTCTGCTTTCAATATCTGAATAGGTAAATCCATCTCATGGTTATTTCCCAAGACATTTCCCTACTTTTTATGTCAACTTCATTGCACTAGACTCAACAGTGGCTCAGATATTTATTGTGTGATAATTATGGTTTTTAAAAAGGTAAGCAAATAAAGCCACTTACTAAATGACTAGGCAACAAGATGGAACATCACTATTAGGAAAGTAGCTCTAGATCTGAATCCCAAAAGCTATTAACTTATTAAAGCATTTCATTTTTCTATTTTAACACCCCTATATCAAAAGGAAGATGCATGCCATAATTCTCCAAATGGTAACTATTAACAAGTAAAGTTATATAAGAGAAAAATTATATTAGGTCAAGAACATTAAAAGCCATTTCTTTTTTCCTAATTATACAAGCTAATACTGGACTGTGTATTGTTGAAGAAATATGTAATTATTCCAAGGTCCATACAAGATTCCAATTATGCTTACTTTCAGAACTCTCCTCTACTTTGGAAAGCTCATCTTCTTGTACTGGCACACTGATGTCCTGAAAATCTTCTCTTCTTTCTGTCAAACTTTCACATTCCAAGCAACGAGTTCTTAATACCAACTGACCTTGAAATAATTTCTCCACTAGTTCAAAACCAATTTGCTCCATACCTAAAAAGAAAGTAGAAAAAATATAACTTCTATGCAGCTAAACTTTTCAGTATGGCCCAAATCACTAATACTCCATTTAAATGAATTTTACCACAAATAAAAGTTCCATTTTCATATCTCAGCTTGCTTACTAGCATTAAGAAATGCCTTACTGTGAAATGTAAATTCACTGTATGGATAAGTTTTCGATCTGAGTTACTATATTTTCTAAAGAATAAGAGCCACAATCCCTTTTCCAAAGACAGTTCCTATAGAATAACTCCAGAATCAGAATGGCACTTTTGGTAAAGCCACTACATTAATCAATACTAAACATTTTCTCTGAGATCCGTAGTATGGACAAAACAAGTGGAAATCTAGTCCAAATAAGATATAACTTTGTTCTCTAACATTTTACTAAATGCAATTTCTTTCGTGACTTTATGTCAAATATTGTTTAGGTAAGAGGGTAAAATAGTCTTTTCCCACTAATATATGTTCATCAATGCTAGCTTATAAATCATAAATTATCATTACTTTATCTTGAGATTAATGAGATTATATAGAACACATCTAAGCACAGGGCTTAAAATACAAGTCACATTCAGTATTAAATTTTTCTTTCAAAAAAAAAAAAACCAAAACCTTTAGCCATACAGATATTTTATATGTGTCTAAAGAGAGAAAATTCCAATTCTACAATTGTTAATGTTCGTACATATCAATGTCCAAGAATAAATTATACTGACCTTTGTTTATGGGCTTAACTTCATTAACAGTAATGGATTTAACATTATTCCCTGGAGATTCAAGTCCACAACCATTAACCTTTAAATGGTTACCATTTTCACACTTCCCCGAGATCTCTTCAAGATCATATTCATTTTCTTTAGATTGTCCTTTGGATCCTTGGTTTGTTGTTATTTTTCCCAGACTACAGAATTTAGAAAGAATGCTGGGTTGCTTATTCGCAGACTTTAACCAATTTATTTTAACTCTTGATTTCTTTTGTGAGGGCCTTGCACTCTCATTTTCAGAAGCATACTTGGGGGTTATTTTAGGAGGAATCTCTAACATATCACCTGTAGCTTTTCTTTTTGATCTAGTTTGTCTCTGGTTCTCTTCCAATGGCTGGTGTTCCTTGGATATTTTAGCTTTTTTCTTCATGTTACCAAAGTCAGTGTCACTTTTTCTTTTCCCATTTGCTTTTGGGAGTTTTTCGTTATAATCTTCAAAATGCCTCATATTGTCAATCTCTGTGCTGTTAATACCACTCATTTCTTCTTTCTGATGGGGGATTTCTTCTACCTTAGATAATTCTGCCACATTTTTCACTTCTTCCTTTTTTAGGAGTTGGCATGTTTCTTGAATGTTTCCCAAAATACATTGTAATACTTCCTGTGCATCATGCTGTAGATATCCTTCATACATAGGGTTGAGTTCCCTATAATAAAAATTTTCATCTCATCTATTGTAGTTTAGAAGATATAATACATAAAAGAAAATTCTTACATAGAATTCATTTATAGGGACCTGCTTTATGGCCACCATTCTAATGCTATAATGACATTGCATCTATGTCTATTCTTCAACTAAATGATTAAATGGTATATATATTTTTAAGATTTACTTTATTTGCATTTGTGTTTTGGATAAGGCTGCTTTATACATAGGATAAAGATACTATAAAACAATCTAATCCAATTAAATAATAATTCTTTTCTAAACACATCTAACAAAAATTTGGAATTTATAGCTTTTATGTATAATGTATCTTGAAGTAATATGGGTCCACAATTCCTATTCTAAAATCCTTTGGGACCATGTGTATGGGAAATTCAGAAATCTTCAGATTTAGGAAGACAGCATAGCATGTAAGTAAAATATATACCACCAACAGGATAGGGCATTGCACCAAAATTAAACACATACTATTTTCTACAGAAAAAATATGTAAGTGTTCACATTAAGGATAAACATGAATAAAGAATATAAATAGCCTCATAAATTCATGTTTGATAAGTTTAATACCAAATTTATGAACAGATTTTCACTTTTCAGAGCTTCTAAGAAAAAGGACTGTGAACTGGTAGGATTCTATTCTTGCCTTTATTGCCCCATCTGGTTATATATCCCTTTCCTCAAGATAGAAACAAGTAGCTAAATTGGAATCCTAAAATTATATTATAGATTATACCTGAGTGTGTTAAGCAGTCGCCTTGGCTGAGTAGCAAGTTCATCAGTATATTTCTCTGGATTTAAGAGAAAACTAGCCTGAAGCTGTTCAACTGAAATGATTAAGGACTGTAAACTGCATATTAGTTCATAACTTGCCAAAGAATCTTCTTTGCAATTTCCCTGTCAGGAAAAAAAAAAAAAAAATCTTTTCATTTATGAACACATCAAGTACCTTCCCTCCTCTTATCTTTTTCTCACTAACCAATACTAGGTTTTCTAAAATTAATTTCATTATAGCACAAATTTTAGGAGGCACACAACCTTTTTAACTTTAAGAATAATTTTTGGTTACTTCCTATTTATGTGGATGATACTGATTTTCTAATTAGGGAAGTCAAAAGCTTCTTCAAATATATTTACTTAAGTTTTAAAAGTGAGTCTATTTGGAGAAAAAAAACAAGTAACAGGTGTTAAACAGGTACAACAATTTGGTGGTACACAAATGTCAAAAGTTTGGTAAACAATGAATAAAAGACTGGAGAAAACACAATGTAAAGAGGGATAATCTGGTTGGCTATGTAGCAAGAATGAAGAATAATTACCTTTCAGACAACATAAGTTACTGAGAAATGCAATTCCCAGTTATAATTTTGTTGTAACCAAAAAATTAATGTGTCATCCCCTTCTCCAGATCCTCCATTTAGCTATTAACTTTTTTATTTGTTTGTTTGTGTTTTACCGGGAGGTCCCGGGTATCGAACCCGGGTCCCTCCATATGGGAGACGGACGCCCAACCATTTGAGCCACATCCGTCCCCCAGCTATTAACTTTTTTATTTCTAAGCAATGGATCTCCACATATGTAGTTTAACTTTTATATTATTTTCTGGGTTTTGTTTTTTACCTTATCTACTTTTTGGTTGGCTTCATCCTTTAGGGCATCTTTCTTCCTTGAAATAATATTAAATAAGTGCTTCACTCCAGATTTAAAACCAGGACAAAAATATAATACCTATAACAAACGAAACTGTCTTAAAATGTTTACTGGAAAAACAACAATATACCTAAAGTCATTAAAACATTATCATGCTCTTTGTAAAGCATTTTTAAATGTGCATCATCTAAATTTCTAGGGTTAAGCTTTGTATCAAAACTGTTCTTTACCTCACCTTTTTACTTCATAGTTTCCCACTATTTTCCCTCATTGGCAGCAAAGCACTAAGCCTGGGCAGATACTGCTAAGACTTGTGGCTACAAGGCCACAATATGAAAAATATATTCCAAGGGTTTAGATACACAGCACCATAGAACAAGGAATCAAACAAGAGAAACTAAAGGTTTGGCATCTTCCATTTAACCAGGATCCACTCAATTTTTACTATCCTACCTTTATTTAATATATCACTTTCTCTTACCCCTAAAGGAAGTTTATAACATGGAACTTAGAATTATTATTATAGCTCATTCTGGATTATTCATAAAGGCAAAGACAGTATGGACAATAATCTTGACATTCTCAGAAACATTAAATGTTACATCATTCCTTGCCTACTAAAGTTTTATTACATAGCAAATCGTCAATTTACCTGAAGTATACTATTAAGATAACAAGTATTGCCGAGATTATTCAGTCCCACAAATGGTAGCAAGTTTTCTCTCTTCTCACAGTTTATGGGGGAGGACTGTGCAGCAGGAACAACTTGATCGCTATTAAGCATAGAAGGAAGGAAGGTATAATGAAGTAGTATCATTAAGAAACAAAGTGGAAATATCAGTTCTCTAGATTGTCTTTCTCCAAAAGTTGCAGGATCTGCAAAGTGTGTGGATTTTACTCAGATGACATTTTGAGAGGAAATTTGTAAAGGCTCAAAAATTACTACGTACCCAAAATAAAAAAGCACTTTAAGAGTGTCAATTATTACATTCAACAGGCCTGAAAACAATTCATCAAGAAGCTGTTAATCCCATTTTACAGAGTAGAAGACTGAGTAACTGCTACTTTGATTTGTTCAGCCAGCATGACATGTTAATCACACAGTTTAAATCTAAATAGAAATCTGGAAATATACTGACTATAGCACTATTTGGGAGAGGCTGCACTATCTAAGTAGTCAGATACTTAGAAGAAAGGGAATCTATAAAAAGAATTAGACAGTTATCCCTCACTTAAAAGTTATTTAAATTTGTAATTCTTTTACTTCACTTTAACAAACAGCAGGGCCTCCCTAAATATTTTTTTCATTTAAAAAGTATATCATTCATACATGAATATAAAAGATAAGTGAATAGTAAAAATTATGAACTTATAAAACAAACATGCATAACATCATACAGGGCTCCCATCCCTGTATTTTTATTTATTTTACTGGGGCTGGCTATTATTCTAGTATCTCAAAGTTTATAAGTATTGAATGCTTGATAAATAAAATGTCCACATACTACCTCCAAACCCCTAAAATACCAATAATTAGGAAATTAACACAAGGGACCAAATCTACTTTTAGTCACCCAGCAGAGTACCCATTTGTTAAATAGGGAGCTAATGCAGACTCCAGATAGAGCAACCGATAGAACTGGTGGAGTATTCTATTTTGTTCTGATTTCTTTTCAATCACTGAAGAATTTATTTGCATAAAAAGCATTTATTTTTAAGTTTATTTTATTTATTTATTTATTTATTTTTATTTTATTTTATTTTTTAATTTTTATTTTACCAGGAGGTCCTGGGGATCGAACCCAGGTCCCTCCATATGGCAGACGGACGCCCAACCACTCGAGCCGCTTCCGCCCCCCTAGTTTATGTTAAATATGATTTGCAATTATATGCCTTCAATAGGCCTGCTAATTCATATACTAGGTATAACTACATTTAAATATCTCCGATTTTTTTTTTTTTTTTTATTTTACCGGGAGGTCCCGGGGATTGAACCCAGGTCCCTCCATATGGGAGACGGACGCCCAACCAGTTGAGCCACATCCGCCCCCCATAAATATCTCAGATTAACTGTCAAGTGTTCTGAATTTTAAAATTAGCTATTGTCCTTTTTTTTTTTAAACCTTACATGAATGTGTTACACTACAAATAGTCAAGTTTAAACTGAAAAATAATTTTAGTATTTCTCCAAGTTAGTCTAACTACTTGGCTGAGCACAGTGAAATTGAGTTAACATTATGGATGTGATCCCTGTGGGGAAACCACCAGTTTTGGTCTGTTCCTACTATAGAAAATCCATAGACTTGTCTATGGACTATCAGTATCAGAAAGCCTAGAGATATCAACCCAAGTTCACTGCTTCTTCAGTGATATGGAATAAAAAGGTATACAAATATACTTAGAAAAGGACACATACATTTCAGATCCTCTATATTCAGACGGTTTTTCTTCATTTTCTTGAGAATCTGTGAAATCCAAAGCTCTTTTAGTTTCCTTTTTCTGAAAAAACTTCAAGGAAAGTCTGTTTTTCTTTGATGGACTACCTCTTGAAAGCCCATTATTTTCACTAGGTATGACACCAGGCATTTTCTCTTCAAATCCCAAGGAGTTGACAAGTATTAGTTTATAGGAAGAAGGTGGAATCACCAATTATATCTGTTAATCATAGAGAAAAAGTTTCATTAGATTTCAGTTACCAGTTATAGGCACAAAAAAAAAAAAAAAAAAAAACATCAATTTTGAAAACAAATTTGCCAAGGTTAGAACTTCGCATTTGAAAAACTGATGTACAGCAGCAATAGGCACTCAATGTTTGCTGCCTAAATGAAGGAGCTTGCCACACTGGCCTTAACTTTCTGAATATCAGATACTGAAGCCTACTATCAGATTAAGGACCCCATCACAAATATGCTATTTAATAAAACTCCTAATTTATTAAATCATTCAGAAAATATTGATTGAGCAACTTCCATCTCCAGTTTAGAACTACAGATGGTTGAAAGGGAAAACATATTAGTGCTGGACATAAATGAGTCCTCCCCATGGCCTTTTCTAGTTATTGAGTTAATATGTGAACTAATGACTTTAAAAAGCATAAAGTGTAATTTACATATAAAGAAAAGGCATAGCTCTTGTTACACCTAAAAACTTGAGTGAAAGGTATAACAGTTGTGATGATGGTGTAAAAAACTTGAACTTTGTGTATATTAAATTTTTCTGTACTACAGGCCACAATATTCTCATTTTCCAAGGACCTTTTTTAATTACAGATTTTTTTAAAAAACCGCTTTCAATAAGGTAAAAACAGACTTGCTTTGGCTTATGCAACCTTTTCTACCCTATTTTAAAGTAATATTTATGTATGAAAAACCATGGCAATATTTATGGTAACTATTTTATACATTCTATCTTCCATTTTGACATCTGGGGGAAAATCATTTAGAGCCCAAAACGTCAGTTAAGGAATTTCAAATGTACATACAAAGTAGTAAGATGCACTAACAAAATTCACTCAAATTCCATCCATAAGCATTTCACTCCACGGACTAATCAGGGAATTTGTAACACTGAATAAACCCACATTTTTGAGACCCAAACTCAAGAACTGGAAAGCTGACCAATTTCCCCATCCTGTCTCCAACTCAACTTATTCTCCTTAGTTACGAAATGCTAAACCGGTCTGAGCTAAATTGTCAGAGATCTCTCTAAGCATTAATAATTTTCTTATAAGGATTTTCTTGGGAGCCAATTCTACTAAATGACAAACTGCATTCTCTAAGTAACAGTAACCAGCTTTAAATAGATGAGAAAAAAATGATCCTAATCAATAAACCAACCCTCCTGGCTCCTTCAAAGCAATTATCAAATACTTAACATTACCGAGAATATATCATCTTGCGCCTGTATTTCCTTACATCTGAATTGTTACATCAAAAAATGTTTCTCCTAAAATTATAAATCAAGTTTCGAAGTAAAGAGAATGAACTGAACATTAATAATTCTGGAGCAAATGACAAGCGTGAACAATAAGTACTATTATGTTTTACGCAATTCCTATTTTTCAAGAAACATGTATAACAGTTAAGGCTAATATTCTCGGCAAAAGCTTAAGACACGTGGTCTTTTTCCAAAAAGACGTCTGGAAAAAATTTAGTGGAAGTGGAAGAGAATGCGCGGTAAATTTTACGTAAAAGAAAGCAATTATACAGATATAGGAGTGAAAACATTTCTTCTCCCCATCCCGCACCATTCTAGGGAACAGAAAGATGACAAGACATTGTGTCACTGGATGTCTATGCCCCTCCTTTAGATACAGCACTGGGCAAGGTGGGACGCTGGCGGGTGGCGTCTCTGGCCCATACCACAATTCACTTGAAAACGCCTGCCCCTTGGCCGGGAGAGTTGGCCTATTTACGTCCAGCCCGCACCTGCCTTCGTAAGTCCCCGGTAGCGGCACGAAGGGACGCCCCTCCGGGTGCACAGAGGGCTCACCTAGCAGCTCGGCAAGGATGCACGACCGCGTCCCAGAGCAGACCCACTCGGGCGCCGGCCAAACTTGTCTCGGCGCCCGGGCACCGGCCCTTCCTTCCCAGGCCCGTCCTTACCTGGTCATGGCCCAAAGCGAAGTCCGCGGCGGTGACGCCGACGAGTCCAACCGGGATAGGTGTGGGTACGACAGGTGAGCCCCTGCCACTAGCCCGACCCCAGGAAAGGCTGGTCGGATCGCCCTCCCCGCAGGAGTGACCATCCGCTCTCAAGAGCGGGAACCCGGCCGCCACTCGGTCCTGCTTTGCGCCCACACCAACTACATTCCCAAGGGGCGGCCGCCTGGGTCCGCCCCGGAATGGAAAGGAGCGCAGAAGTGGTCCCGCTTGCGAAGCGCCTGAACCGCTAGGGTCTTTCCCACTCCACCACCGAGGGGAACTTGGCGCGTTTTCCTCAGTCTCAGGACCCCCGTATTTTAGCCTCCGCCCGCGCCAGCGCTGCTTATGAAGGCGGCGTCCTTTGAAAATGCCGGTTCTAGTCTCCACGCTGCAGAGACGCGAAAGGCAAGAGCCGCCTCGCGATCGCCACTCGCCCCCCTGGCACGCCCGGGCTCCGGAACCAGCTGGAACGGTAGTTTCCCCAAGATCCTAACGGGTTCTGCAGTTTCAAACAGCGCAGGCACAGTCAAGGGCAGCCCGTGCGGGTCCTCGCTGAGGGCGCGCGCTAGGTGCTAGAGGCCTGGCGGGCGGGCTCGAGCCTCACACCCTTTTTTTTTTTTTTTTTTTTTTTTTAACCATTCGTGCGCGAGAAAGCAGACGGACGGATCGGGAGACGGGACAGAGAGAAGAGGGGGCGGGCCCCTTCCTCGAGAAGGGGCCGCCAGGTGCTCAAACCCACCAATCCGTGATGGTGGATCACCTAAAGCTCGTCCCAACACCACCCAGGAGGAGCCAATCAGCAGTACCTAGTTGAAAGCCAATTGGATGGGCGGAGTAAGGAAGTCCCTCCAATACCAAAAAAGAAGAAAGGAGGGCTCCAGCCAATCATTATTGGACATACAGAGCGTTCCTAGGGAGCAGTTTCCCTCCTTCCTCTTGCATTCGCGATCGAGTGCGCGCTTTCGCTGCTGATTGTTAAATCTTGCTTTGCGTTTTGTTAATCCTCGACCGTGGGACGCCACGGAGGGTGCGGTTTCCGGAGTGAGGGCCTCACAATAAGCCCCGCCCCCCTTTTAAGCGTACACACTCGGCGGGGTTACCAAGGAGACTAGTTTTGAAAAATGGCTGACCGGTTTGTTTGTCGTTCCGCGCCAGTGCCGTCCCAATAAATAACAGTCCTTGCGATGGAAAACAATAAATTTTCAGCCGAGAGTTTATAGAGCTGAGGTTCCTTCTTCACACCCTCCACGCCTCATTTTCTCCTTTTACCCTTTCCATTTTCCCGGCCGCGAAAGAATGTTAAGACCCAGCTCTGGCTAAGAAAGCGGCAAGAGTTTTAGCGAAAGCTCTACTAAGGGTCTCAAAAGCGGCAAGGCAGGCCTCACCTGGTTTGTGCTTCCTTCTACCTGCACATGCTTACCTTAATGAGGTTAACTCACAAAGCAAGAGCTGCAATTATGCAGAATAAATTCAGTCCGATATCATTTAACAAGTACGTTTTTAGGTGCCTGCTAAAGTGCCGGGCATTTTTTCTAGGCGTTGGGGAGTGAGTAAAATACATTCCCTCCTCTAAAGAAATTTTACATTGGAGGAGAGAGACGGACGTCAAACTAGAATGATAGGAAATAATACAAGGAAATAATACAAGCGAAAAGGAAAAGAGAAAAGTGTGCTGATCTAAATGAAATGGTTTGGAAAGACCTCTGAGTTGACGTTTGAGGAGAGAACTGAATGAAAGTGGGAGCGAGGCTTAGGGGAATCTGAGGAAACAGTGGTCCAAGCATATGAAGGGCAAGTTACAGAAATCATAAGGCTTAATATTCTTGGCATTCTAGAAAGAAGCAAGGAGACCTGAGCGCTTACAGCACAGTGAGCCTGAGTAAAAAGGTAGTAGGAAATGAGAATGAGCTAGTCAGGGCTCTGGTCAAATAGGGTTAAGAAGATGGGATTTTAAGTGTGATGGGAAATCATTAGATGGTTTTCAACTGGAGTGGCATTTTTTTAAAAAATGGCTCTCGTGGATAGACTATTGAACTTAAGGTGTAGAAGCAGAAATGTCAGTTAGGTGGACTGGAATAAACTGGGAGCAGTGGAAGTATATTGAAAACTAGTTAGGATTCAGGATATATTTTGGAGTAGAACCAAATTCTGCTGATGGATTGACTGCATGGTATGTGAGAAATAGACAAAGATGACAAAGTTTTTTTGTTTTGTTTTTACCAAAGCAATGAATAGTACTTGGCTCTTGCTAAAATGGGGAACACAGCTTCAGGTATTCTGTGTGCAGTTAGTGATTTTGCAAATGCATTCTTTTCTATTCCAGTCATAAGAAAGGATCAGAAACAGTTGGTATTCCCGTGGAATAGGCAAAAACATACATTTCCAATTTTGCCCCAGGGCTGTTAACATTCCTGCTCTCTGTCACAATATAGCCTGAAGAGACCTGGACCTTGTGGGCATCCTGCAGAACATCACACTGATCCATTACATCAGTGATATCATGCTGATTGAGAAGGATGAGCAAATTATGGTATAACCATACCAGGAGAATTAAAGGACTGAAAGTGTGTAAGTGTGGTGGAGGTGCAAAAGAGAGCTAAATCATTTTTCATATTGAGAAGTCAATAAATAATGGCGAATCGAAAAATCAAGAAGAAACGTGAACAAGGTATTTAGAAACGTGGAGGTAAATAGTAAAAAATCAGCTAAAAGTTGAAAGTGGTTGCTTTGGGGGAATGGGAAGTCTTGCTGGGAATCTTTTAACTCTTTAAATCATGTGCTGGTATAATTTTGAAAAAAAGCAAAATAGTTTAAAAACATCGCTGTAAATGAATTGTTTCCTTATTTCATTCCCTGGTTGGAGCAAATAGGCTCAACTGGGGTAGGATTATTTTGTTTGGGAATGACAATTCTTTTGACCCTCACCCTCTAGGTCCAAGTTAAAGGAGGCCCAATATGTGAGCCTTTGACCTTCATCCAGCACTTTTAGTAACCACAAAAGGCAACCAAACTCAAAACAAATGGTGAAACCATTATCCAGTAATTAGTTTTTTTAAAAAGTTTATTTGCACAAATAAAGTCTGTTTAAAAGGCAATAACTACAAACCCAGGTTCAGGTGGGAGGGTCTCTTATTCTTATGAAGAGAATGTCTTGCTCCACTTCCTTAATGTTTGTTAACAATTTAGTAGACGAATGTCCGGTAAGTGGGTGGGTGATGAGGGGGTAGCAGGAAGTCTCATCAGCCTATTTATAGTCCATGAGAAGAGAGTCTTGTCTTTCTCATGCCATTAAGACTCTATCTGAACCCATTTTGAGAATACACCTACAATTAAACTTGAACAATGTTTTTATTAATTGAATAAAATGTACTAATAAAGTCCTAGGTATGTGAAGAAAAAAGGAATTCTTATGCTTTTCTTTTGAGTATCATGGACACATGGTTTTTTGCAATCTTATTTTAAGCATAATTTTTATTTCCCTTTTGAAACAAAAAAATTGTCACAGTTTAACCTGTAGGAACTCCTTTTAAGTAGGCTTCTGGATCCTCTTAACATTTTGAAAGCATCCTTGCCCTCTGGTAAATTCCAGGCCTATTTTTAAAAATATTTTCTTAATAACTTGAATATACCATATATTTTACTGTTTTACCATATTATATGTCTAAATCAAAATATGATTAAACTTGATTTATAAAATCTTATTTAAACATGTCATAAGATGGAAAAGATATTATTCATTGTACATTACCATTTCATTTTGGGCTTTGAAAACCACCCATGTGTTTTCAATTTGATAAGAATACAATTGGATCTAACATGGGGATTGCATGATAATTATGATGAAATTTTCCTTCTTTTGTCTCAAATATCTTGGAATTAGATTTTGTGTAGACATTGGTATCAAACACCAAAATTTGTTGGCTTAAAATAGCAGTTTATTGGGAAGCGGCTGTGGCTCAATCAGTGGGGCTCCCGTTTACCATGTGGGAGGCCCCGTGTTCGGTTCCCAGGGCCTCCTGGTGGGGGCGGGCCCGCCCGTGCGGCGTGGTTGGCTGACCCGGCGAGCACAGGCAGCAAGGGGGGGATAAATGAATAAATAAATAAAATCTTTAAAAAAAAAAAAAAAAATAGTTTATTATTCCTCACAATTCTATGGTTTGGCTGGTGGTTCTGCTGGTCTCTCTTGGGCTCCCTTATTTGGCTGCATTCAGCAGGCAGGAGGGCCAGGGGACTAGGATGGGTGAGAAGTAGGGGATAGAGTAGGGCAGGGGGCATAGTTGGGCCTTTCTCTCTCTCTCTTCCTCAAGGAGTCCAAATCAGTCTTCTTCCCATAGAGATGGCAGCAACATTCCAAGAGGGCAAGTTCCAGTGTGCAAGTGCATACTAAGTCTGCCTGTGTTACTATATCACTGTCCCTTTAGCCAAAGCAAATCCCTGGCAAAGCCCAAAGTCAGGGGTTAGTGGATGATACAAGGTCATGGATATAGGAAACAGAGTCATTTGGTGTCTTTAATGTAATGGTCTACACCAGTCTTCCTTTGAATATTATCTTAATATAGGACAAGTTACCTGAAAAGAAAAAGTATTACCACTCAGGGATATATCACACAAAAGACCTAGTATTTATAAAGAATTTTATATGAGATTTGGCCAAAATTATTCCTTTAATTATTAATTTTTATATGCAAATATGTATTTCCTAGTCATTATCTTTTATCAAAGGCAGTTTGATGTTGAACTCTAGCATTTTTTCTTTAAAAAGTCTTTAAAATATATATTTTATTTAGTCTATAGCCTCAAAGACAATTAAGAATGTTTTTTTAAAAGAAGTTTAATAGGGGGACAGATGTGGCTCAAATGGTTGAGCATCTCTCTCCCATATGGAGGGACCTGGGTTCGATCCCCGGGACCTCCCGGTAAAAAAAAAAAAAAAAAAAAAAAGCAGTTTAATATTAAAATAAATAATATTGTAGCAGTTTGATATTATTGATGAATTCCAAAAGGAAATATTGGATTATGTTTGTAAACTGGTCTTTTCCTATGGGCATATTAGAGTGTATTGGATTCAGATGTTTTACTTTTACTTAATTATGATGAGGGCTTTGGTTGGGCCACATTAGTAGAGCATTGAGTCCTCACCCCTTGGTGGGTGGGGACTCCCAGATAAAAGACATGGCAAAGGACAGAGTTGGAGTTCTGATGCTGAGTTTTGAGCTGGAGCCTGGGAAGTGAACACACAGGAGAAGAACACAGAGGAATAGAGATGGCTCTTAGACACAGCAGAAGCCCCAGGGAGAGAGACAGAGCTGATCGCCTGATAGTCTACATCTGGCCTTGTGGAGGTATCAGAGTTGCTGAGCCTGGAAACAACCAAGCCGCAGGAAGAGAGGAACCTAGGAAGCCTGAACCCTCACAGATGTCAGCAGCCATCTTGCTCCAACACTTAGCAATAGACTTTGGTGAGGGAAATAACTTATGCTTTATGGCCTGGTAACTGTGGGCCTCTACCCTAAATAAATACCCTTTATAAAAGCCAACATATTTCTGGTATTTTGCATCAGCACCCCTTTGGCTGACTAATACATATATTAATATAATTAAAATTGTCCAAAAATATCATGCATTAAAAATTACACAGAGGGGAGTAGATATACCTCAGTGGTTGAGTGCCTGCTTCCCTTGTATGAGGTCCTGGGTTCAATCCCTGGTACCTCCTGAAAAAACAAACAGAAAAACTACACAGGAAGATTAAGGAGAATGCTTTTTATGGGTTCATATTTTATAATTTCATCTGTGATTTAGAAGAACGAATTTATAAGAACAGGTATGTAGATTATACTATGGTTCAACTGTAATTCCATGTTTACCTTACATTTATACTTTTTTCAATATAGACAAAATATTTCAGCTACTTTAGGGGAAAAAATCTGAATCTTTGCAAGGAATAAAATCTCACGTTTGTATTCCCAGTGTTTTCATTTCCTTCAGATGTGAACCAGAAAGTCACATTAAAAAATTAAAGTTCACCAAAAAAGAAACAATTTTAGCAATAGATTTTTTTTTTATTTTGCTTATTAGCATTAAGTAAGGAAATTTCCACAGTAAAAAATGTTAACTTTTATAGATTAGTTATATCATACATTTTATTACCTTTGGATTTAAAACATTTAGTATAAAAGTTCCAAGATTTGGAATTATAAAAATTGCATCAAAAACAAAACACAGCAGAGCAGGTGTCGCTTAGTGGTTGAGCACCTGCTTTGCATGTGTGAGGTCCTGGGTTCAATCCCCCATACCTCCTAAACAAACAAACAAACAAACAGAAAAAGCACAAAGGAACTCATGTATGATTTTTTTTTTCCTCCAAAAAAGAAAAAGGGATGATTTAGCTCCCTTATTCTCACCCAGAAACCATGGTCTTTGGAATCAGAATTCAAAGTGACACCTTTTTTCTCACTTGAGTGGTAGGCATGAAGGAATTGTCTGTGTTACCATACATGTAGATACATGTGTGTATGCATGTGCATAGACATATTATTATTATACCATAATTTATTTGCTGTAGGCTGGCTTTTTTTTTTTTTTTTTTTTTTTTAAGCATGTGTTACAGTTGGTCAGTTTGATGTAATTATGAATTCCAAAAATGTAATTGAATCATGCTTGTAAACTGATCTGTTAATCTGGGCATGATTAGGTTAGGATTAGGGCATTGAGCCCCACCCCTTGGTGGGTGGGGGATTGAATATAAAAGGCAAGGCAAAGGAAAGTTGAAGCAGTCTTTTGAGAAGCAGTTTTGATATTGGAAAGAAGGCCCCAGGAGAAGAGAAGCAAGCTGTTTGCCTGATCGTCTACAGCTGACCTTGTGGAGGAAACAGAAGCTAAGCCCGGAGAGAAACGCAGCCCCGGGAAGAGAGGAACACCAGAAGCCTGAACCCTGGTAAACGCTGGCAACTGTCTTGCCCTAACACGTGGCAATGGACTGTGGTGAGAGAAGAAACCTAATGCTTTATGGCCTGGTATCTGTGGACTTCTACCCCGAATAAATACCCTTTATAAAGACCAACCCATTTTTGGTATTTCACATTAGCACCCCTTTGGCTGACTAATACAGCATGGAAGTTAAATCATTTTCCTCTGTAAGAGTATGCTGAAAAACAAATTTATTAGTTAAAACAATTTAATTCCTAATAACACCTTAGTTTTATTGATTAAGAATTTATCACAATACCAATAAAAGTTATGTCTTTAGGTTTGCACACAAAACATGCTTATCTATATTCATTCTTTCAAACAGAAAGAAATTATTTTGAAATGATTTGTATTTATACCTGTTGCCAATGGAAGATTTATGTTTTCAATTAAGAATTTTATTTGGCTACTTGGAAGAAAACTTTTATAAACACTCAATTTTGAGATCTTGAGACATCCAAATGTCTCTTAAAAACTCAATTAGTTGGGGGTCGGATGTGGCTCAACTGGTTGGGCATCTGCCTCCCATATGGAGGGACCCGGGTTTGATCCCCGGGACCTCCCGGTAAAAAAAAAAAAAAAAAAAACTCAATTTGTTTATAAAACGTGCACACATTACACAGCTTTTAGGCCATGCTCTTTTAAGTTTTGTTTTAAAGCAACTTATTAACTAACCTCCATATGATAAGTTACTCATGGTATAATCTTTTTTAAATTTCCCCCTCATTTAAAATTTTAAAGTCTACAATCATTCCTGCCATCTCTTGCTCTCTCCCCTGTCTTTTTGTCAGTTGGGGATATAAGGAATAGCTTGGGCTGGCTACCCAGTTTCCCTGAAGAACTTTGACCTGGTTTTAGAGGTCTCCTCTACTGAGATTTCTACAAGTACTTCATTGTTTCCTCATACATTAAAAAGTCCAGTCTACTGGACTTTCTTGAAGTGTCCTGCTCCCTTGAACTTTAAGTACATCCCTAAGATAGCAACTTCTTATCCCAAGTTACCTCTAGTATACCAATTTTCAATGAATTGACAATGTTTATGTATACTTAAAAATGTAAATATCCTTGAACCACCCTCTATCTCAGATCTCACAAAAGAATTGTGATACCCTTGAACTATTCATCCTTGTTTACCTAGGAGATTTCCTCAATTTATGCAGAGGAGAAGGACACACAAGCTGAGTCTATTCTTACCTCAAAGCTTTATTTTAGTGAAAGGACCAAATCTTCCAGATACTCATCCCTAAATGCCCTTTAGATGCTGGCTAGCAAGTGTGCCCCTGGGAGAATTCAGGAATGGCACTTCCCTGAGTCCATAGTTTTGAATCTCTTGCCTCAGTGTTTTGTTTTTTTTTCCTATCTGGTTGCATCATTGTCTTTTTGGTGCATTGCTTTGCCACACAGAGGCCTGCACCTCGCCGCGCTGCACTGGTCTGGGACGCCTTTTTTCTTTTTTTTTTTTCTTCACCAGGAGGTACCGGGGATCGAACCAGGTCCTCCATCATATGGTAAATGGGAGCTCAATTGCTTGAGCCACAACTACTTCACCCTCAGTGTCTTTACATACTCAGAAGTGCCTATACCTGAATTCAGAGAAATCTACTCATTGATATTGCATTTTCCTTAAGTCTAAACACTATTTCTACACAATTCTTACCTAAGAGTAAGTCTAGCAGATCTGTCAGCAAAAGGCATGATCCTAGACCAGGGTTAGTCAGTCGGGCTGGTCCCTATGAAAGGAACCCAGTAGTAATTTCAAAGAGTCTGTGGGTTTCTGTGCCAAGGTTGGATATTCCATCCAACTATTCATCTATTGAACAAACTAACTCCCAGTCAAGGGACCACAAATTGTTTAAATAAACCAGGCTTCATACTTTTATTATTAAGATCTGATAGTCATGTGTGGGACGGCGACCCTCTACTCAAAATTTCTGAAGACAGAGAGTTGGATTAAAGGCAGCAGTAATTTATTTCTTTCTCATGAGAAAGGGCACACACCCAGGCTAATGGAAGCAGGGTAAGTGTGCGTGGTTAGTGTGGGAACAAAGATTATATAGGTACCCTGACCCAATATCCCATTTCCCTCCCTCCCTTACCTCACCCATTTCCCCATTGGCTGGGGACTATGGACTTACAATCTTAAGTGTGAAAACTAACCCAATCACGGAGTGACGCAAGGATTTATTGCCTTTTTAGGGAGAACATGAAGGCACGTCTCCAGTATCCAGGGTCATCCCCTTTTACTGACGTGGATTCTGGGGAAATGAGTCATGCAGGTTACGTGCAGGAATGTGGGGCTTAACTTGTGACTGAGACCAGAACAAGAATGTGGAAGGATTAGATAAGCAGGAACAGATAATTCAGTTTGAGAAGAGACCACCTTTTGTTCTATTTCTCTCAGGCAGTATTGTATTTGGCCAACATTTCAACAATTGTGGGGGAGTGAACAGAAAAGATTAGCACTAACATCTGCATATTCAAATTTCTCTCTCATTCCTAGAGATGAGAGACAAAATTTTATAGTGGAAAAGACACAAACAGTGTATTAGTCAGTCAAAGGGTGCTGATGCAAAATACCAGAAATCTCTTGGCTTTTATAAAGGGTATTTATTTGGGGTAGAAGCTTACAGTTACCAGGTCATAAGCATAAGTTACTTCCCTCACCAAATTCTGTTGCCACGTGTTGGAGCAAGATGGCTGCTGATGTCTGTAAGGGTTCAGGCTTCCTGGGTTCTTCTCTTCCCTGGGCTTGTTTCTCTCCGGGCTCAGCTGCTCTGCTCCTCTGTGTGCTTATTTCCTGAGCTCCAGCTCAAAATTCTCAACTCTGTCCTTTGCCATGTCTTTTCTCTGTGAGTCCCCGCCCACCAAGGGGCAGGGACTCAACACCCTACTGATGTGGCCCAATCAAAGTCCTAATCATAATTTAATCAATTAAAAGTGATGCCTCTGCCAGACAAGTTTACAAACATAATCTGATAACTGTTTTTGGAATTCATAAACAATGCCAAACTGCTACAAACGGTATATATATTAGTCAGTCAAAGGGGTGCTGATGCAAAGTACCAGAACTCTGTTGGCTTTTTAAAAGGTATTTATTTGGGGTAGAAGCTTACAGTTACCAGGCCCTGAAGAGTTCAACTCAAGGTACCATGAGAGGTTCTTTCTCACCCAAAGTCTGTTGCCATGTGTTGACGCAAGATGGCATGTGATGTCTGCAAGGGTTCAACCTTCCTCCTTCCTCTTAAGGCTCCGTGGTCCCAGCTTCTTCCATTAACAGCTGTAGGCTGGCATAAGGCTCGTCTCTCTTCCCGGGGCTGGTTTCTTTCTGGGCTCAGCTACTCTGTTTTCTCCACAAGGTCAGCTGTAGACTATCAGGCTCATCTCTCTTCCCTGGGCAGTGTCTATGGAGCACTCTCTCTTCTGTGTATCTGCTTCTGTGTTCTTCTTCTCTGTGTATTTACTTCTCTCTCTTTGATTGAGCCTCCATTTATATAGCCCACAACCGTACGCTAGCTGTAGGTGGGGACTCAGATCGACTTGCCCTAATGACATGATCAAATAAAAGCCCTAATCTTGATTTAATAAAGTGAACATGAAACCTCTGAGTCTAAAACAATCTAATATGCCCAAAGGAACAGACCAGTTTACAAACACAATCCAATATCCATTTCTGGAATTCATAAACAATACCAAACTGCCACAGGATAGTTTTGATATTTTTCCATTTCAATCTTTTAAGTAAACTTGAGATCACCTCATACAGCATCACAAGCATTGTCATCAAGCAGCCACACTTATTAGAAAGCCCTCATGCTCCATGTATAGGCCTTTTTTAAACAGACCTAGCACAAGTAAAGCTAACACAAATGTACCTAGAGTTTTTTTTGAAAAAGCAGATTCTGTAAAAAGGAACAGTAGGAGTTTTAGAATTTTTCCAAAAATTGCCCACAATAGATTTATACCAAGTATAGTAACTTTTGTTATTGCCGAAGACTACTTCTTCTTCCTTACTCATTTTCTCAACTTTCCAAATATATTTATTCATTATGAATTACTTGAGAGATGTGAAAGAATATATGAAACATTTCTTTAAGTTGTGAAGATAATAATAAAATAAACACGCACAGAGCCATCAACCAACTAAAAAATTGAGTATCATTAATAGCATTAATAGCATTGAATCCTCCCATTGAGCCTCTACTTTTTCCATCCTCCTGCCTTCCTTCTTTAGGAACTACTAAAATACTACTTTAGTACTTGGGTAACTACTATTTTGGATTTTTTTTTTATTCTTATCTTTATAATTCTACTAAATATATATGTGCCTTGAGATAAACTATTGTTCCATTCTATTCAGTTTTTTGAAGTTTACATAAGTGGTATCATTCTATGACTTGAGTTTTATACTTAACATTATGTTTGAGAAATTCAACTATGTTATTGCATATAGCTGTAATTGACTTATTTTCACTGCCATGTAGTAGTCTATTATGAATATGCCTCAATTTATTTAACCATTCCCTGTCAGTGAGCATTTGAATTATTTCCAGGTTTTTTTCTTATTATAAATAATGCTACCAAAAACTTTCTTACATATGTATCTCCTGGTGCACATATGCAAATAATTTTCCAGGGTGCATCTTAACTCTATCAGATGATGCAAAACTGTTTTCCAAAGTGTTTGTACAATTTACACTTGCACAAATAATGTATAAGAATTCCTGGTTCTTTTTCTCCTCACCTATACTAGATATTGCCAAACTTTTAAATTTTAATTTTCCCTAAACTAGAAAGTATAGAAACAGTAACTTACTGTGGTTTTAATTTGCATTTCCCTAATGACTACTGACCTCGAGCACCACTCATGTGCTAATTTCCCATTCCTGTATTTTCTTTGATGATGTTTCTATTCAAGTCTTTTTGCCCATTTTTTTAAAAAATCAGGTTGTTTTTCTTCCTATTGTTGAGTTGTAAGAGTTCTTTATATATTCTGGATATAAGTCCTTTATCAGAGATATGCTTTTGCAAATATTCTCATTTGGTGGCCTCCCTTTTCATTTTCTTTAAAATGTCATTTTTTAAAATATGGTAACCATATTGTAAATACTAATTAAGTTTTCTAAAACAAAACTTGAAAAGATCCAGCATGCATGTTTAGTTTAAGTGCAATGGATTGAAGACCAAGTATACATGTTACATGCATCAAGGCTAGATTACAAAATATCATAGTTATCATCGTCATCTTCATGTTTTCTTCTCATTGCATTTGATGACTCATGGGCATTTGTGACAACACCATGTTAGTGGTAATAAGAATGTTTTCGGAGCCACTTAATGATAGATTAATCAGAACATTCTGAACTGCTGATGTTGCAGGAATGGATGTTTTTATGGCTGGGGACTGTGAAATGGACAGCTGCACTATAAACCTTTGCCTGTGAGGGACAGTGGAGTCCCTACTTTAGTTGAAACAGACATGGTTTGTGGAGTTGGTGTTCCTTGTGCAGGAGTACTAGGTCTGCTAGTAACTGAACCCACACTTAACTGGTAAATAGTTATTCTTCCTGCAGAAGTAGATGCCTTTTTTTTTTGTAAAAGACTTAAGTTTATAGTTTAGTGTAGTTAAGCATTATCTATCACGTGGCAATCTAGAACCTGAATATGACTTGATCAATGGTAAAGAGGTTTGATTTCTTTGCCTTTCAGTATCTAATAAAAAATTTCGGCAAGGGAGGAAAGGTAAAAGATTGGTCAGTGTGACAGGATTGCCCATCGCATAACATCTGCATCAACAGTAGCTTTCTTAGCATGACTTGAATAAATTTTGCATCATCTTGAATTGTGGTCACATATTGGAAGGCAAACTCCAAAATCTGACTTATAACTCTTGGCTCATATTCTGTAACCCCTATATCCTATAGGATTTGTGCCATCATCTGAGCATCTTTTGGCATGCTCTTGGGAGAAGTCATCTTGCCAGGCTCCATGATATCCAGTGATCAGACTTCTTTAGCTAAATCACCCATATTAATGTATTTCAGTCCTGATCTTTTTTTTTAAAGGAGGTACCGGGGATTGAACCCAGGACCTCATACATGGGAAGCAGGCACTCAACCACTGAGCTACACCCACTCCCCTAGTCCCATAGATTTTGTTTTTGTTGTTGTGTGTTTTTATTGTATGATCTCACTTTTATGAAATAAATAAAATATGTAAATTCATAGAGTCAGAAAATAGAATACAGGTTTCCAAGGGCTGGGTGGGAGTGGGGAAGGTGGCATTAATATTTAATTGGTATGGAGTATCTGTTTGGGGTGATGGAAAATTTTAGTAAAGGATGGTGGTGATTGTGGCACAACATTGTGTATGCCATTAACACCAATGGATTGTATAACTGAATGTGTATAACACAGAAAATTTTAGGTTGTATTTATGTTTGTTACGAGATAGTTCTGGATTCTGGGCTTCTAGGTTCTTGGCTTATGTCGCATAAAAGAATTCAAGGACATACCATAGGGTAGGCAAGGGAGTAAAGAGTTTATTAAGAAAAAAGAAAATGAGAAAAGCATGGACCGTGGGCATACTGCAGAGTGAGTTGCTCAGATGGGACCCCACATCAGGGCTCTTTAAGGTCTTTCCTCCTCCCCAGTCATGATGCTGGGGGTGGGACCCCAGCTGTTTGCTGTTCTGATTGGTTGCCCCACCTGACAGTTCTCAGGGGCCAATGGTGAGGCCTTTTGAGGATGTCCTGGGCTTTCCCTCTTGTTCCAAATGAGGTCCTCATGACCAGGATCTCCAGTATTGTGGTTTTTTTTAGAGGTACCAGAGATTGAACCCAGGACTTTGTACATGCAAGGAATCTCTCAACCCTTAGCTACACCCACTTTCCAGTCCTGCTCTTGATACAAGTTCTTTGCCTGGTGTAGTTTTTCCAACCCCTGATGTACCAGTGAGCAGGATGGTTTGGCTGCAATGTGATCCTTACTGCGATGGCTTAACAATGTCTTTTGAAAAACAAAAGTTCTAAATTTTGGTGAAGTCTAATTTATCTTTTTTTTTTTTTTTTTTTTTTTTTTTCCTGTATGGTCCATGCTTTTAGTGTTATATCTAAGAAATCTTTGCCTAACCGAAGGTCACAAAGGTTTTCACTTATGTTTTCTTCTGGACGTTTTATAGTTTTAGCTCATATTTAGGTCTGTTTTCTATTTTAAGTTGACTTTTGTATATGGTATGATATAGAAGTCAAGGTTATCTAGTGTTGCATATGGATATGCCAGCACCATTTGTTGCAAAGACTATCTTTTCTCCTTTGAATTACCCTGGCACCTTTGTTAAAAATCAATTTATATGTATATATTCTATTAATCTATACAGTATGTCTATCTTTATGCCAGTACCACACTATCTTGATTACTGCAGCTGGATAGTGAGCCTTGAAATCAAGTAAAGTCTTCTGGCTTTTTTTTTTCAAAATTGTTTTAGCTATTATAGGGTGACCTTGTATTTCCATGTAAGTTTAGAGTCAACTTATTGATTTATATGAAAAACAAAACCAAACAAAATCATCACACACACACACACACAAACAAATGTGACTAGGCTTTTCACCCTTTTTATGTTTTGTTTTGTTCTAATTTCTTTATGGTCTGTGTTTTTTGCACCTTGTCTAAGAAATCCTTTCAAATCCTGAGTTAAAAATATTTTTTCCTATATTTTCTTCAGAGAGCTTAAAGTTTTTACACTTATCCTTTATTGACTTTTCATATGCTGTGAGATAGGAATCCAATTTTATTTTATTTTTTCCATATCAATAAAAATTTGTCCCAGCACATTTATTAAATAGTTCATCCTTACCCTCTGTCATATATCTAGTTTACATATATGCCTTCTATTCTATTACCTATTACTATAGCTTTGTAACAAATCCTGATATCTGGTAGAACAAGTGATTACACCCTGTATTAAGACCCTGTCTTGTCTATGTATGGCCTTTACACTTCAATATGAATTTAAGAATTAGCTGTGTAGCTTATGTGGATTCTATTTCCTCTTCTCTTGAGTCTGGTCTGGCCCTGTGACCTATTTTGCCTAATAAAATGTGGTGGAAATAACACTTTGTATTTTCCATGACTGGGATTTAAGAGATCTACAGATTCTTCCTTTGCTGCTTAGAACACTGTCTCTTTAAGTTGAGTCACTATCAAAGGGAGCCTAAACTAGCTGAGTGAAGAAAACCATATAGAGAGAGACAGAGAGGTTCCAGTCTTCTAGCCATCCCTGCCAAGGCATCAGACATGCGATTGAAGTAATCTTGGATATTCCAGCCCTAGCCGCCATCTGACTGCAACTTCATGAGATAGACTGTAGCCAATGGTTTCCCTTTCCTTCTTGTAGCTCAGCATCATTTAATGTGTGTGTGTGTTTAAGGTTTTAGATGATATCCAGCAGACGAATTTCAGGATCTCTACTGTTCCATATTGCCAAAATGGATATCACTAATATCTTTTCAATCTGTTCCATTCTCTCGATCTCCAGGCCTCAGTTCAGTCTGTGCTCTCTACTTCCACTCTCTCATGACAAGTCTTTCTTATTTAGTCTCTTTCCCACTCCTGATCCATCCTCTCCTTTATCATTAGTTGCCTGCCTGCCTGCCTTCCTGCCTTCCTTCCTTCCTTCTTCCTTCCCTCCCTCCCTCCCTCTCTCTCTCTCTTTCCTTTCTTTTTATTTTGCTGTCACTTTCATTAACTAGGGAACTTTTTTTTATCTACCCCCTTGCTGCTTGTGCTTGCTGTGTCCATTCACTGTGCATTTTTCTGTCTGTCTCCCTTTGTTGTGTCATCTTGCTGCACTAGCTCTCTGCGCCGCGTGGGCCAGCTTGCCTTCACTAGGAGGCCCTGGAAATCGAACCCGGGGCGCCCTATATGGTAGACAGGAGCCCAATCACTTAAGCCATATCCGCTTCCCTAGAGTTGTCTTCCTAAGGTACATCTCTGAGCACAATAATGTCCTTTGCATGGCATACAAGCCCCTTCTTGGTCTTGGTGCTGTCCTATTTCTATAGTCTAATATCTCATCACTTCCCTCTTCCCACTCTACCCTGCAAATATACCGAGCTACTTGGAGGTTTTCCAGTGGGCTCTGGTGGTTCACAAATCGGTGTTTTTCCATGCTAATTTCTTTGCTTACAACACTCTTCTTCTTTGTCCTTTTCCTTTTTCCAATCCTATTTCCACTTGTTAACCTTGAAAGCTTTTTAACTTCAACACCCAGCTCAACATTCTCCTTAATAAATGCTTCATTGTCCTTTCCTTCTGGCACAGGGGTGACAAAATTAATATGATCAACCATCCTTAAGAAACTCATATTCCAGAAGAAGGGCTTGCTAAGTGGTGGGGTTAATCATAACTATGTTTATGTTACCATTGCACATTGCACTTATTCCAATTATAGTGCTTTACACTGTGCATTTGGTTCTTGGTGTGGATGGATCTTGGGTCTCTTGATGTTTATATTTCTAATGCAAATGTATTCATTTCATTCCAGTTTTATACAAAGGAAAAAATAATTGTTTTATGTTCTAGCTCATAAGTTCAGGGCCAGTCTTAGAAATGTTAACTATGTAAAACATCAAAGTTAAAGATAATATTATTTAATTTAAATTTTAAAATTTCTTAATTAGATAAAAGACAGAGCTCTCTATTTAAAAGGAAAAACAAAGTGCACAAATATTTGGCCAGTTAACTAATTAACTAGTTGAAAGTTAAAGGGAACTTTTCAACTTTTAACTTTTTAACTAGTTAAATGAAAATAAGTATCATCTTAATTTCTTCCATCAGAAAGCTCTCTGGAACAAGTGATACTTTGAACCAAATCAAAACATTAGGACTTTCTGAGATGTGCTTTTTAGTTTTCCGGCACGAGGTGGCGCTCACCTCATAGTGTTGACCCGTCTTTTACCATTGGTTTTCCAAAAGATGCTGACTTGAGGATAGGAAGAAGTGGTTTCTCGCATTCATTATGTAAGCTGAGGGCAGAGTATGTAATTGTTATAAGGAAAAAAAATGTGTTGTTAATATTTTACCCAGCTTCTGTTGGTTAGAACTCTAAGCATCTTGGCAAGTTTCTTTGCCCATGTGGCTTAATCCATAAACTGCTTAGAATAGTAGAAGATCATAGTAGCAATTTAAGAGAATGTGAAGTTCTTTAATGGAGTGTTTGAAAGTGAGGAGTATGAGCTATGGAATTAGGCAGAACAAAAATTATATAAAATGGGGATATTAATGCTCTCTTCACCCTATTTTTTTAAACTAATGTTTGTTTAGTGCTTACTATATACCAGGCACCCTTTATATGGATCATCTAATTTAATTGTCCCCCCAAATTCTATGAATTGAGTTTGCTAGTTTAAAAACAAACCCTTCCACAAAACCCTAAATCCCTCTATAGATGTTGCCCTTGCCTCCCTTTCACAGTCAAACTCCTTGTTAATATTTGCTTTCTCTATTTCCTCTCCTCCCACTCACTTTTCTACCCTCTTCATTGTGACTTCCACCCTGTAGCAGTTTGATATTGTTTATGAATTCCAAAAATAGATATTGGATTATGTTTGTGAACTGGTCTGTTCCTCTGGGCATATTGGATTAGATTCAAAGGTTTCACTTTTTACTTGATTGAATGATGATTGGAGGCTTGATTGGGCCATGTCAGTAGGATGTTGAGTCCCCACCCCGTTGGTGGGCAGGGACTCCCCGAGAAAACGACATGGCAGAGGAGAAAGTTGGAGTTTAATGCTAGAGCCCCAGAAAGTAAATACCCAGAGAAGCAGATACATGAGGAAGGAGAGAAGGCTCCATTAGATATGGCAGAGGCCCTGGGAAGAGGGATGAGCCGTTAGTCTGATAGTCTACAGCTGGCCTTGTGGAGCGAGCAGAGCAGCTGAGCCTGGAGAGAACAATCCCCAGGAGACAAATGAGAGTTATCCCAGCCTATAGCTGATATTGGAAGAAGCTGGGACCATGGAGCCTTAAGAGGAAGAGGGAGGCTGAACCCTTGCAGACATCAGCAGCCATCTTGCTCCAACACGTGGTGACAGACTTTGGTGAGGAAAGTAACTTAAGCTTTATGGCCTGGTAACTGTAAGCTTCTACCCCAAATAAATACCCTTTTTTTTTTTTTTTTTTTTCAAAATACATTATTTTATTGAGGGAGATAAGTTACTTAGAGGTGAACTAGCTACAAACAAAGGGAAGGAACATGTTAGAAGTTGGGTTTGTTAGTAGGAGAGAGAGATACTACTACTATTACAGGCAAGTGTAGGGTCCCTATATTATTCCATGGTTTAAAAATGGGTCACATTGTCTAGTCAAAGGATCACAGAAACCTAACAGGATTTTTCGGCTATCAACCAAGAATCTTTAGGTCTTCTCTCAGCGAAGGCATCCAGTGAAAATATAATTTATTTTTCAGATTCCTCTGGAGAATTAAAAAGTCTCTTTCGCATCACATTGCCATGCTCCCTGCTCTTGGTTCTCTTTGCCATGTACTCATCCTTTAAGCATTTTCTCATCTTCCGATCAAGATCATTGCAATGACCAAAAAATTTCAGAATGCTGTGATTTTTGTGACATTCCTTTAGCAAGTTAATCAAGATGTTGCATTCTTCAGTGTGCAAGTGTGGAGATAAGTCAGGATGCATCTTTAGAAGGTGATGAATCACAGCAGAGCAACCCGACTCGCGGCCACACTGGAAGGGCTGAAGTGGTATTCACTCACGGACACTCCCGACCCCAACACTAGCTGCGGGGGAATCCCAGAGCCCTGCGGGCTCTGCGTGGCGCGATCGCTCCCGCGGCCTCCACAGCCAGCCCCGACCGCCCCACCCGGCCGCCCAAATAAATACCCTTTATAAAAATCAACAGATTTCTGATACTTTGCATCAGCACCCCTTTGGCTGACTAATACATACCCCCTCTGCTGTGTCAGAACAGTTTTTTCTAAGGTAACTTTCTCTTTCCACACTGTAAACTTCTTTATAGCATTCTCTTCCCTTGACTTCCTGATTTTCTTCCTTCCTCTCTGATCACCTCTTCAGTTTTGGTGGTTGTAGTGTTTGTTTTCTCCTTGGCCAATATGTGCTCTTTAAGGATTAGTCCTTAGCCTCTCTTCTCCCTCAATATTCTTTTCTTACATGAACTCATTCACACCAGCACCTATTACCTCTTCTATACAGCTGATGTACACATTCACACCAGAGCCCTGAACTTGGGAGCCGATATGTACAACCACCTACTTGATATCTCCACTCAAATGTGTCAAAGGCACCTCCAGTTGCCCAGAACCAAGCTCATGGTAGTCACCTCCCCATCACAGTCGGGTTTTTTCCTCAACATTTTCTTGCTAATAAATGGTACCACCATCCAGTCAGTAATGTAGCCTGAAATTTAGGTTGGTGACCCTCCATAACTTCCTTTTTCTCAACTCCCATATCCAATCTATCACCCACTCTGGTTGATTTTGCCTCCTAAATATCTCTCAATCCATGTATCTGTCTCTAGCTCTCCTGTCACCACTCTATTCTAAGCAACCATCATTCTTCACTTTCTAGATGTTCTTGTATCCAATCACAATACCTCAGAGGTCTGAAGGAGAATCCAGATCAGACAGACATCAGGATCAGTGGGGATTCTCAAAAGGTGGGGCAACAAAGCAGGAAGTCACAGTTAACAGCCAATACTCAAAGTCATATGGGCCAACTATCACAGAGAAGAACTAGGACTGGGAAGAGCCATGAGTGGCCTTCAGCTGGGCATTTGGGGGATCCCTTGGCCCTAATGAGCTAAGGAAGTTCTTTTCCCTCTCTGAACCTCAAGTTTCCTCAGGTGTTGCACAAGGACCCCTTCTACTTCTCAAATTCTGTGTTTCTATGGTTCTAATAAATGCTGTACAAACTCATCAGGTAGGAAAATCTTCTAAGGTCTAGGGCCCCACATCTACCTCCCACAGCCCCCAGATAATCTCCCCAGAGCTGCCCAATTGGGGAAATTGCATCTGGTGCTTATCCCTTTGCTTATGAGGATTTGCTGGCCCTGTTCAGATGCAAACCTATCTATCCATTTGTAGAGGTATAAACTTCACAGCCAGGGTGGTCTTCATGGATAGATGAATGACCCTTACAGTCAGTTGCATAGCACCCCATACTCAGAAGGGCCCCATGCTTGATTTAGTGCTGTCCTGTCACCATATTGAAATTTTAAATGATTTTGTCTTTGAACTCATATATTTTGTGAGTAAAGTCTAGTGGGACAATGGAGCATGCATGTGAGCAGAGGAGATACATGCAATACACTTGTCCACTGTTTCTTGCCACTCCATTTGTGTATAGTGTTTGCAGTGCCCATAAGCAGAGAATTCTGATGGATCCATGATGAATGAGTGTTCAGCAAGACTCAAAACAAGTACAAGGTAAGTGTTTTTTGGAAGCCCCCATCTTATAAAAGGAAAGAAAAAAGGAAAGCAATTCCAAGTTTCTTTTCGTTTCAGTCCTTACTCAGCAGTAAGCCAAAGACAGAGAGTGTTGGTAGAATGTGTGTCTGTCAAAGAATGAAATAAAAACAGTTGAGTTAATTTTGTGCAGTGTTTCCATTGTTATTGTAAAAATGAAATACATAAGCATGTATAAGCTTTGAAACATAAATTGTGTAATTTTGGTGATTCTGCATACAAGTTTAGTGTTCTTAAATTTGCATTTAAAACTAGCATTGCACAATTTAAAGAGGAATGGTAATTTAAAAATTTTTAACTATTCTTTCCTTAGAATGACATTAAATCACAAATAAAAAGCCCCATGACGAGTTGAGAGAGACCATAGATTAAAGGAAAAAGCTTTATATTGTAGTACTGCTAACAGCAATTTTTTCCTACCCTTTGCACAAGGGTGCCAGCATTTTCATTTTTCACTGGGACCCACAAATCACATAACTGTCTCTGTTCATAGCCCTGACTAAAACTGCTAAAATATAACTGTATTTTCTGTAACTCAATTTGATTTCTACTCTGCACGCCCATTCTGCTTGATGTAAAACCTTGATTATTTCCATTCAGAGAAACTCAAATTCAGTAATTTTTTGTTGCCTTAGTTTTGTTTTGTTTTGTTTTGAGGTGCCGGGGCTGGGACCTTGTATGTGGGAAGCTGGAGCTCAACCACTGAGCCACATCAGCTCTCTTGAGTTGGTTTTCTCATTTGTTTGCTCGTTGATTGTTTTTTTTTTTTGTTTTTAGGAGTCACCGGGAACTGAACCCAGAACCTCTCACGTGGGAGGCAGGTACTCAACGGCTTAAGTCACATCCACTCCCCTGTTGCCTTATTTTTATTTATTCTTTTATTTTTTTATTTTTTAAAGATTTTATTTATTTATTCATTTATCCCCCCCCTGCTGCCCGTGCCCACTGGGTCAGCCAACCACGCCGCACAGGCGGGCCTGCCCTCACCAGGAGGCCCCGGGAACCAAACCCAGGGCCTCCCATATGGCAAACGGGAGCCCCACTGATTGAGCCACAGCCGCTTCCCTGTTGCCTTAGTTTTAAAACTCACTTAATTATTCTGGGTGCTACCCATCCTGCCCCATCAGATTCTGGCAGACTTGTGTGGCATCCAAGCAGGTTTCTTGTTTGTGGTCCTCCTTGGCCAGGATCTGCTATTGATGTCAGTCTTGTGTCAAATATTTATTTATAGTCTTCTATATCCACTGCATTTTATGAGGTAATGACAACTGATTGAGGCTCTCTTCTAAGTTCTTTACTTATTTTATTCATTTAATCCATGCAACTTTTATTACATCCATTTTACAGGTGAGAAAACTGAGACACAGAGAGGTCAGGTAAATTGCCCAAGGACACACAGCCAGGAAGTGGCAGATACACTGGCTCTAGAATCTGCTCTCTTAACCATAGACTGCACTGGTTGTTAATCTGGTGTTTCCCCAGGGCCCTCCTTGGTTATAATGAATGTTTTTTACTGGAGGGGAGGGGGTCTTACAGAGAGAAAGTTTATTTGGTTAATGCTATCAGCAAACTTGGTTATCCAAGAGAGACAAGATAGGAAAAGTGTTGTGACAAGAGAGCCTAGGAGGCACTTTCTCACACAGGAAAGGCACGGGCTCTAGGGATGTGGGAAGGCCTGTCCTCAGCCATTCAGCACCCTATTGACAAGCTCTTCAGAATTAATACAACCACTGCTGTCCTCGTGTCCTGCTACCAACTTCTCTACTTCTTCCTCTGTCATCTTCTCATCCAGTGTGAAAAGAACATGTCAGATTTCAGCACCCATCCTGGTGCCATTCCCTTCCTTGTCAAACACCTGAACTTTCAATATAGTCCTCATAGGTGCCCTAGTCCCTTTTCTTGGCCACAGCTTGCCCCATGGGCAGAGAGTGCTCAAATTCCAGCACCTTCCCATTCATCTCATCACTCTTGGGGTTGCACAGGACCATGAGCACCTCAGCAGTGGCGGGCTTCTGGCCCAGGGCCCTCATCACATCACCAAGCTGGCTATACAGGACCTTGCCATCACCTGTTCACTCAAACAGCTGGAAGGCCTTCTTCAACTCTGTGGCCTGGTCCTCCTTGAGGTCACATCTTGACTGCTCAGCTTTGCAGGATGATAAATGTTTTTGTGCCCCCTTCCCCATAGGTGCTAAGTTTGACTTGTTAATTTTTTTTTAAAGATTTATTTTATTTATCACCCCCCTCGGTGTTTGTGATCACTATCTGCTCTGAGTCTGTTCGTTGTGTGCTCATCTTCTCTTTTTTTAGGAGGCACCGGGAACCAAACCTAGGACCTCCCATGTGGGAGGGAGGTGCCCAATGGCTTGAGCCACCTCCACTCCTGCTTGTTGTGTCTCTCATTGTGTTTCCTCGTTGTGTCTCTTAGTTGCATCATCTTGTTGTGTCATCTTGTTACATCAGCTCGCCACACCAGCCCATCACATCAGCTCACTGTCTTGCTCATCTTCTTTAGGAGGCACCAGGAACCGAACCTGGGACCTCCCATGTGGTAGACAGTGCCCAACTGCTTGAGCCACATCCATGTCCTGACTTGTTAATTTTTTAAAATGATTTTTTGAATCTGTATTCATAAGAGAGATTGGCCTATAATTTTAATTTCCTGCACTTTTCTTATTTGGAAGGGGGGTATCAATGTTATGCTAGCCTCATATAATGAGTTGCGGAGCTATCCCTCTTTTCCTAGTCTCTGAAAAAAATTTTATAGGAGCTTATTTGTTATATGAAGATTTGGTAGAGCTTGCCTCTAAAACTAGTCTGGTGGCTTTGAGTGTGGAGAGACTTATTTAATGAGCTCCCACCAAGCAGAAATTCTGAGCTCTACTTGAGGCAGCAACGTCATGCAAGGAACTCTGACTGGTACCTGGCCCCTATGGTCAAAGATGTACACTGGCAGTGAAGTTTCTGCTAGGACAGTCTCATTATATGGTCAGCTGCTTTTCCTGATTGTATGGGCCCTGGCTGCTTTGATGCTGGCTACATCTCTGGCCCTCCTGGAGAACTGTGGAGCTACCTAATCCCCTTTCTGCTTAAATTAGTTTGAGTAGATTCTGTTGTCTGCAATTAAAAATAAACTTTAGAGTATAACACATGGTCAATTTTTGTATATTTATACTTGATTTATTTAGTTCTAATTTTCTGTCTACTTGAGCTATCATTTCTGATAGGGTATATTTAAAATATATCATTCTGTCAATAAATATTTTTAAATTCATGATTTTTTTGTTTGGATTGTTCCTTTTATTATGAGGTGCTGTCCTTCTTTCCCACCATTTATTGCTTTTAGCCTTAAATTCTATTTTATACAAAATAATTTTGCCACACTGGCTTCTTTTTTTCTTACTATTTATATCAGTTAGAATTAGGATCAGCTGCAAAGAATTGAGAACCAAAATAACAATAGCCTAAGTAAAAGAGGAGCTTTTCCTCTCTTATGTGGAAGTCCTGTGTAGGCAGCCCAGGGCTAATAGGTGGCTCTGTTTCATAGAATCCTTAGGGACCTCAGTATTTCTGCCTCACCGCCCGGTCACCCATAGGGCAATGCTGTTATGTGCATAGCCCTCCGTTGAATTAGAAGCCTTCCCAGCCCAATTCAAGAAGGAGCCTGCATACCAGCAGTAAGGTCTCCCCTCTGCAGGAAGCCTTCTGATGGGTTCAAGACAGTGTCTCTGTTCTTCATAATCTCAATTTCAAACATCCTCCTCGCCAATCACAACCTCTTGTCTTTCTAGCTCTCTCCCTCTAAGATGCCAGCACAACAATGTTTAAACTTCACTGGGGGCCTTTTATCCATCGCTGACACCATCAGTTCTTCTCCACTCTACTTCCCAGGAGCATTCAACTAGGCCGATATTTCTTCCATCTTCTCTTAATCTCAACTCCCCACCCCCACCCCAATATTTTCCCATTTCTTCACTCAGTTTTGCATTAAAATTCTTTTTTTTTTTTTTTTTTTTTAGATTTTATTTATTTATTCATTTATCCCCCCCCCTTGCTGCTTGTGCTCGCTGGGTCAGCTAACCACGCCGTGCCGGCGGGCTTGCCTTCACCAGGAGGCCCTGGGAACCGAACCCGGGGCCTCCCATATGGTAAACGGGAGCCCTACTGATTGAGCCACAGCCGCTTCCCTGCATTAAAATTCTTGAACAAGTTATAGTTCTCACTATCTCCAGTTCCCTCTCCTCCCATTGTCCCTTAAACCCATTCCAATCAGCCAGGTATACGCAACTGCCTACTAGATGTTTCACTTCTATGTCTAATAGACATTGAACACGTCCAACACCGAGCTCCTAATATTCTGTCCCCAAAGTGCTCAGACCAAATATCTTGGAGTCATTCTTTTTTTTTTTTTTTTCCTTCTAATGTATATTTTATTTCATTATGAAAATAATACATTTGGTAAAGTAATCTAGGCTCCAAGTTGAAATAAAAGTCTAAGGTAGATATACTGATTATTTTTTAAATGTGAACTATTAGATGTATTTTTTTTCTCATACCCTGAACAGTCCATTAGCAAATCCTATTCGCTCTTCCTTCAAAATATAACCAAAATCTGACTACTTCTTGCTACTTCTCCTTGCATTTTACTTTGATTATTGCAATAGCTTCCTAACTGGTCTCCCTCCCTCTGCTGTATATAGATTTACAATTACTTACCTCTGTACAAAAAATATATTTTTCTATTTCTCTTTTGGAGTTCATTATTGCTAAGTAGAAATCTGTCATAAGTTTAGTACCTTTGGGAAGCGGCTGTGGCTCAATCAGCAGGGCTCCCATTTACCATATGGGAGGCCCCGGGTTCGGTTCCCGGGGCCTCCTGGTGAAGGCAAGCCTGCCCGCACGGCGTGGTTAGCTGACCCAGCGAGCACAAGCAGCAAGGGGGGGATAAATGAATAAATAAATAAAAATCTTTAAAAAAAAAAAAAAAGTTTAGTACCTTTCTTTGTAGATTATCTGTCTTTAGGGTCACTTTCAAGATGTTCTCTTTGTTCTTGGTATTCTACAATTTCAACAAAATCTGTGTTTATATATATTTAACCCACTCAGTTCTTAGAGAACAATTTTGCTTTTCAAATTTTTCATTAATTTTGGAAAAGTTTCAGTTACTATATATTCAAATATTTCTCCTGCACTATTCCTTTCAGCCCTTTTCTTTGCAACTCTTATTAAATAAATGCTAATTAATTTGTAAATTAGGAAAAGGTGCTGTGTTGGAAATATTACATCTTCTAATCCAAAAACAAATAAGTGTTTTTCAATTCAAAAATATAGACGGCTTCATAAATCCGAAGGCTTCAATGCCGAGTTACTCTATTTTTTCTGTTTCATTTCAAAATTAAGTGAAACAAACACCAGTAGACTTAAAAATTGAACAATCATCTTCCAAGTTAGTATCAACTTATTATAAATAAAATTGCCATTTATATAACATTCAATGCAACGTTTTCCCTGTCTAAATGTCCGTTGGTCATCGCGACAGCTTTATGGAGCAGAATATACCAGGCATCAATTTACCTGTTTTGCAGATGAAACAGAGTATAAGAATGGCACCTGGGCACAATGCTGACCCACAGCCAGATGATCTTAGTCCAAGGCTAAAGTTTTCTACTTCCCCAATGTTCAAGGAGATGGTCGTGGTTGTTCCTTCCTCAGATGAATCTGGAGATTAGTGTGTGGGTTGTGTGCTGGACCTGGGTTATCCCTGGGGGAACCTCTGGCCCCCATGAAACTGTGGGGGCTGTATGAGTGACAGGAGACAGCTGTGCCCTTAGAGGCGCTACACTGCAGTCCTGAGGAGAGTGATGAGAAGGCTGCAGTGTTTAGTTCTTTAGCACTGTTGGTAACCTGCTACCCTTTACAATTTGTCCATTTGCATAAATGCTCAAGTATTTCTCAGCACAGATTCTTTGAATTTGTTTGCTGCATTTTCCTCAGCCCCAGGGGTTTCAGAAGAACCAAGTTCCAGCAAAACCTAATTAGGGATATAAATCTGCTTCTAAATCATGGAAAACTTCGGTTCTAAAGTCAAGTAAAAATGACACTTGGTTTCTCAGCATGTTGGAAAGGGCTCTGGGGCAGGGGTGGACTTGGTGCAGCTGGGAAGGAGCCAGCCACAGGTGAACCCAGAGCCTGCACTGAGCCCATTGCCCAGAGTCTGGTCCAAACACCTTTCAGGCTAGATAGGCAAACACAGTCTGGCCCTGCTCAGTGTTCTTCCTGCTGGGAGATCAGGTTCTCATGAGACCGGACTAGTCAGAGACCTCTCCTGATGAGAACACAAGTGAGCACTGGGCCTCCCAGGTTGGGGACAGTCAAGCTTCTAGCAGGGTTAACCTTTTTCAGCCAAGGATATGGCCAAGATGGCTACCAGCCAATGCTGACAACCACTGACTTCACCTTTAGCAATTTTATTTTGTGAATAATGTCCTCAACAGTACTCTGGTCCCACAGGGGCCCTATTTATCAACTTAGCTAATCAGTAGTGGTCTCACTTAACTGTATTTTCTGATCCTAATTTGGCACCTACATACTATATCATTATTATATACAGATTCAGCCCTGGCTCCCTCTCCACCTTCACCTCTTACTACTCCCCCCACTACTCTGCACTGCAGCCACTCTGGCCTCCTTGCTGTTCTTCAAGCACATCCAACATGTTCCAGCCTCAGCGCTCTAACTAGAACTTCTAGTATAATGTTGAATAACAATGGTGACAGTGGGCATCCTTGTCTTGTTCCCAATCTTAGGGGAAAAGCTTTGGACCTTTCCCCATTGAGTATGATGTTGGCTATGGGCTTTTCATATATGCCTTTTATCATATTGAGGAAATTTCCTTCTATTCCTATCTTTCAAAGTGTTTTTATCAGGATGCTGGATTTTGCCAAATGCCTTTTCTGCATCCTGGTGTCCTGCCATGTGGCTGTCAGGCATATGGCCAGGCTCATCTCCTCTTGACCTGCTCTGTGGGCCCAGCCTCTTGGGAGCTTTGTGCTGAAGCTCTGGCTGCTAGTGGTCCTCAAGTCCTCTCTCACATAGCAGAGTAAAAAATGGTAGCTTTCTTTCTCCATGTGTATGTCTCTCTCTTTGTCTCCATTTATATCAGCTCCTGTAAGAGGGAAGAGACTCAACCTGAGTCATGCCTCCCCAATGTATTCCAAACGGGTATCATGCCCACAGGAATGGATTAGTTCAAAAACATAATCTTTCTCTCTTTGGGATTCATAAAAGAACTTCAAACTGTCACATTCCATCATCTGAATCCCAAAAAGACATGTTCTTTCCATATGCAAAAGACATTCATTACATTACAATATTTCAAAAACCTCAAATCATTTCAGTAGTAATGCTAAGTAGAAAATCTCATATAAATCAGTTATAAGCATGCAGTTTATCTTGGGGCAACATTTCTCTCTGGCTATAGGCCTTTGAAACTTAGAAAACAAGTCATCTACTTCCATTATATAAAAGAAGGACAGATATAGGATAAATATTTGTATTACCATAGGAAGAAATTGGAAGGAAAACAAGTGTCATGGGTCCCAAACAGTTCCAAAATTTTAGGGCATACACCATTAGGTTTCAGAGTCTGAGCATCATCTCTAGAATAATGCCTTCTTTTCCTCAGGGCCTCATGGGGGTCCACCCCTTCCAAGGGCTTGCCCAACAGCCATCTTCTCCATCCCACACCTCATCTGGGTGGTGGCCACCCTTTTCCCAATCTCTGGGGGATAGTTTCAATCCCCTTAGTCCAGTGGGGTGGCAGCAACATTCTCCCTAATCTCTGGTGTACAGGCCCAACCCCCTTCAGAACACTGGGGTGGCGATGTAGCTCTCTCTAATCTTCGGGGAATGTACTTGACCATCTCTGTAGTCTAAGGTGGCCAAACTCTCCCCGAACAGCAGGCTGTAAGATCCTCCCTCTTCAAATGCTGGGGCAAACTCACCCTTTCTGCAAACATGGGTGGAGTGCCTCTCCTGGCCTGAGAAGATGTCCTAAGTCCAGACCTCAGCTTCCATAGTTTTCCTCTTGAAGCTGTTTTTCCTTCTATCTCTCCCCTCCCTTTTAGTCCAGGCTGACAGTGGTTTCATGCATACATATCTCACAAAAAGCTTGTTGGTTTAGCATGCAGGGAACAGGGGTCCAAGCTACCAGACAGTAAGATTTCCCACAAATCCTTTCTGGATAACTGCATTTCCAATCCTGACTTGTGAGGAAATGACTGCCTGTTCCCACGTTTAGTTAAGTCCTCACATGAGGCACTATCCTCTGGGGGATTATTTTCCAGAAGCTTAGAATTTCTCAAATCATCTATTTCTGGTTTCTTTGTGCCCAGCAATTGAGTTCACAGCTTATCTCTTTCCTTTCTTATTTTGCTATAAGCTGCAAGGAAAAGACAGGCCACATTTTCCACATTTACTTTGGAAATCTCTTCAGCTAAATGTCCAAGCTCGTCATTTTCAAATTCTGCCTTCCATCTTCCATCTTACAGTCCATTTTTCCAACTTTTCTGCCACTTTAAAACAAAGATCACCTTTCCTACAGTTTCCAGTAACACATTCATCATTTCTGTCCAAGGCGTTATCAAAACTATCTTTAGTGTCCACATTTTTAACAACAGTCTCTTCAAAGCAGCCTAGGCCTTTTCTATCAAGCATCTCACAATTCCTTCCAAAAATGCCCTTTATCAATTTATGAAGCCATTCCAACATTTTTGATAATTACAAGCAGCATGACTCCATTCTCTGGTACCAATTTCTATCTTAGTTTACCAAAGAGCTTCCAATGCAAAGTACCAAAAATGGGTTGGCTTTTATAATGGGAATTTTATTTAGGTTAAAAGCTTACAGTTCCAAGGCTGTAAATGTCCAAATCAAGGCATCAGTAGAGACGCTTTCTCACCAAAGTCAGCTACTGGTGATCCTGGCATCTTGCCACATGGTGATCAGGCATATGGCACGGCTCATCTCCTCTTGAGCTGCTCCATGGGCTCAGCCTCTTGGGGGCTTCGTGCTTAAACTGCTAGCAATCCTCAAGTCCTCTCTCATATAGCAGGGTCAAAAATGGTGGCTTTCTTTCTCTGTTTCTTTCTCTCTCTCTTTCCCCACAAACTTAATGGCTTAAAATAACACAAATTTATTCTATTATAATTCTGGAGATCAGACATAAGCAATGGATCTCATGGGGCTAAAATTAAGGTGTCAGCAAGGTTGCCTTCTTTCCGGAGGCTCTAAGGGAGGATCCATTTCCTTGCCTTTTCCAGCCTCGAGTCTGCCCACATTCCTTGGCTGGTGGCCCCCTTCCCTCTTCAAAGCCAACAATTGCATTACTTCAACCTCTGCTTCCATTTCCTTCTCTGACTATGACCCTCCTTCCTGCCTCTTATAAGGACCCTTGGATTACATTTGTCCCATCAGGATAATCTAAAATAATCTCTCCATCTCAAGATCATCTCTCTGTCGCAAGATCATTTACATAATCACATCTGTAAATCTCTTACCATGTAAGGTAACATACTCACAGATTCCAGGGATTAGGATGTGCATATCTTTGGGGAGCCATTATTCAGCCTACCGCTCCTGCTTCATAGAAAAGGAATCTAAGAAGCAAGTCTGGTTGTGGGAGTTGAAAGAGTTTTGACCTTTACCTCTCACCCTAAGTCTAGAAAAGATTCTCAGGGCCCTTGAACAATGGTTTCTTCACAGTCTGTACTCCTAAATAGCTCCAACCCAGATGTTTGCAAGCCATTCACAGCCCACTTGAGTCCTTACTTGCACCAGAAAGATTTGTTTAGACTTGCAATTTAATCATCTCTGCAGATCTGCAGTTCTCAAAATAAATTCTAAATCTGTGCCTCGGCCAATTCAGCATGCCATTAAGAGTCTTGTAGAGTGGCCCAGGGGATAACAGACATTTAATTTGGCAGTTATTGTGTGACACCGTCACCTTTTTACCTTTTTCTCTCACTGCTCCCCCTGAAGACTGCATTTACTCTGAGTTGTTGAGAGTTAAAAACAGCATTCTCCTACCCATAGAATACTTGAAATCAGGGCATCCTGTACTAGCCAAGTGCTTGTGCTAACAAGACCCTCCTTATATTAATCAGGGTTCTCCAGAGAAACAGAACTTATAGGAGATATAAAAAGATGGACAAATAGAAACTAGATATAGTAATATAGAGATATAATATAATATATAGATGTTTTTATATATGTAGATATTAAGAGATTTATTATAGGAATTGTCTCATGTAACCTGGGGATTGGCAAGTCTGAATTCTATAGGGTAGACTGCAAGTTTGAAAGTAAAGTTGAGTTCCCCAGAGAAGCCACAAGTTGAAAACTCTGATGAAAGTAAAGTCAAATTCCATAGGAGAGGCTGGCTGAAGTAGAGACAGAAATTCTTCTTTCTGACTTCTGAAGTCTTCAGTTCTGGCTTTTAAGACCTCTACCTGATTGGATGAGGAAACTACCCTCATCGATGAGGGCAATCTCCTTTGTTGACTATAGGATGCAATCAGGTGTGAATGAAATCAATTGACTATAGAGGCAATTCATCTATAAAATACCCTGCAGTAGCAGTCAGACCAGTAATTGCTTAGCCAAATAACGACACCATAACCTAATCAGGTTGACATATGAAATGAAGCATCTCACTCCTCATCCCAATGGCCTCTGGTCCCACCTTGGGAAGGCAAAGAGCCACCAGGGAAGAAGGCCACAAAACCCCCCTCCTCAGTTGGCTTTCTCTTCTGCGTCCTCATTTTGCAGCTTTAGCTCTTCCAGGTCACCTAGTCTTGTGACAGACCACTGTGGGGCTCCCTGATCAAGTAAAAATGTTATGTTTTAAATCTCTGTGGACTTGATGTTGGGAGGGCTCAGAGTTCCTCCAGCCAGCATCTCTACCACAGGATGGATCTTGGTCCTGGTATACAATGTATGTACTAGAGAGCTCAAAGGGTGGAGTGAAGTTAAATTATTGGATAATGCACTGAATAGTTTTGCTTTTGAATTGCGACTGTGTTTACCAGCTTTAAGAGCAATCAGAAAAACTCCCGGAGATAGGAACACTTACTCACTGTTGGTGGGAATGCTGAATGGTACAGCCACTGTGGAGGACTGTTTGGCAGTTCCTAAAGAAATTGAATATAGACTTGCCACATGACCCGGCAATACCACTACTGGGTATGCCCAGAAGAACTGAGAGCAGTGATACGAACAGACATCTGCACACTGATGTTCATAGCAGCATTACGATCGCCAAAAATTGGAAAGAACCCAGGTGTCCATCAACCAATGAATGGATAAACAAACTGTGATGTATTCACACAATGGAATATTATGCAGCTGTAAGAAGTCATAAAGCATATGACAACAGGGATGAACCTGGAGGACTTTATGTTGAGCAAAGCAAGCCAGACACAAAAGGACAAATACTATATGATTGTATTGTTATGAACCAAATATATTGTGTAACATATTGTATGATTCAAAAAAAATTTATGTGTATCCAGTACACTTGAGAAATGTATATTTTTATTCAACTGTATTTTCTATTTTTTAATTATTGTTTATATTTTCAATTACTAAATGTACAAAATAAAGTTAAAAAAAAAAGAAGGGAAAAAAAAAGAAAAACTCCCTGAGTTTTCATTGAGAGATATGAAAAAAATGTCTCCCACTAAATCAATTTAAAGGGATGGTAGAAAAAAAAAATGTAATTGCATTCTGATGACATTAAAGTAATCGGGCTTGTCTTGTTCAACATAGACAATACACTAATTTTCTTTAGGAGAACTCAGTATAAAAAATTTCAAGTGATTACCAATAAACAGTTCACCCACTAGCAGATTTGCTAGATATCCCTAACATTACCATTTATATTAATAGCCATTTGAAATTTCCCAAATTTATGCCTGTTGGAGAATGTACTGGAAACCTAGTTCAAGTGACCTCCCCTTCCAAATAGGACCCCCACCCACCCCTATCTCATTCCATGCTGCTTGATCATTTTGGTGGGGGCCAAAACGGAACAGATTTGGGACTGGGTTTCCTCTGTGGGAAACAATTGGACCAGTGTGGAGGACAGACCATCTGGGGTTTGATACAAGAGGAATGCTGAGCACATGGACACCCGACCTCGTGGCTGTTCCAGTCCCTGTTATGATATTCTGTCCCGGTGCCCTGCAGTGGGACCTGCAGGTCAGCCCTGTCATTCGGCAGCTGACGAGCTTGGGTCCCCACAGTCTCCTCGGACTAGGGCCTGGCATTATTTCCTTCTCCCCACCCCAGCCTTGGCAAGGGAGCAGAAAGATACCTGAATATGTGGTTATGTGGAGGCCAGACCTAAGGGGCAGGACCCAGGGGCGGCTGACTTCCATTTTAGTGATCACGGTTGTGTGCCTGGCACTGCGCAGAGTGTTTTACGCACTCATGTAATTCCACTTAATGCTCTCAACAGCCGCATGAGGTGGGTATTGTTATCTCCATTTTGTAAGGAGACTAAACTTCTGTACAGTCAGGGTTCCAACAGGAAACAGCACACTCAGAGGATTTAACTGAGAGAGTTAAAGGGACTCTTTACAGAGGTGAACAAGAGCTGAGGAAACTAACAAGCGATGATGGCGCGTCCAGGGATTACCAACAGCTGGAAACCATTATCACTCCTAGGCTTAAAGGGGAAAGGGGGGGGGGGGATGTTACCCAGAACTGGAGCTGGAGCCGGGGAGAGGACCATGACAAGAGCTGTTGCTGTGGACGCGGAAATTGCAGCACTACCAACACTGCAGCACGATGGTGCGCGCGTATTTGCATGCGTGTGTGCATACCCTGCCCTCTCTTCTCCCAGGCATTGCTATCCTGCAACTGCTTTCTATTGGCCAGACCCAGTTGGAAGCCAGAGGGCAAGAGAACCTAGTGATGAAGGCCATCGAGGTCAGCCTTCTGAGGAGTAAATGGAGAATACCCGGCTCATGTTTTGTTTTGTTTTGTTTTTTTCTTAAAACAATAATCATTTATTTGCTTGTGTTTTTGTGGATAAGCAGTTTGGACATATCTCAGCTGGGACAATGCTTTTCTGTTCTACATGTTTTTTAAGTTTATTTTTTAAACAAATCAATTTTATTGATACATATTAATAAAGCATACAATTCATCCAAAGTTTATAATTAATAGTATTTGGTATAATCACATAGCTGTGCTTTCATCACTTCAATCATTATTAGAACATTTTCATTATTTCAATAATAATAATAAACAAAAAAGAGACAGAAAATTTATCACCTCTCAATCTCTCTATGCTTCCCCTGCTGTACATAGTTGCCATTTCTGGCTCTTCTTGCAAATTTATTTATTTTTTAAGCAGTTTTATTAAGATATATTCACATACCATACGATCTATCCAAAGCATATAATCAATGGCTTTTAGTATAATCACATGTTGTGCATTCATCACCAAAAAATATTTTAGAATAATTTCATTACCCCAAAAGAAAAACTCCACACCCCTCAGCAGTCACATCTCAATCCCTCTGTCCTTCACCAGCCCTACATAACCAGTAATCTAGTTTCCTCTTTATAAATTGATTTATATTTACATTTTATATAAAAGGAATTATAGAATATGTAGTACTCTGTATTTGGTTACTTTCACTTTGCATGTTTCATTTTGTCTGATAGTAACATTGTAGTATAAACATACATTTGTTCAGTTTCAAAGAAAACAGTTTATCCATTCATTGGTTGTTCCACCTTTTGGCAATCGTGTATAACGCTCCTATGAACATCAGTGTGCAGATGTCTGTTCATGTCACTGCTCTCAGTTCTTCTGGGTATATACGCAGTAGGGGTATTGCCGGTCACGTGGCAAATCTATATTCAACTTCTTTTGGAACTGCCAAACAGTCCTTCACAGTGGCTGAACCATTCTAAAATCCCACCAACAGTGAATAAATGTTCCTATCTCTCCACATCCTCTTCAACACTTGTAGTTCTCTGTCTTTTTAATCATGGCCATTCTAATAATAGGTGTGAAATGATATCTCATTGTAGCTTTGATTTGCATTTCCCTAATTGCTAGTGATGTTGAACATTTTTTCATGTGTTTTTTTGCCCTTTGTATGTCTTCTTTGGACAAATGTCTAGTTAAGTCTTTTGCCCATTTTTAAATGGGGTCGTTTGTCTTTTTATTGTTGAGTTGTAACATCTCTTTATATATCATGTATATTAAACCCTTATCAGATATGTGATTTCCAAATATTTTCTCCCATTAAGTCAGCTGCCTTTTCACCCTTTTGATAAAGTCCTATGAGGTGCAAAAGTGTTTAATTTTGAAGAGGTACCATTTATTTTTGTTGTTGTTGTTGTTGTATGTATTTTGGGTGTAAGGTCCAAGAAACCACCACCTACTACAAGGTCTTTAAGATGTTTCCCTACATTTTCTTCTAGAAGTTTTATGGGCCTGGCTTTTATATTTAGGTCTTTGATCCATTTTGAGTTGATTCTTGTATAGGGAGTGAGATAAGGGTTCTTCATTCTTTTGGTTATGGATATTCAGTTTTCCCAAAACCATTAGCTGAAGAGACTGTCTTGTCCCATTAGCATGGCTTTGGTAGGTTTGTCAAAAACCATTTGGCTGTAGAGGTGAGAGTGTTTTTCTGAATTCTATCTATTCCACTGATCAATGTGTCTGTCTTATGTCAATACCATGCTGTTTTGACCACTGTAGCTTTGTAATATGTTTCAAGGTCAAGCAGTGAGGGTTCTCCCACATGGCTCTTCTTTTTTAGGATGCTTTTGGCTTTTTGGGTGCACTTTCCCTTTCAAAGAAATTTGGTAATTACCTTTTCTATTTCTGTAAAGTAGGCTGTTGGGATTTTGAGAGGGATTGCATTGAATCTACAAATCAGTTTGGGTAGGATTGACATCTTCACGATATTTAGTCTTCTAATCCATGAACACGGAATGTCTTTCTGTTTGTTTAGGTCTTCATTGATTTCTTTTAGCATTGCTTTGTAGTTTTCTGAATATAGATCCTGCACTTCTCTGGTTAAATTGATTCTTAGTTATTTGAATCTTTTTGTTGCTGTTGTAAATGGCATTTTCTCACTGATTTCCTCCTCAGATTGTTCAATACTAGTGCACAGAAACATCATTTATTTTTGCATGTTGATCTTGTATCCTGCCGCTTTGCTGAACTCATGTATTAGCTCAAGTAGTTTTCTTGTAGACATTTCAGAATTTTCTAAATATAGGATCATGTCATCTGCAAATAGTGAGAATTTTACTTCCTCTTTTCCTATTTTGATACCTTTTATTTATTTATTTTTCTTATCTAATTACTCTAGCTGGAACTTCTAGCACAAGGTTGAATAATACTGGTAACAGTGGGCATCCTTGTCTTGTTCTCAATCTTTGAGGGAAAGCTTTCAACCTTTCCCCAAGGAGTACAATGTCAGTTGTGTTTTTTTCATATATGCCCTTTATCATATTGAGGAATTTTCCTTTTATTCCTATCTTTCAAAGTGTTTTTTATAAAGAAAGGATGTTGGATTTTGTCAAATATCTTTTCTCATCATTTGGGATGATCATGTTTTTTTTTTTTTTTTCCTTCAATATGTTAATGTGATATATTACGTTGATTGATTTTCTTATGTTGAACCAGGCTTGCATACCAGGAATAATAAATCCCACTTGGTTGTGATGTGTAAGTCTTTTGATATGCTGTTGGATTCGATTTGCAAGTGTTTTGTTGAGAATTTTTTACATCTGTGTTCATTAGAGAGATTGGTCTGTGATTTTCTTGTAGTGTCTTTATCTGACTTTGGTGTTAGGGTGATGTTGTCTTCATAAAATGTGTTGGGTAATTTTCCCTCCTCTTCAATTTTTTGGAAGAGTTTAAACTGGATTGATGTTAGTTTTTCTCAAAATGCTTGGTAGAATTCACCTGTGAAGCCACCTGATCCTGGACTTTTCTTTCTTTTCTTCCTTCCTTCCTTCCTTCCTTCCTTCCTTCCTTCCTTCCTTCCTTCCTTCCTTCCTGCCTTCCTGCCTTCCTGCCTTCCTGCCTTCCTGCCTTCCTCCCTCCCTCCCTCCCTTCCTTCCTTCCTTTTTCATGTTTATTTATTTATTTGGACTTTTCTTTGTTCGGAGATTTTTAATGACCTATTCAATGTCTTTAAGTGTGATTGGTTTGTTAAGTTCTTGTATTTCTTTTTTTTTTCTTTTTTTCTTTTTTTAAGATTTATTTTATTTATTTCTTCCCTCCCCTTTTTTGTTTTGCATTTTCCTGTGTCTGTTTGTTGTGTGCTGGTCTTCTTTCTAGGAGACACCAGGAACTGAATCCAGGACCTCTGATGTGGGAGGGAGGGGCGTAATCGCTTGAGCCACCTCTGCTCCCTGCTTTGTTGTGTCTCTCATTATGTTTTTTTCCTCGTGTCTCTTGTATCATCTTGTTGTGTCAGCTCACTGTCTTGCTCATCTTCTTTAGAAGGCACTGGGAACTGAATCACAGGGGACCTCTCAGGTGGTAAGCAGGAGTTCAATTGCCACATCCGCTTCCCTCTTGTATTTCTTGTATCATCAGTGTAGGTTGTTTGCACATTTCTAGAAATTTGTCCTTTTTATCCAGGTTGTCTAGTTCATTGGCATACAGTTTCTCATATCCTCTTACGATCCTTTTTATTTCTATGGGGTCAGTTGTAACTCCCCCCCCCCCTTTCATTTCTGATTGTATTTATTTGCATCTTCTCTCTTTTTTTCTTTGTTAGTCTAGCTAAGGATTTGTCAATTTTATTGATCTTCCCAAAGAACCAGCTTTTGGTTTTGTTGATTTTCTCTATTGTTTTTTTGTTCTCAATTTCATTTATTTCTGCTCTAATCTATTATTTCTTTCCTTCTGCTTGCTTTGGGAATGGTTTGCTGTTCTTTTCCTAGTTTCTCCAGTTGTTCAGTTAGATTTTGATTTTAGCTCTTTCTTCTTTTTGAATATAGGCATTTAGGGCTATAAATTTTATCTCAGCATTGCCTTCGCTGTATCATAATTTTTGATAAGTTGTGTTCTAGTTTTCATTCGTTTCAATATATTTACTAATTTCACTTACAATTTCTTCTTTGACCCACTGATTGTTTAGGAGTGTGTTGTTCAGCCTCCACAAATTTGGAATTTACCTCTTTCCTGTTTTTTATTGATTTCCAGTTTCATTCCATTATGATCTGAGAAGGTGCTTTGTATAATTTCAATCTTTATACATATATTGAGACCTTTCTTGTGACCTACCATGTAGTCTATCTTGGAGAAAAATCCATGAGCAATTGAGAAGAATGTGTAACCTGCTGAATTTAGATGCAATGTTCTGAATATGTCTGTTAGGTCTAGCTTGTTTATCATATTGTTCTTTCTTTCCTTGCTGATCTTCTGTCTAGTTGTTCTCTCTGATGAATGAGTGGGGTGTTGAAGTCTCCAACTATTATTGTAGAGATGTTTATATCTCCCTTTAGTTTTTCCAGAGTTGCCTCATGTATTTTGGGGAACCCTGGTTAGGAGCATAGATATTTATGACTTATTCTTCCTGGTGGATTGTCTCTTTTATTAATATATAATAGCCTTCTGTATTTCTTATAACTTTTTCACATTTAAAATCTGTTTTGTTCAAAATTAGTATAGCTACCCCTGCTCTTTGGTTGCTGTTTGCATAGTATCTTTTCCAACCTTTCACTTTCAGCCCATTTGTATCCCTGAGTCTAAGGTGAATCTCTTGTAGGGAGCCAATGGATGGCTCATGTTTTTTATCCATTCTGTCAGCCTATATATTTTGATAGGGGAGTTTAATCCATTCACATTCAATGATATTACTGTAAATGCATTATTTACTTTTACCATTTTATTCTTTGGTTTTCATGTCATATCTTACTTTCATCTGTCTTTTTACTCTTTTGGTTATCCTTTCTGCTATTCTTGTCTTCTAGACTCTCCTTCAAGCCTCTCTCTCCTTTCTAATTCTTTTGGGCTATAAGGCTCTCTTTAATGTTCTCTGCAAAGGTGGGTATATTAGTCAGCCAAAAGGAAGCTATGCAAAATACCAGAGATCTGTTGGCTTTCACAAAAGGTATTTATTTGGGGTAGAAGCTTATAGTTACCAGGCCATAAAGCATAAGTTACTTCCCTCACCAAAGTCTATTGCCACGTGTTGGGGCAAAATGGCTGCCAATGTCTGTGAGGGTTCAGGCTTCCTGGGTTACTCTCTTCCTGGGGCTTGCCTCTCTCTGGGCTCAGCTGCTCTGCTAGCTTCACAAAGCTAGCTGTAGACTATCAGGTGAACGGCTCTGTCTCTCTCCCTGGGGCATGATTTTCTCCGGGCTTAACTGCTTTGCCTTCTCCCATGTGTTTACTTCCCAGGCTCCAGATCAAAACTTCAACAGCCCTTCTTTGCAGTGCAGTTTCTCTGTGAGTCCCCGCCCACCAAGGGGGCGGGGATGCAACATCCTACTGACATCACCCAATCAAAGCCTTCACCAGTATTTAATCAAGTAAAAGTAAAACCTCTGAATCCAATATACTCTAATACACCCAGAGGAAAAGACCAGTTTACAAACATAATCCAATATTTCTTTTTGAATTCATCAATAATATCAAGCTGCTACAGTGGGTTCTTTTTATGAACTCTCTTCATTTCTGTTTATTTGTGAATATTTTAAACTCACCTTCATATTTGAAGGACAATTTTGCTGGATAAATATTTCTTGGCTGGCAGTTTTTCTTTTCAGTATCCTAATTGTATCATACCACTGTCTTCTCATCTCCGTGGTTTCTGGTGAGAAATCCACATTAAGTCTTATTGGGCATCCATTGTACATGATGGTTTGCATCTTCCATGCTGCTCTTTATCTTTGATGTTTGACATTCTGAGTAGTATGTGTCTTGGAGCAGATCTATTCGCAATTATTCTGATTGTGCGATGCTGTGCTTCTCAGACATCTAAGTTCATTTCTTTCATGAGAGTTGGGAAATTTCCAGCCATTATTTCCTCAAATACTCTTTCTGCCGCTTTTCCCTTCCCTTCTCCTTCTGGAACTCCAATAACACATATGTTGTTGCATTTCATGCTATCATTCAGGAACCTGAGTCCCTTATCAATTTTTTTTCCTTTCTTTGCTCTCTCTGTTCTTCTCTCTCAAATTTCATCTGTTCTGTCTTCTGTATCACTGCCTCTAATGTGGTTTTTTTTTTTTTTAATTTATTTATTTTTTATTGTGGGTAAAAATCAAAATTTTCACAATACATACCAATATTTGTAAAATGATATATAAATATATATGCATATACGTGCATTTGCTTACAAAAATGTTATATATATATATATATATATATATATATATATAT
>JAKSZT010053883.1:59196696-59302429 GCA_026826555.1 Tolypeutes matacus | reverse complement strand
ATTTTTTTTTTTTTTTTTTTTTTTTTTTTTAAGAGGTGGTTAGATTACCTAAAATATTACACAGAACCTACCAGGATTCCCATGTTCCCCACCTCCCACACCTCCCACCACATCCCACACAAACAGCTCCCACAAGTGTGGCCCATCACCCTCAATGGACTTACACATCCTGGGGCCTTGCCATCGACCATAGACCACAGTTCACATTGTAGACCACACTCTCTCCCACACAGTTCTGAGTGGTGTGTGCTGATTTAAAATGGCCTACATCCGTTGCCACAATGGCACTCAGGACAACCTCCAAATCCCGAAAAAGCCCCTGTATTTCAACTGCACATCCCCTCCCTGCCCTGAAAGTGTCCAGTGGCCACTGGCTCCGCCTCACTGTTATAATTTCTTCCATTGCTAGAATCACCATATGTGTACAACAGAATACCATCAAGTCCACTCTAGTCCATAGTTCTTCCCCCAGTCCTGAGTCTCTCCAAGTGAGAGAGGGCTTATATCCCATGGATATGGTGGGTGGGATGATCCTGCCTGCAGATGCAGGCCCTCTCCATTCCCTGGGATGGCCATTGCCCATCATTGTCTCCTCGCCAGGTGACTTGGATGAGTCCATTGAGCTGTAGGGTAGGAGTTGCAGCTCCATCGAGATTCCATGCACACCTGGCACATAGGTAGGCCAGAGGCTCCAGTCTCTGGAAGTATACCTAAAAACTCCAGCATCACATATAAGTTTGAATAGAAGGGACTGATGAACCATGTGCAGGGAGGACTTATTTGAGTCCAATTCTGTCACTCTCAGGAGCACAGATTCCAAAATAGAGCCCACTGATAAGGCGTCAGTCTCTGGGGCTATCCCCCCTTATATAGGACCTGGGTGTCTCCAGAGCTCTCAGGAGCCCCTCTGTGTGGGGTGATATGCACTTTGATGTTCTATGAGCTCCTACTGAGGTGTGCGTAAGCGTTACCTCTGGGATGACCTCCCGACTCTCTTTGAAGTCTCTTAGTCACTTGAACTCATTTGTCTTCACCTTTTCCCCCTTTTATTCAAGGTCTTTTTCCAGTTGTGTTGCCAGGTGCACTTGGTATTAATCCCTCGTTGCCAGGGAGGCTCATCCCTGGGAGTCATGTCCCAAATTGGGGGGAAGGTAATGCGTTCATATGCTGAGTTTGGCTTAGAGAGAGGCCACATTTGAGCAACAAGGAGGCTCTCAGGTGGCAACCCTTAGGCACACCATAACAGTAAGCTAAGTTTCAGTTACAAGCGTGAAGACTCATAAGGGTAGTCATCAATAAAAAGAACTCATCAGTGGGTCATCCTCTTTTGACAGGCACTGTCCCTGCACTCAGAGGACTGTTGCTGCTCCCTTGGAAAATGTGGCAGAGCTCTCCAGGCTAGGAATTCAGATTCCCTCGTTTATTGTGTGATTGTCCACCCACCGTGACCATGCCCCATCTTTTGATCTTTTGAACAATTTTGTATATCTTTCATGTATATTCAGATGAACTTACTCCCATGAATCCCCCCTCCCAGACACCCCCCACAATAATCCCCTGCAGTACCCATTGTAACCCTTCTGTGATCCAAATCTTCCATGAACATGTAGTCCATAAAATAACCAAATACACTTAATAGGAAAAAGAAACAACAATGATAAGCTTACATGCAAGAGACAAACATAAGGAAACTCAGGAAAACAAAACAAAACAAAACAAAACAAACAAACAAACAATCAAACAAAAAACAAAACAAAACAAAATATAACTAGTGGATTGGGACATTAAAAAAAATGGGGGAAAAAGCAAAAGAAATGCCTTCAAAAAATATATATATATTCTTTTTTCCTTTTATCACTGTGTTATCAGATGTCTGGTGTGCTGTGACACCTTCCCCCTCTCAATCCCCATTGTCTCCCAAATTTTCATTTAATTTTCAAAGAAGTTTTAGGTCACAGCAAAGTCACACACGGAGTACCAGAGACTCCCAGATACCAAACCACCCTCCCCTTCCCCACCCCTTTTTTTTGGATGTTAGCATTGTTATAACTGTTATGCAGATAGCAAAATATAACAACTAAACATTGTCAATGATTTACAGTATAGTTTACAATTTAGATGATACAGTTTAATAAGTTTTGATGATATTTACCATGTCCTGTGTCCATTACTGTAAGGTAATGAAAAATCTTTCCCATGACCACTAAATATCCCATTCGATCTTAACTGTTCCTTCCTCCCCACCCCCCCGGGGCATATGACACTCCCCTGTCTTGACTCATAGAATGTCAAGATTCATAATTACATGCCCTGGGTATTTGAACCTGCCCTTTCTAATCTACCCACCTGTCAACGCTGCACCACCAAACCCAGTAATATCACTACCCATCTGTCCTATCCTTCAATATGCAACTATACTCTATCCCTTTACCATAGATTATGTCCATATGGGTGATGGCTCAAAGCCTGCTCTCTCTTACTCTCCCTTGTTAACTTATCTTTCAGACAATGGTTCTCAGAGACTGCTCACTTTCCTCAGTTCAAATCAGTGAGGTCATACACTGTTCATCCTTCAGTGCCTGGCTTGCTTCACTCAACATAATGTCTTCAAGATTCATCTACGTTATTCCATGTGTTAGCACTTTATTCCTTCTTACAGCTGAGTAATATTCCATTGTATGTATGTACCACATTTTGCTTATCCATTCGTCTGTTGATGGGCACTGGGGCTGATTCCAATTTTTGGCAATGGTGAACAATGCCGCTATGAACATTGGTGTGCATATTCTGTTTGTGTCTTTGCTTTCAGTTCTTCCGGGTATATACCCAGCAGTGGAATTGCTGGATCATATGGAAGATCTATTGTTAGTTTTCTGAGGAACCGCCAAACTGTCCTCCACAGTCCCACCAGCAGTGGATGAGGATTCCTATTCCTCCACATCCTCTCCAACATTTAGTGTCTCCTGTTTCTTTAATAGCTGCCATTCTGATGGGTGTAAGATGGTATCTCATTGTAGTTTTGATTTGCATTTCCCTGATAGCAAGCGATGTTGAGAATTTTTTCATGTGCTTTTTAGCCATTTGTATTTCTTCCTTGGAGAAGTGTCTTTTCAGGTCACTTGCCCATTTTTTAAATGGCTTGTTTGTCTTTTTATTTTCAAGGTGTAGGATTTCTTTATATATGCAGGATATTAGGCTCCTATCAGATAAATAGTTGCCAAATATTTTCTCCCATTGAGTAGGCTGCCTTTTAATTTTCTTAATAACAACCTTTGAGGTGCAGAAGTTTTTAATTTTGATGAGATCCCATTTATCTATTTTTTCTCTTGCTGCTTGTGCTTTGGCTGTGAAGTTCATGAAACCATTTCCTATTACAAGGTCCTGTAGATACTTCCCTACATTATCTTCCAAGGTCTTTATGGTTTTGGCTCTTATATTTAGATATTTGATCCATCTTGAGTTGATTTTTATATAAGGTGTGAGATGGTATTCTTTTCTCATTCTTTTGGATATGGATATCCAGTTCTCCAAGCACCACTTGTTAAAGAGGCCATTCTCTCCCAACTTAGTGGGCTTGGTGACTTGTCAAATATCAGATAACTGTATATGCGAGGATCTATATCAGAACTCTCAATTCGGTTCCATTGCTCAGTAGGTCTATCCTTGTGCCAATACCACACAGTTTTGATCACTGTAGCTTTGTAGTATGTTTTAAAGTCAGGTAGTGTGATACCTCCAACTTCAGTTTTCTTTTTCAATATGTCTTTTGCAATTCGGGGCCTCTTGCCTCTCCAAATATATTTTGTGGTTAGTTTTTCCAGTTCCTTAAAAAATACAGTGTTGACTTTTATTGGGATTGCGTTGAATCTGTAGATTAGTTTGGGTAGGATAGACATCTTGATGATGTTTAGTCTTCCTATCCATGAACAGGGAATATTTTTCCATTTATTTAAGTCTTCTTTGATTTCCTTTAACAGTGTTGTGTAGTTTTCTGTATATAAGTCCTTTACATCTTTAGTTAAATTTATTCCTAGGTATTTGATTCTTTTAGTTACTATTGTAAATGGTATTTTTTCCCTGATTTCCTCCTCAGTTTGCTCGTTATTGGTGTATAGAAATGCTATTGATTTTTGAGCATTGATCTTATAGCCTGCAACATTACTGAACTCCTTTATAAGTTCTAGAAACCTTGTTGTCGATTTCTCAGGGTTTTCTATGTATAGGATCATGTCATCTGCAAATAATGAAATTTTTACTTCTTCTTTTCCAATCTGGATGCCTTTTATGTCCTTTTCTTGTCTCAGTGCTTGCACAAGTACTTCTAAGACAATGTTAAATAGGAGTGGTGATAGTGGGCATCCTTGTCTAGTTCCCGATCTCAGAGGGAAGGCTTTTAGGATTTCACCATTGAAAATGATGTTAGCTTTGGGTTTTTCATATATACCCTTTATTATATTCAGAAACTTTCCATCTATTCCTATCTTTTGTAGTGTTTTTATGAGGAAAGAGTGCTGTATTTTGTCGAATGCTTTTTCTGCATCTATAGAGATGATCATGTGATTTTTTTCTTTCAATCTGTTTATGTGGTATATTACATTGATTGATTTTCTTATATTGAACCATCCTTCCATACCTGGGATGAAACCCACTTGGTCATGGTGTATAATCCTTTTGATAAGTTGTTGAATGCGATTAGCAAGTATTTTGTTGAGGATTTTAGCATCTAGGTTCATTAGAGAAATTGGTCTGTAATTTTCCTTTCTTGTGGTATCTTTATTTGGTTTTGGTATTAGGGTAATGTTGACATCGTAGAATGAATTAGGCAATATTCCTTCTACTTCTATTTTTTGGAAGAGCTTAAGTAGAATTGGTGTTAGCTCTTTCCGGAATGTTTGGTAGAATTCAGCTGTGAAGCCATCTGGTCCTGGGCTCTTCTTAGTTGGGAGGTTTTTGATGACTGAGTCTATCTCTTTACTTGTAATTGGACTGTTGAGTTAATCTATTTCTTCTTTCATCAATGTAGGCTGTTTGTGGGTTTCTAGAAACTTGTCCATTCCCTCTAAATTATCATTCTTGTTGGCATATAATTTTTCAAGGTATTCTCTTACGATACTCTTTATTTCTGTGGGGACAGTAGTGATATCCCCTTGCTCATTCCTTATTTTATGTATTTGCATCTGTTCTCTCTTTTTCTTTGTTAGTCTGGCTAAGGGTTTGTCAATTTTATTGATATTCTCGAAGAACCAGCTTTTGGTTTTGTTTATTGTTTCCAGTGCTTTCTTATTCTCTATTTCATTTAGTTCTGCTCTAATTTTTGTTATTTCCTTCTTTCTACTTCCTTTAGGTTTAGTTTGTTGTTGTTTTTCCAATTCCTCCAAGTGTGCAGTTAGGTCTTCAATTTTAGCTCTTTCTTCTTTTTTAATATATGAATTTATGGCTGTGAACTTCCCTCTCAGGACTGCTTTCGCGGCATCCCATAGGTTTTGATATGTTGTGTTGTCGTTTTCATTAGTTTCAAGGTAGTTACTGATTTCTTTTGAGATTTCCTCTTTGACCCACTGTTTGTCTAAGAGTGTGTTGTTTAACTTCCATATCCTTGTGCCTAACCTGTTTCTCTGGCCCTTAGTGATTTCCAATTTCATTCTGTTGTGGTCAGAGAAATTACTTTGTATAATCTCAATCTTTCTGAATTCATTGAGAGTTGTTCTGTGGTCTAGCATGTGGTCTATTTTGGAGTATGTTCCATGTGCACTCGAGAAGAATGTAAATCCCGCTGTATTTGGGTGTAGTGTTCTGTATATGTCTATTAAGTCCAGGTCTTCTAATGTATTGTTGAGTGCCTTAGTTTCTTTATTGATTCTCTGTCTAGATATTCTGTCTAATGATGATAGTGGTGTGTTGAATTCCCCTGCTAAAATTGTAGAGGCATTTATTTCTCCTCTTAGTTTTTCCAGAGTTTGCTGCACGTATTTTGAGGCACCCCAATTAGGTGCGTAAATGTTGATGATTGTTCTCTCTTCTTGAGAAATTACTCGTTTTACTAATATGTAGTGTCCATCTTTGTCTCTTACAATAGATTTGCATTTACAGTCTATTTTGTCTGATATTAGAATAGCTACTCCTGCCCTTTTTTGGCTATTGTTAGCTTGTAAAATGATTTTCCAGCCATTCACTTTCAGCCTCCTTGAATCCCTGGGTCGAAGGTGGGTTTCTTGTAGACAGCTTATAGATGGATCATATTTTCTTATCCATTCTGCCAATCTGTGTCTTTTGATTGGTGAATTTCATCCATTAACATTCAGTGTTATTACTCATAACGAATTTCTTACTTCAGCCATTTTTTTCTTTGGGTTAATGTATGTCATATGTTGTTTTGTTTCTCTTTTTGTCTTTTCAGTTGTTTTTAAACTCTCCTCCAACTCTCTCTCCCTTGTTTTTTCCTTTCAACTTGTAGAGATTCCTTTAGTATTTCTTGAAGTGCTGGTTTCTTATTGACATACTCTCTTAATTTCTGTTTATCTGTGAATATTTTGAACTGTCCATCATTTTTGAATGCCAGTTTTGATGGATAGAGAATTCATGGCTGGAAGTTTTTTTCTTTTAGTATTTTGACTATGTCATACCACTGTCTTCTTACCTCCATGGTTTCAGCTGAGAAATCAGTACTTAATCTTATTGTGCTTTCCTTGTATGTGATGGTTCTCTTTTCTCTTGCTGCCTTGAGTATTTTCTCTTTGTCTTGAGCATTGGACATTTTGACAAGTATATGTATTGGTGTTGGCCTGTTGGGATTTATACTATTTGGGGTGCGCTGTGCTTCCTGGATCTGCACATCCATCTCTCTCAATAGGGTTGGGAAGTTTTCAGCCATTATTTCCTTCAACACTCCTTCTGTTCCCTTTCCCTTCTCTTCTCCTTCTGGGATGCCCATAATGCATATGTTTGTGCATTTTGTATTATCGGTTAATTCCCTGGGTCCATGCTGGATTTTTTCTATCTTTTTGTCTATCTGTTCTACTATCTCTTTGATTTCAGCTGTATTGTCTTCCATATCACTAATTCTTTTCTCTGCCTGTTCAAATCTGCTGTTATGTGAATCCAGCGTCTTTTTCATTTCTTGGATTATGCCATTGTTCACCATCATATCCATTACCTTTTTGGGCATGTTTGCAATTTCTTCAGTATGTTCTCCCAGTGTCTTCTTTATATCCTTAATCTCTTCCTTCACTTCTTTAAGTTGGTCCATGATATTTGTTTCGATAGCTTTGATTAGTTGTTCGATGTTCTGCATCACTTCCTGGTTTTTATTTTGTTCATTGGACTGGTCCATGTTTTCCTGTTTCTCAGAGTCATTTGTATTTTTTTGTTGCCCTCTGGTCATCATATTATCTTGATGGGTTTGTTCAGTTGATTAGCTTTTCTCTATGCTCTAGCGTTTTATTTAGCTGGTGGTTCTGCACGTGAGTTAAGTTTTCTCTTTGGCACTTTTTCTTCTTATTTTATTTCCTTGCTTCTTTCTATGTTCCCGTTCCGTCCACGCCGTTGATCCGCACAGATAGATGTCCCAAGCTTCTCATTCCACGCATGCACAGCACAGACCCCTGGGTAGGACCCCGTCCACAATCCGCCTTGCTCTGGGAGCTTGCAGTGTGTGCCCTCCTACACTAACGCCATCTTGGCCCCCTCCATTCCATCTACAGTTTTTTCTTTAATGTGGTTTTGATCTCACCTATTGTGTCTTTCATTCCCATGAGCTCTGTTACTTTTCCGTTCAGGTTTTCAAATTCTTCTTCAGTGTCTTCTTGATGTTCTTTATCTCTTTAGCCATATTGTCTTTCAACTCATTAATTTAATTTTTGAACTTTGTGTGAATCTTGCTGATTAGTTGTCTCAAATCCTGTGTCTCATCTATGGTTTTGATATATTCCTTTTCCTGGGTCATTTCTTCCATTTTCTTAGTATGGCTTGTAAATTTTTGCTGATGTTTAGTCATCTAATTAGGATGGTGAGTTTACTCAGATGCTCAATTTCTCTCTCTTTCATAGGAATTTAGTTGCAGGAGGCTGTGTGTTACTGCTTTTTTTTCTTTATTATTCTTGGTTCAACCTATTCGGGATCTTTAGGATTGTCCCTGTAAGTTGCTCATATCTGGGCCCTGGACCCAGTAATGAGTTGCAGACCTGCTTCCAAGGGCCTTGGGGAGGGAGGAGTTTTGCCATCACAATTCTTTTCCTTTGCCTCTCTCTCATCTGGGCGGTGTCCTAAACCCTAGAATATTTTTTTTCCAGGCCATTTCTGCCTGTCCTCTAGCTATTTTTCTGAGAGAGAAGAAGGTCCCATGTCTTTTCAGTCTGCCTTCTTCCCAGCTCATGTTTTGAAAGATCAAATGATTTGACCAAAATTATCATGCTGGGATTTTAACCTTGGTCTTCCTGAATCCAAAGTATTACATGCTCTGCCCATACTCTTCACTGTCCATACTGTAAAGACTAGCAGCTGGAAATTAGAAGGAAAAAGAACTGGAGAAAGAAATTAAACTTTAGCTCACAGACCAGCAGTATCCAAAGTATATTTCAAGGAACACTAGACAGTTGTTGCCAAAATGTTTGGCAGATACTTTACTCTCCAAAATACATTTTAATACATTAAATACTCCAAGAAGTAATTAACTAAATCTAACTAATTTTAACTTTTTTCTTCAACTTAATTGACCATGAAAACTTTTTGTTCACATAACACCTATTACATCATACAGACTTTGTATTCTTTAAAACATGCTGGGTTTCAACTGTTGTCCACACAATGACAGCTTACCAATGTGTACCTTGAGCAACAGCCATCAACATAAGAATCACAGTTGAAGCCCTAGGAATGGGCAGCATCACCCCAGAAAAGAAAATAGAATAGAGGGTCTAACATGGGTTCAGGTTGTGAGGGAACCTATTGAAATTACTTAAAATGTTATGTGTCTCTGCATATAGGCATTTTTCAGGGGTGAGTATCCCATAGCTTTCAATAAATTTTCAAAGGCATCCTTGAAAAGAAAAAAGCAATTTAAGATCCATTTGGTATATAATAAAAGAGGTGGATCAAGGGTGGAGTCTGTAAGGAGAGTCACCTAGGAAGTCTGAGACCTTTGAGTGGTGGGTACAAAAGTAGGATGGGGGAGCCATTGGATCAACAGCAGAAAGGAAGACCAACAGGTTTGCAACAGCAGAGAGGTCAAGTAAGATTAGATCTACAGATAATCCTTTGGATTTGGTGGATTTATCAAAGCAGTGTCAGTAGGATATTGCAGGAAGTGAGATTACAGAGGGTGAAATAGTGAGTGGCTTGAGAATAAAAGGAGTGATAAGAGACAAATTCCTTCAAGATGTTTGTGGTCAAGGTAGGGCTACGATTATGTGTTTCTATTAATTTGAGATTGAGTGCAGTAAAAGCAGTTTGGTATTTAGGGCCCACATCTGAAGGCACTGTTAAACCAGAACCCACATACTGAGAGACAAAACAATTTCCCTGGATGAGTAAAAAATATAATTCATGAAACTCATCAACACACAAATGCACATGCAAAAGCAGCAAGTGGAAGTGAGAAGAATAAATCACAATAAAGATAAATTTTGAAGATCAGAATTGCTAGAACTTGCATTTAAACTAAATCTTAAAAAAAAGAGTGAAGGATGAAATGGAGACTTTTGACTTGAGAAACTGGGTTAATGGTAATGTCTTTTACAGGGTTGGGGAAGGCTGAGGGAAGAACAAGTTTGAGAGTACAGAGTCATAATCAAGAACTCCATTCTGAATATCTTCAATTATGTTACTTTTCAGGTGCCTGGTAGATGCTCAAGTGGAGATGTCAAAATGGATATATAGTTTGGATCTTGAGAAGGGGATAGGGATGGAGATAGAATTTGGGAGTCATTATTTCTGGATGGAATTTGAGCTCTGGGCCTCGATGAGATCAGCTCAGGAATGAGTGTCGGTAGAGAAGATACCAAAGACTGAGTGTCCAGACACTCCTGTATTGAGAGGTTCAGGGGAAGAAGGAGTCTTGCACTTGACCAAATGTAATTCAAAGTGATCTTCTACCCCTAGGGGGAGCACTCCTAGAGAAGTTGCTTTTGGGGTACAGTACTCATAAACATTGCAACAGTCACAAGATCAGTGTTGCCTCATCAGTATTGTCTGTATATTGGCATTTGACAGCAATTTGCCAGTAAATACTTCCTTTCACAGACAAAATAGTATTCCTTTGTAATGAATAGATTCCCTTGAATGGTGTTATAGAATGGATTGTTTGCCTATTTGTTTGCCCAAGTTAAACAACACTTTCCATGGGACAAGCTGAGAATGACCTTGACCTTGAAAGACACTGAGTGATTATAGAGGAACAAAAAGGAACTTTTCCCCATAAACATATAGAGTAAATCAGTATTTATACTATTTTCCTTGAGAGGAAACAAAGAGAAAGAGAGAAACCTTGACATACAATTATTTCTCTCCCCTAGCTCCATATCTTGTGTTTAGAACATTTAGAATTTTAGTACCAGATTTTTTTTCACTAGTCTTCATAGTTCTTTATATTTAAGTATAAATTGTTTTTATTTCTTTGCTCATTACTTGTACTAGTCTGTCAAAGGGTGCTAATGCAAAGTACCAGAAAGACTATTTATTTGGGGTAAAAGCTTACAGTTACAAGGCCCTGAAGAGTCCAACTCAAGGTTGCTTTCTCACCAAAGTCAATTGCTACGTGTTGAAGCAAGATGGTCTCTGATCTCTGCAAGGGTTCAGCCTTTCCCTCTGGGCTTCCTCTTTCTCAGCTGCAGGCTGGCATAGTGCTTGTGTCTCAGGACTTCTTCTCTCTCCTGGCATAGGGCTCTTTTCTTCTGGGCCTTCTAAATCAATCTCAATTGTTCTGTTTTCTTCCCAAGGTCAGCTGTAAACTATCAGGTGAATGGCTCATCTTTCCCCCAGACTTTAGTGGTTTGAGCCTTCTCCTGTCTGTCACATGCTGCCATCACATGACAAAGTTCTCTCCTTTTCCCATGTCTTCTTGAATGAGTGTCCATTTATATTGGCTCACCAAGGGGATAGGGACTCAACCTGAGTTATGCCTTACTGACATGGTCGAATCAAAGCCCTAAACTTAATAGGTAAGTTAATCAAGGGCCCCTCAACTAAATCCAATAAAATCAAAGGGTATTATACCCAGAAGAATGGATTAGTTTACTAACATAATCTTTCTCCTTTTGGGATTCACGAAAATAAACTCAAACTGTCACACCATTTTTACTTGTTTTCTTTACCTTTCTTGTACTAAATTTATCTTTCTGGAGTACATCCTTTAGGAATTCTTGCAGAAAGCATCCATGAATAGTTAATGTTCAATATCCTTCATCTCTGAAAATGTTTTTATTTTGCCCTCTCATGTGAATGGTATTTTGGCATTCAAAATTATTTATCCCTCAGATGCTGAAGATAATTGCTCCATTAATTCTAGCTAGCATCCTGTTTGCTGAAAAAGGAGTCTAGTGTCAATCTGATTCTCAACCCTGTTGTTTCTTTCTTGGAGCATGTATGTGTGACTGCTAGTCTGTTCGAATTTTGTTTGAGTATCTCAATCTGAAAAACTCATGTTATTTTACTCTGGAAATGTTTTTCCAATTACTTAATTATTTCCTGTCCTCCATTATTTTGTACTTTTCTTCTGGAATTACTATTAGCTAAATATTATAACTTTTGAATTTATTGTCAATGTCTTTTAACTTTTCTTTCATTGTTTTTATCTCACTGTCCTTGGAAGTTTATTCTTAGGGAATCAGTCCCTCAGCTAAATATTCACTAATTCACTTTCCATTCTTCTATTTAGCCCATATATTGGGTAATTTGTTTAGCCGTTCATTTTTTTTTTTTTATCATGATCTTTTCTAATTTTGTACATAACATAGCCTCTAATGTCTCTCAGGATATCAGTTTCTGGCTGGTCCCAGCAGCTCAGGCAGTGGGAAGAGTGGCAGCAGCCAAAAGCTCAGCTTTTCCAAGGCTTGCAACACCCAGTAGTTACCCTCCCTGCCACCCTGACACCCAAAGGAAGTTCAGATCAGCTGAAGGTGCAGTGAGGGAGGATCCCAAAAGGAGATTGGTGAGGTTGTCAGCTAAACCTGCTCCTTAGAGAGTAGAATCGAAGCCAAAAGAGTCATCTGGAAAAAATTAAGTTTTCAGATAAAAGTGGGCAACCAAAGGGGAAAGGGAAGCAAAGGAAAAACAGGCCAAAATGTCTAATCAAGAAACTAAAGAAGGTTTACCTGCAAAAAAATGGAGAAACTAAAAGTGAGGAGAGTCCTGCCTCTGATGAAGTAGGAGAGAAAAGCCAAATCTGATTAATTCATATACAATGTCTTATCAGTGGCCCCTGTAATTCCATTCCGAAGAATTTTTTTTTTTTTTCCATTTTTACCGGGAGGTCCTGGGAATCGAACCCAGGTCCCTCCATATGGGAGACGGATGCCCAACCATTTGAGCCACATCTGCCCCCAAGGAATATTTTTTTCACTATTGTGTAAATGCAAGTTTTTCAGTAGCTCTATGTGACAGTTTGAATTTGGTGAATCCCAAAAAAAGATGTTTTTCAACTAATCCATTCTTGTGGGTATGAGATTCTTTGCATGAGATTTGGTTAAGAGACTTTGATTAGATCACCTGATTAGCTTGCTTTTGATTGGATTACATTAGTAAGATGTGACCCATGTTAGGTCACCACCCTCTTACTAGAGCCTTAAATGAATGGAGACACAGAGAGAAGACACACACAGAAAGGGAGCTCTGCCATTTTGGCCTGGCCATGTGGGAGAGACGACTCAAGGATTGCTAGCAGCCAAAGCTGAGGCATGAAGCCCCTAAGAGGCTGAGTCCACAGCAGCTCAAGGCTGAATCAATGAGCCCTATGCCTGGTAACCCACAGCTGAGTGCCTGGAGATGGTGAGCCTTGAGGGGAAGGCAGGGACCTTGGCAGAGAACAGCAGCCATCTTGCCTCACCACATGACAGGATGCCAGGATAACCAGTAACTGACTTTGGTGAGAAAGCACCTCTGATGGTGCCTTTCTTTAGACATTTCATGGCCTGAGAACTGTAAGCTTTTACCCTAAATGAAATTCCTATTATAAAAGCCAATCCATTTCTGGTACTTTATATCGGCAGCCTGGTGGCAAACTAATACACTCCAGAAGCATTTTTAAGAAGGAAACTAGGAGGATGGATGTGGCTCAAATGGTTGGGCGTCCGTCTCCCATATGGAGGGACCCGGGTTCCATCCCTGGGACCTCCTGGTAAAAAAAAAAAAAAGTAAATGTGTGAAGAAGGAAATTGGAATCCTATTTCCTCCCATTTTAAAAGTGTAGATACTTTTTTTAAAGAGGTGAAATCATTTGTTGGTTGTTTATTTCTTGGTACAACCAGAATATAGTAGAGTATTGAATTATGGGAGGCTTCCACTGTCTTAGGTGTCAATGACATTTTATTTATTTATTTAGTAAAAAAAAATGTTTTATTAGAGAAGTTTTATGCATTGCATTCAGAATTCTCACATGCCACCCCTCCAACACCTTGCATTGTTGTGAAACATATGTTACAGATTATGAACAAACATAATCAAAATATTACTACTAACTATGATCTATAGCTTACATTTAATACATTTTTTCTATATACTCCCCTATTATCAAAACCGTGTATTAGTATTGTACATTTGTTATAGTTCAGGAGAGAATTCACTGTGTTCACTGTGTTATACAGGCCTATCCTTGCATAATCCATACAAAGTGTACACTCAGCGGCTTTCACTTTCATCCCAGAGTTGTGCAGTCATCGCCTCTAAATTTTTTATTGTTTTCCTTAGTCTAAAAGAAAAATATCCCATATCCACTTTTAATCGACCCTTAGCATTAATATAGTACCTTTTTGACAGTGATGCAAAAATATTACAATATTGCTATTAACTATAAATTACATTAATTGTATTTTTCCCATGCCTCACTATATTCTTACCATCTTGTAAGAGTGGCGTACATTAGTTCTAGTTCATAGAATATTCTTGTATTTGTATTATTAACCACCTCCTGGTTCACTATATTATTCAGTCACTAGATTACTCTCTAGCTTCCTTTTAATTGACATTTACATTCCTAGACTACCCCTTTTGGTCACAGTCCCATTTATAAACCAGCCATGTTAGTTATACCCACTATAATGTGTTACCATCAACTCTATCAATTTCCATACTTTCACAGTCAAGCTAATTGAAAATTCTACATACATTAAGCATCAGTACCCCTTCTCAGCCCTCATCCATTCTCCTAGTAGCCTATATTCTAGATTTTTACTCCACGTGTTTATCCTTTGTATTTAGCTCATATTAGTGAGACCATACAATACCTGTCCTCTTGTGTCTGGCTTATTTCACTTAGCATAATGTCCTCAAGTTTCATCCATGTTATCACATGTGTCCCAATTTCATTTCTTCTTACAGCAGCATAGTATTCCACTGTATGTATGTACCATATTTTGTTTATCCATACATCTGTTGATGGACGCTTGTGTTGTTTCCATCTTTTGGCAATTGTGAATAATGGATGGGGGGGGATTTTTATATCCTCTAATACAATACATACTAAATGGCACTTTGGAGTCACAGTAATGCATTTAATATGTCTTAAACATTTTAAATCACTTCTATTCCCATGTTGTTTTTATTATAACTTTTTCTTAAAAGAAAACGATTCCCTGATCTTGGCTTCCCATGTCAGAACTGTGTGTACTCTTTACCCTCTTTGGTAGTGCTTGTCTAGTTTTCCTATAATTTTGTTATGCACTATGAAAGATTAGAAAGTTGAGTATACAGTGTTATGCTATTAAATTGTGAATTAGTGGGACTTACAATGTAACAGCTTCTCAAGACTTAAAGATTTTAGTATTGATATCTCCTTAAGGAAAATTTGCCTCCAAATTTTAAACTAGAAAGTCACTGGAATAACCTCAGAAAAGAACTACATGGCTTTTTAGATTTTGGGTATGTACATTCAGATGAAGAATTGTCTACAAATTGTTCACAATGCCTGTGTGCTGATCCTCAAAACAACCAATATAATCTCAGTTATGAGGAAGGTAGAAAGGATAGTTTCTTATATCTTCTTCTGTTTGCTCTACTGGTTGTGTTTCCTTAATTGTGTTAAAGTTTGTGCCTTATTTTTCACGATGTTGGTTTTCCTCAAATGCTTGTGATTGGATGTCGCTCATCTATTTGTTTGAGATTTACTGCTGTAAATGTTTGCTTCACCACGTGTTTGGAAACTGTGAGTATCTTTCTGGGTGATGTGAACTGAGAGCTTGTCCCGTGGGTATGGTGGGAGTCTAGGAGACTGTGACACTGCCTCTTTGGCCTCAGTATCTGTCACCCGTGTCTCAGGACAAGCTAAGGAAAGAGAGTAACTGCCTGACTCTCAACACCTTTTTCTGATTAATCACCCTGATTGTTGCCTCAGGGTTTCCTCCAGCACCTCCCCCTGGTCTTAGATGACCCCAAGAATTACTTCCATCCTGAAGTATGCTTTAATTACTGTTTCTTCTACCAATTGAATTTTAACTGTTTATGCTGTTTATGGATTCCTCCAAATAATAATTGGTTCATGGGTGACATTCTTTTCTTTGCCCTTTTCCTGTTCTGGTCCTTCTTCAATTGTTTCTCACACATCTAGGGATTTAGGGTGAGAGGAAAGATGATGTGATGGTTAGGCTAATGTGTCAACTCGGCCAAGTAGTTGTGTCCAGGTGCTTGTTCCAGCAAGCACTGGGCTAATTGTAATACAAGAGCATTTATGGAATTCAATCACCAGTGAGTTTACTGCGTGGATGGCTGATTACATCTGCATCAATCAGGGAGATTACATTATCAATGGGTGGTGCTTTTATCCAATCAGTTTAATGACTTAAAAGTGGAAGAGATTTCAACATTCAGAGAGAATTTCCCAGCTCGTCGTTGGACAGGCAACTTCTCCCAGAGACTCATCAACAACCTTTCATCGGGCTTTCATCAGAGCCCCTGGTTTGCAGCTTGCCTGAGGAACCTGGACTTGTGTGTCCCCACGGTCGCGTGAGAGACTCTTTTAGAGTTCCATATTATTCACAGATATCTCCTGCTGATTCTGTTTCCCGAGAGAACCCTGTCTAATACAGGCATAAAGCTGCCATTTTGATCCAATCTCTCAAGCACTGAATTAGGATACTGGATTAGCTATCATATCAAAGATCCAAAGAATTTAAACAAGAGAGACATTTATCTCAGTCTTCCCTGACAATACGAGCATAAGCAGTCCAAGGCTGATATGATGGCTCCAAGGAACTGAGGGCCCTTATTCCCTCCGTCTGATTCCTTGCCATCTCTTAGGGTGTGGCCTTAGTCTGCTTGGTCAAGGATGATTCATCCCCATGTTTGTTGGGTCTTCTTTCCAGCAAGTGGAAAGTGGAGTGTGTGCTCAACCCCTTTAGAAGTCCTGTCTACAGTTCTGTTCACTTTCTATTGGCTGAATCTTAGTAATGTGGTCACACATTGCCACATAGCCACACCTCGTTGGCACATATTGTCATTGTTTTGGGTTGCCATGTGCCCAGCAAAAATTTAAGGGTTGTATTACTAAAAGAAGAAGGGGAGATTGGATATTAGAAGGAAACCAATAGTCTCTGCCAACTTCTTAATATTAACACTTAGAAATTATTGGCCCTGGTTTGCTTATGATGAAATGGAAGCTCAGAGAGATTAAGCAACTTGTCCAAGGTAAAAGATCATCAGGAGCTTATTTAAACTTCAAAGCCCATGCTCATTCAGGACATCTGGCCATGCACGTGGTCACCAGCACAACTCCAAGGGTGCCATTCTCATAAACTATAACTCCAGGCACCACCTGGATTTGTGCAGTACACAGTTTGCACAACCATGTGAGGCAACCTGTGCCCTTCCTTACTATATCTTGCTGCCTGCCTCCCTACAAATTTCCTTGGCACCTTCACTACAGACTTCTACTACTTTTAACATAAATATCTAAGCCCTTCCAAAGCCTCCTGATAGAAGAGGTTTATCAAGGGGGTTATCGGCTTGAACCTTGGAGTCAAACAAATTTGTTACCAGTTGTAACCCTTTAAAGCCACAGTTTCTTCATCTGCAAAATGAGGAAAATAAGAACAAGCACTTCAGAGGACGGTATAAGCAGTAAACAAAAGAATGCATTTAAAAAGTTGAGCATGCTTCACTCAATTGTTTTTGCCTGGTATTAACTCATTTTGTTTTGCAACTGCAACTTCCTCAGCCCAGGCCTTGGCTCTCAGGAGAGATTAAAGGTTTTATGGAAAGGATGGGAATCAGATTCGATTCAAATCCACCAGCATATTAATGAAAAGGGCCTCATGGATCAGGAATCATTGTGCAGAACAAAGATATGCAGCAAGTGAAGATGACAATTTGGGTGGCTTTGTTTGTTTCCTTTTCAGGAAAATGCTTGTTTTATTTTAAGTTTTTAAAAAAGTTTTTTTGTCATGAGTTTGATTTCGTTTCTATTTAGTCTGTGCATGTAAGGAATTCCAAGGCTTTGTGGAAAGGACACACTGAAAACTTTCTGAGAGCTAGGATATTGGCCCAGTAATTTCATGTGGGGCAGGCCTTTAGGACATAAAGGGTTTAAAATCCATGTGCAGCTTAGTTACAGTATCTCTCCTGTTTTCTCCCCACTGTGTTGTACTGAGTGTCTAACAAAAGATTCTCCATATATCTGAAAATAAAATGAGTCTTTGGCTAGGGTACCTATGAGAAATTGACTCAGTATGTTTGTTTTAACTTCTGTCAAAGGTGCATAATATTTTCCAGATTTTTCTGCTCTTCTCCATTCTTTAAAGAAACGGCAGGAAAGAGGCCAGTCCCAAAAAGAGGGAGATGCTGGCAGAGAGCCCAGGATCTTCCCTCTGGTCTCAGAAAGAAATGTGAAGATGGTCTGAGTTTTAAATGAAACCAGGGAAACAAATTTTGTGTTCTGGAGTTCTGGTCCTCTGTGACCCCCCAGACTACAATAATTTGATGTTGAAAAAAGTTGCTTTTGAATGTTTATTTGGTTCACTAATTTTTTTTTCATTAAAAAATTTTTTATTGAAGTATGCCATTCAAACATTAACATACATAAACAATAAATATATAGTAAAAGTTGTAAATTTACAAACAAAACATGCATATTATCATACAGGGCACCCATACATCACTCCTCCACCAAGACCTTGCATTGTTGTGAAACATTTGTTACAAACTGTGAAAGAGCATCGTCAAAATATTGCTACTACCTATCGCCCATATCTTACATTTGGAGTATTTTTCCCCCAACCCACCTGATTATTAACACCCTGTATTAGTATTATAGTATTTGATATAGGTCATGAGCAAATGTTCTCTTATTTGTTCTGTTAACCACAGTTCATCTTCCACCACAGGATTCACTGTGTTAAATGATCCCATGCTTTGTACAATCCATTCAAAGGGCTCACTTAGGGTTTTTTTGTTTTTGTTTTTGCTTTTGTTTTTGTTTTTTAGGAGGTACAGGGGATTGAACCCAGGACCTCATACATGGGATGCAGGATCTCAACCACTGAGCTACATCCACTCCCCAATGAGAGTTATTTTTTTTTCATTTGTTTGTTTGTTTGGTTTGTTTTTAGGAGGTACCAGGGATCAACCACTTGAGCTACAGCTGCTCCCCTCAGTCTTTTGTTGTTGTTGTTGTTTGTTTCTTTGTTTGTTTTGTTTGAACAGAGCTTGTTCAGAAATGGCAGAGAAGGTCAGAAATACACACCGAGATTTGGTGTGGGCTCCTCTAGGCAGAGAGTGGGCTTTGGTTAGTGTGGTCACATTTTAAGCTATTAATTATTCCTCCCCTTGCTAAGCTAAGGGGAGGGCCCCCAGCTGTTACTGGTTACCCTACCAATGGTGGGGCCCAATGGTGAGGCCTGTTTGGTAAAAGTCCCAACTGGGACCTCAAGGTTGAAGTCAAGGTCTCGGTAGGGTCTCACAGCCATGTTGTCTATCAGCCATGTTGTCTGCCAGGCCAGCCACCTTCCCCTTTCACTATACTAACCTGCCTCAACTTCCCCCTCAGAGTTCACGTCCTTATTCTTAAGGGGGTGCTGGGGGGCGATGGTCATTCTTCTGTAGTTACTTCCTGCTGGTTAGGGTAGTAGTCCCTGCCTGACAAGGTGTAAATCTCTCTGGCTATTCTATTGTGGTTGAGGGAAGATGGGTCTGGCACCCTGGTTAGAACTGGATGAAATCCCTGCATAATTAAAAAGGCGTTGATTCTGTAAGAAATAAACTTAATTAGAATTTTGAAGACATTTGGTCCTATTAAAAGGATAAAGAAGATGGTGGTAGGCAGACCCAAAAAGGGGGCCAGCCATGACATACTGCACCACAAGACTCACTTAGTTTTAAAGACCTCATTAAAGATGTGAGGGAAAGAACAGGGTCATCTTCTGCAACCTACATGCATCCATCATCCCACAGGATGGGAACAAATGATGACTTCTTTGATCACTTTTCAGGAATGTGCAAAGTGAAAGCTTCCAAGAGATGGAACGATCAATCCCACTTAAATATTTTTATAGTATGGAAAATTAGAGAGAAGAGTATAATGAACTCCCATTTACCAGTCATGCAGCTTTAACAGTTATCAATTCATGGTCCATCTCCTTTCCTTGATTCCCCCTGACCTAGATTATTTTAAAGCAAATCTCAGGCATTTTATCATCTTTCCTATAAATATTTCAGCTTGAATCTTTAAAATAAAAGGACTATTTAAAATATATAACCAGATCATTTATATAATTTTAAAAATTAGCAGTCCTTAATATTATCATATATCCAGTCAATGTTCAAATTCCTTGATTACCTTTAATTGTTTTACTATTTTTAGTTAGAATTCGGATCCAAATAAAATCTATATATTGTAAGTAGTTGATATGTTTAAGTCTATTTTTTCAACTTTTTATTTTGAAATAACTTCAAACTTTCAGGACAGTGGCAAAAATAATACAAAACCCATTCAGTGAACTCCAACACACCCCACCCACCCAGATACACAGATCCACCAACTTTTAACATTTTGCACATTTGCCTATTGTTCTATCTACCCATCTATCTGTCTATCTATCTATCTATCTATCTATCTATCTATCTATCTATCTATCTATCACCTATCTATTTAATTTTAAGCACTTGAGAATAATTTGAATACGTCATGTTCCTTGACCAATTAATACTTCCATGTATATTTCCTAAGAACAAGATTATGCATTTATGTAACCACCTTAAGAACAGTTATCAAGAAATTTAACATTGATATAAAGCTTACAATCTATATTCCAATTTTTTTTGTATGTCCCAATAATATCCTTTGGATATTTTCTTCTCCATTATAAGATCCAATTCAGGGCCATGTAATAATTTAATTGTGATTGTCTCTTTAGTCTCTCTATTTTTCTGTAAAGTATGGAAACATACATACAACACAAACTTCCCATCTCAACCTCCCCAAGCATATATAATTCAGTGAGATTAATCACATTCACAATGTAATACTACCCTCACCACCATCCATTCCAGAACTTTCCTAACACCCCAAACAGAAACTCTGTACCCATTATGCATTAACTCTCCATTTCCCTTCCCCTGCCCCTGGTAATCCGTAATCTACCTTCTGTCTCTGTGAATTTGCATATTCTAGTTAGTTCATATATATGGAATTTTACAATTCTGTCCCTTTGTGTCTGACTTTTTTCACTTAACATGATGTCTTTAAGGTTTACTCATGTTGTCTCATGTATCACAACTTCATTCCTTTTTATGCCTGAATAATATTCTGTTGTATGTATATGCCACATTTTATTTATCTATTCATCTGTTGATGGACACTTGGATTGCTTCCACCTTTTGGCTATTGCAAATAATGCTGCTATGAACATTGGTGTACAAATATTGTTTAAACCTATTTTAATTTATAGGCCAACACTACCTCCTTTTTTTCCCCTTGCAATTTATTTATTGGGAAAACTGGGTTAGCATCTTACAGAGTTTTCCATACGTTTTGTAATTTCAAGTTAACACATTGTGGCAGTTTGAGGTTATTTTATGAATTCCAAAAAGTAAAAGATTGTAAACTACTTTATTCCTCTGGGTGTGGTACTCTTTGATTGCATTAAATTCAGCAGAGGGGCCTTTGATTAGAATACTTGATAAGATCAATTTAGGACTTTTGATTGGACTCAGGTTGAGTCTTCACCCCCTTGCTGGGTCTGATATAAACAGACTCACACAGACAGACATTGGAAAAAGGGAACGGCCGTGTTTGATTCTGCCACGTGAGAGAAAAGACTCCAGTTTTGCCCACAGCTGAGCTGCAAGAAGAGAATGTAAGAGACAGGCCCTGTGTCTGGTTGCTCACAGCTGAGCTCCAAGACATGGTAGATTCTGGAGGGGAAGTCAGAGACCTCCACAGAGATCGGCAGACATCTTGCTTCACCACATGGCAACAATGCCAGGATTAACAGCAGCTGACTTGGGTGAGAAAGTATCTCTACTGATGCCTCGATTTGGACATTTCATGGCCTTGGAACTGTAAGCCTTTAACCCAAATAAGTCCCCATTATAAAAGCCAACATATTTCTGGTACTTTGCATTGCTAGCCCTTTGGCAAACTAAAACACACATGAAATTGACCAATACCACATACAACGAAGTTATTGCTTATTTTCGTTTCAACGGATTATAGTTGTTCAGGGTCTTGCCAAGAGCCCTGTGAGCCACTAATGTTTTCTCCCATCAGGACCCAGGATTGAATACTGTGCTCCCTGCCTTTACTGAGGAACTGGCACCAAAAGCCATGGCTGTGCAGCTCCTGCACCAGCTCTCATGAAGACATTGTTCAACATGTCACCCGATATCCTTTCAATGGAGAAACCAAACTGTAAATTTAGCTGAGAGTTTAGTGCCAGGAACAAGTATGTCTTTTGAAGAACTGAAAGTGTCTGGCAAATACAGATGTTTATTAGATTTTATTGATGAATAAATGAGTAGGAGTTTGCCAGGTTCAGGGTGAGGAAAGGGAGAACATGACTTCTTTTTAAAAATCAGATACCATATAATATATTATATTTTCCACTTTGCCTTGGTTGCTCTGTTTGATACTGTAACTATTTATTTCTGTCTCAATTATTGGCCCCCTTCCAAGAGGGCTTTTTTTTTTTTTTTTTTTTTTTATTATTATGGGTAAAAATCAAAATTCTCACAATACATACAAACATTTGTAAAATGATATATAAATATATATGCATATATGTGTATTTGCTTACAAAAATGTTATTTTTTATATATATATATACATATATTTTAAGAGGTGCTTAGATTACCTAAAATATTATACGGAACCCACTCGGATTCCCATGTTGCCCACCTCCCACACCTCCCACCACATCCAACACAAACATCTCCCATAGTGTGGCCCACCAACCTCAATGAACTTACACATCCTGGAGCCTTGCCACCAACCATAGACCACAGTTCACACTGTAGACCACACTCTCTCCCACTCAGTTCTGAGTGGTGTGTGCTGATTTAAAATGGCCTACATCCATTGCCACAACAGTACTCAGGACAACCTCCAACTCCCAAAGAAGCCCCTGTATTTCAACTGCTCATCCCCTCCCTACCCAAAAAACTGTCAAGTAGCCACTGGCTCCACCTCATTGTTATAATTTCTTGCATTGCAAGAATCACCATATGTGAGCAAGAGAATACCATCAAGTCCACTCTAGTCCATAGTTCTTCCCCCAATCCAGAGGCGACTGGGATGGTGATGTCCACTCCAACTCCAAGTGAGAGAGGGCTTATATCCATGGATATGGTGAGTGGGATGATCCTGCCTGCAGATGCAGGCCCCAAGAGGGCTTTTATTACATTTATTTACATGTGTTTGTGATATTCACTTACAGAAATGTAATCCTGACAATGCCCTTCTTCCATGGGGCAATGATTTTCTCTATTTTACATCTGAGGCAATTGAGGAACAGAGAGGCCATGCAACTTGCCCCGGGTCCTGAAGATGGTGAATGGTAGAGCTGGCAGTCACCCTCAAGCAATCCAACTCCTGTACGGCTTTAAACACTGTACATTCTGCTCCCTCATCCCAGCCAGCATTTATTGAGCGCTTATCATATGCCAGGCTCACCATGTGAAAGGGCACGGCCTGCAGCATCTCATTTATTCCGCCCAGCAACCACTTTACTCATGAGACCACAGAGAGGCTAGCCTACTCGCCCAAGGTCAACAGCTGCAAAGTGGCAAAGCAGGGCCTCTAACCTAGGTCTATTTAACTCTCAAAGCCCACAAGCACTATGCCAAACTGCTACTGCACTAAATGTCCTTCTAACCCTCTGTTTTACTCTTATCATCCTGAAGGTGCTATTTGAAAATAAAACAGAAATTGGCTCTAATATAAAAATCAAGTATGAAACTATCTGCAAATGAAAAGTATGGTCAAGATTTATACATTTTTTTCCTCTCTGACCATGATGGTTAGTAACTCCCTTGGAAATTTTTAATAGAATTCATGGTTGAGGAACAGAAGATCTTGTGTGAAAAAGGGGCCTAAATAATGAATGAAGCCCCCAAAGCCCTTATACATATTCATCTTTACTAAAATTAAACCAATACAGACACTACACTAAATAGACTAGCTGTGCCATTTCCCCATCCTTGGTTACTTATCATTCAGATGCCTGTTGTGCTCACAATTCATTTGCTAGGAAAACACAGCAGCTACAACAGGACTTGGGATAATTTGCACTTCAAGTACACTCACTGTGAAATTTTTGGTAATGTGGAGTAACATACAAATATATGCATGAGGGCTAGTATTTCTCTTACAGGGTGAATTTGTATCCATGGAGGGATTGCTACATCAATAAGTCCTGGCCACATATGTGAACTGATAAGTGACGAGCTTGCCAACAATGCTATCTGTTTCCTGGAGAGGAAAACAATTACAAGGAAGAGAATCAGGAAAGCTCTGCCTTGCTCTGGGCTCACTTTTCAGGTCTAAGGTGTTGCACCCTGAATCTAACTGATCCTAAGTTCTCAGGACAAACTATTTCATCAGCATCCACAGACCACATAAAGGTGTGTCCTGAAGAGCCAACTCCTTTTAAGTATAGAGCACTCCAAATTGGTTCAAGAAAACCTCTGGGTTCCGAGCTACTAATGAGAAAGACTTACATGATACGGGATCAATGATGTGGCTTGGTTGCTGGAAAAGCCAGGCATCTCAGTGTGACTTTGCTGTCGCTGGTTGGGGTCTTAACCCAGCCCACTCTGCAACAGGGTGTAGTGTATAGGGTGTGCCTTGGGAGTGCCTTTGGGTCAACACCTGTGGAAGACAAGAGACTGAAGCAGGAGTGGGCAGAGGGAGATGTCAAGCTGTGTTGCAAGCCCAACAGCCTCAACCAAATCTCTCCCCGCCACCCAGGAAATCTGGAGCTGAATTGGTCTGTCAGAATTGTCCAGCCTTGGGCCGAAATGGCCAGACCACCCAGTATGGGATGTGGGCTGTCCCTGGAAGGGTACCACCTTGGGGGAAACATCGCTCAGCAATGAGATAATCCCTGAAGGAGTCAGCAGCTATCTGCTAATTGCACTCCCACCAGCAAGGGCCACAAGCCCTCCCTGGAAGGGGATCTTGGTGGCATATCTCCACATCTATCAGAGGTACCTATGAGGCAATCTTTCACTCAGTTACACAACTACTGTTACAACTCTTTAAGGGGAACTCCCTAAAAGGAGAAGAGAAAAGCTTCTGATATCTCTTATTACCAACTTCCTTCAGCATAGCAGAGCCTTTTCAAGATGCAGGAATCCCTTTGGGGCCCTCTGAATGCTCCTGCCTGGCTTAGTAGGGAGTTTGGGTGATATTTTAACTAGAATCTGGACAAATCATGCTCAATGAAGCAACACCTGTTCCAAATCAGGGAAAGGAGAGAAAAGTTGTCACAATTTGTGGAAAATAATTTGAATAATATTTGAAAAGTTAGATAAATTTTAATTTCCCAAACTGGGAGAAATTAAACCAAACTATTTTTTTGTGGATTGATAAATATATGGGTGAAAGATGGGGCTAATGATGTTAGATTTTTTTTTTTAAATCCCTTAAAAAGGGTGTTGTATGGAGATCAAACTCCCATGTACCCATCACACTGATTCAGTAAGTATCAATACAAGGCCAATTTTATTTCATTTGTATTTTCAGTCACTCCTCCCCCATTGAATTATTCTGGAGTAAATCTGAAACGTCATAATATTTTATCTGTAATTATTTCAGTATATACCTCTGAAATATAAAGAACTTAAAAGTCCACAATATCATTAAAATATCTAAAATATTAACAATAACATCTTAAAGTTATCACATACCCTTTCAGTAATCACAGTTCTACTATTCTCCTAAATTTTTTTTTTTTGACAGGGTAGCATGTGTATCTCAGTGGTTGAGTGCCTGCCTTCCATGTACAAGGTCCCGGGTTCAATCTTTGGTACCTCCTATATATATAGTTTGTTAGAACCAAGATCCAGATAAGACCTAAGCATTGAAATTGATTGTCTCTTAATTTCCTTTAATTAATTAGTTCTTTAATCTCCTTTCCTCTCTTTTTTTTTATTCCTTACAACTTTTGTTGTTGAAGAAACCAAGTTGTTTGTCCTACAAAATGTTCCCACAATCTGGATTTTGCTGATTGTATCCCATGGTGTCATTTAAACATGTTCCCCTTTGCCTGATAGTTTCTGTAACTGATAAAGAGGCTTGAACAGATTCAGGTTTGATGATTTTCTTTTATTGGCAAGACCACTTTATAGTTGTTGTTATGGGTTGAATACCTTCCCTCCCCCACCAAAAGATATGTTGAAGTCCTTAGAATTCCCTTAGAATGGGGCCTTTTTTTGAAAGTGGGTTGTTACAGATAGATTTGTACAAACTAAAATGAGGTAGGCCATTAATCCAATATGACTGCTTATCTCATCGGAGGCAGAGAGGAGATACCAAAAGACAGAGAAATAGCCATGTGATGATGAAAGCAGAGACTGAGTTACCCCACAAGCCAAGGACCGGCCACTGCCAGAAGCCTCTGCGTGGAACCGATTTTCCTCCCCAGACTTCAGAGGGCCAGATATGGCCCTTCTCATATCTTGATTTTGGACACATGGCCTCCAGAGCTGTGAGACAGTACATTCCTGCTGTTTAAAACCATCCACATTTGTAGCACTTTATTGCAGCAGCCCTAGGAAGCTCAGCAGTGGTGTTGTATACTTCTGTCATGGGGTTTGTAATATCTAGTTGTCTACTTGTGATGTTGGCAGCTGTTGATGACCATTACTTACATATGTATGTCACTAGGAGTTGCGTAGTGCTGGGCCTCTGATTCTAGCATTCCTTTTTACAATAGCTGAGATAGTTCTATAAAGAGAAACTTCTCCATCAACAATTTGTACAATTAAAATAGTTATATATTCAATGCAGTATGTTTGTTTGTTTGTTTTTTAGTATGTTTGATTTAAGAATGGTAGGATACATTCTTGATTCTTGTCCATAATTTACCATTTTTCAAAGTACTAAGATGGTTCCCTTGCATCTTCCAAAGTAATCAAAGTAGTCAAATACCTGTGTTTTAAAGTCAGTTGGAATAGTTTTTCTCTGCATGGTTATGCCTCAGACTTTACAATGTTAGATTCAATTGCTTAATTTCTCTTTTATTTTCTTCAAATTTAGCAAGGTGGAGAAAAGTGTGTAGGGCAGGGGTTCTTAACAAGGGGTCTATGAGCTTGAAATTAAATAAAAAAAAAAAAAACATTATTCTTGTGGGGACTTGTTGGTGTGGGTATGATATATTTATTAAATAACATACAGAATAGTGTGGACTTAGTAAGGGGTCCATGATTTTCACCTGACTGGCAAAGGGATCCATGGAACAAAAAAGGTTAAGAACCCCTGGTGTAGAGTATGCTACCATTTATCTAAGAAAAAAGGTATTTGCTCATACAACACAAATGTTACCAATGGGGAAAGGATAAAATAGCATGGAGGAGAGAGGGATAAAGACTACATATTTAATAGATGTGACTTTAGAACCATGTTCATGTTTTACATAATTATAAAACAAAATTAAATTAAGTAAAAAGCAATCCCTATAACTCAAAAAGTTTGCTTGTGTCATTTCAGAAGTGGGAGGCACTGAGGAAGTTATTTAACTCCAGGAGGACTGTATCCTCCTCTCTAAAGTTGGAATAATTACAGTGAATCCCTCGGTGGGTTAATATGAAGACTAAATGAGATAATGCGCCTTAGGTATACTTAACACAGCGCCTAGCACAAAGCAAGTGTCCAAAATATATTAACTATTATTAGTAACCCTAAAACTTGGAACAGAAAAATTTGTAAGTATCCATTTTACATAAGGAGTCCCCCTGAGGTCCTTCTAATTACTGAGATTCCCCAGGATATTTCAATTAGATTTCATTTGCAAACATTTAGGTTTTCAGAAATGGGTCTACTATAGTCTTGAGAAGGGAATGTTGCTCTCTACAAACCCAGCACAGACAATCTGACAAGGACTGGAACTTGGAGATGGCATTAATTCTACCCCACTCTATTGAAGGGAAGGCAGTGTTCACTAGTTACAGAGGAGCTGCCCTTCTCCTTGAGTGGGAAAGAAGCTTCTAGAACTCCAATACAGCAGAGTAGGGCTTTCCTTAATGGAGAAAGTGAGACTTGGCTGGGCCAAGGCCCTTGTTGGGAAGAAAGCCCCTTCCTGCCAGAGGCCTCCGAAATAGCAAGTGGCCTTTGCCCCAACTCTCCCCAAACTCAGCAACTGATAGGCCACGTTGAGAGATGGCAAAATCCCAGACTGTGAGTGCCAACCCCAGGAGATGGAGGCAGACTTTCTCCCCCAGAATGGTAAAAGGAGCTTATTCACAGGGGTGGATCCAGTAATTGTGTGAGGCCTAGAGCTTATTAGAGAAGTGTCTTTAAGAAGTGATGGGGCTGTCTTTAAGAAAAAGGATAAAAATTTAAAATTCCAAATTAGCTATCAAGGAGAATATTTATTTAGAACAAAAAAGAAATCACAATAAATCAGGAAGTTTAAAAAATCTGACAAATGCCACAACATCATAAAATCCAAAATAAAAAATAAAATATTTTTATTAATTAACTGCCATACCATAACAATATATTTTTGTCCTAGAAGTTTGGATTCGATGCTTTTGGATCACCTCTTCACAGGACAATGATTTTCCATAGAGAAAATGTCATTTTCTATCAAGAGACTAGAAAGCACCACCAGTCTTCTAACTTGTTTCTCCTCCAAGACTTGCAAACTTATGAGCGTTGTCCCTTCCTGTGAGGCTGAGGACCTTCCTGTTGTGAGCAAGGGTTTTCCTGAGAGCCATTCCTGCACCAGGAAGTCTAGCAATAATTGAACTATATACAATACTAAATTTGACTTACATAAAAATATCTTGTTAAACCCAGACTAAAAGTATCCCCAACTCAGACTTCCCTTACCTTGATCCTAAAATTGTTCCCAGACACCCCAAAGCTATCTGACACAACAGAAATTTATAAGGAAAGGAAGCCGTAGTGGAAAAAGACAATAGTCTTAACCAACTGCAGTTAAAATATTGTACTTTTGCAAATTTTATAAAAACCTATGATAATGTGAACACATTGTTAGGGATCCTCCCGGGACCTTGGAAGGATCCCTGCAAATGAAGGACTCTGAGGCTTTAGCTCTTTTGGCTTTATGGTAAATCTGCTTCTGCTTATCAGGAAAGCTCAGTTTTCAAAGGATTCTCCAGGAAATACTTTTATAGAACAGGGCCTCATTTCTCAATTTATTAGCATGTGGGTTGAGCTATTTTCCTGCGTACGGTTTTCTAAAAATAGAAAGACACCTGCATTTTAGAGTGAAAAACTGCAATAGCTGATGGAAGCAGAGGGGGTGGCAGTGCCAGCTGCTTCCAGAATAATTTTAAGGGTGCAATAGCCATGGCAGGGCAGGCCCTGGGGAGCCAGGGACCAGTCCCTCCTTCCACCTCACCAGAGAGCTATAATTACACTGGAGGAGTTGGAGCTGGAGAACTTTGGATATGTTACCCTTATGGCTTCATTAATACCCTCTCCATTATCGTGCCTTGGGCCCCCAGCCAGGAGATGTGCCTGGTATAATTCTATTTATCATTACATCCTTAATATCCCCTGGGAGTGTCAGGACTCTCCAAAGACTGCACAAATGGAGAGTTTTATTACAAATTACTCATCTCAGACCTGGGCCCAAGCACTTTATTTATTTATTTATTTTTAATTTCTAAAAGGTTAGCTTAAGTTGGATCAGTTAAAAATCATACTTTTTTTTTTTTTTGAGGTACAGGGCCAGGGATTGGACCCATGACCATGTATGTAGGTGGGAAGTCAGCACTCAACCACTAAGCCACATCCACTCCCAGTTTTTAACTTAATTTTACTTAAGGTTAAAGGTAGCTGGTTGGAAAACACTTGATTAAAAAACAGGAAGTGACTGAGGAATTAATTGAAAATTATTAGAATTAATGAATTTTCCAGACCTGCCTTTGTGAGCTCTGTAACAAACTCCTTTTTGTTTGAATTTTTAAAAGTCACCCCAGAATAGTGGTCTGAAGTTTCTTAGATGCATATCTCTGCAATGAACAGGAGTTTTGAAAATGTGCCCTGCTTCTGCAGCAGACTTTATTGCTTTTCAAGATGAAAAGTTTCTCTAGCTTATGGAAAAAACAACCACCATCATTTTCCTCTTTAACTTTATGCCTCTGACAAAAACCCACAGTGAAAGAAGAATCAGTTAGGCGAACTCTTTTTTTTTCATACACATTTTTTTTTTATTTATTTTTTTAAAATCATAAACTTTATTAATAAACTACTAAATACTTTGGTGTGTAATTCTTAAGAACAAGGGTATTCTCTTACATAATCACCATACAATTGTCAAAATTAAGAAACTAATAGTGAAACAATATTATTATCTAATCTACAGACCTTATTCAAAATTTACTGATTATCTTAATGCCCTGTATATTAAAAGAAAAACAATTGTTTTAGGATCCAAATTAGAATTACACATTACTTTTTAAAAAAGGATTTTTTTTTTTTTTTTTACCGGGAGGTCCCGGGGATCGAACCCGGGTCCCTCTATATGGGAGACGGACGCCCAACCAGTTGAGCCACATCCGACCCCAAAAAGATTTATTTACTTTATTTTTTAATTTATCTCCCCCCTCCCCAAGATGGTTCTCTCATCTGTCTGCTCATTGTTTGCTCATCTTCTCCAGGAGTCACTGGGAACTGAACCATTGGCGAGTGCCCAACAACCTGAGCCACATCCACTCGTTGCTGTAGTGTGTGTCTACTCATCTTCTTTAGGAGGTACCAGGACGTGAACCCGGGACCTCCAAAAATATTATTATTATTACTATTTTTTAAAGATTTATTTTTATTTATTTATTTCCCCCCACCCCCTTCTTTGTTTTGCACTCACTGTCTGCTCTGTGTTCTTCTGTGTCTGCTTGTCTTCTCTTTAGGCAGCACCAGGAACCAATCCTGGGACCTTCCAGAGTGGAGAAAGGCGCTCAAATCTCTTGCGCTACCTCAGCTCCCTGGTCTGCTGGGTCTCTTATTGTCTCTCTTCTGTGTCTCTTTTTGTTGTGTCTCTTTCTGTTGCATCATCTTGCTGCACCAGCTCTCTGCATGGACCAGTTTGCTTTTCACCAAGAGGCCCTGGGAATTGAACCCTGGACCTCCTATATGGTAAATGGGAGCCTAATCGCTTGAGCCATATCCACTTCCCCCAACACATTACTTTTATAGGGTTTAAAAATTTTATTTGCCCCCCCCTTGCCGCTTGTGCTCGCTGTCTGCTTTTTCTGTCCATCTACTGCGCATTTCCTCCATGTCTGCTTATCTTCCCTTTGTTGTGTCATCTTGCTGCACCAGCTCTCCGCGGGCACAGGCCCTCAGCCCTCCATGGCTGCAGGCCAGCTTGCCCTCACCAGGAGGTCCCAGGAACCGAACCCAGGGCCTCCTATATGGTAGACAGGAGCCCAACCACTTGAGCCACATCCGCTTCCCAACACATTACTTCTAATGATCATGTCTCTTTAATCTCCTTCAATCTGGAACAGTTCCTCAGTCTGTTTTAGTCTTTCATGGCCTTAACATTTTGAATAGTATAAGCCAATTATTTTATAGAACGTCCTACAAGTCAAGCTTATCTGATATTCCCTCATGATTCCATTCCAATTTTGCATCTTTGGCAGGAACCCCAGAGAAGTGAAACTGTGTCTTTCACAGTGCATCATAGCAAGAGGCACATATGGCAGTTTGTTCCATTACTTTGATCACTTGAATAAGGTGGTATCTGCTAGGTTTATCCAATATAAAAGTTACTATTTTTCTCTTTGAGTCCATGTAAATATCCTGTTCCTCACCAAACTTTCACTCACTAGTTTTAGTAACCATTGATAATTCTTATTTGAATTAATCATTATTATGATAGTCACCAAATAGTAGTTTTTTTCTAATTCCATCATTCTTTCTACATTGGTTAGTTGAAGCTGTTTTTCCCCTATGTGTTTATTTATATCAGCATGGACTTGCATTATTATTTTAGTCAATGGGTTATAATCTGTTAATACCATTATTTATTGTGATGCTCATCTTCTCCCAGATTTGGCTAAAGGGAGGACCATCAAGCTGGCTCCCATGTTTTGTTTTATTTTCTAATGAAAATAAGATTTATTATTATATCAAGTAATAAATGCATACAAAGATGCAAGCAATTTTCATCATTTGTTCCCAGACATTTTGATCAACTTACAAGAAACACAGAACTGAATCTACATAGTGTCAGCATGAAAATTTTCGGGGGTCTTTGTTAGGGATGATAGGTTGCGCTTCTGTATTTATAACTTGTGCAATTTTTAACTGACTTCAAAGCACTAATAGTCATGCAAGTGCTTAAGCAAAAAAGAAGTTATATTAAGCAGAATCAACATTGTATGCCAAACTGGGACTCGCTATTAAGTAAAGCATGCTGTCAATATTTACTAAAAACAGAATCCTTAGAATTTTATTAGCTTTTGAAAAGAAACAAAGAACAATTTTGATAACATAAATGTACTCAAAAGAGAAGATTAAAGTGAGATACTGGTATTGTGGTGGCAAACTACAGTTTGATGCAAGATAGGGACCTTTTCCATGTATTTCTTTAAAATCTATGCTTAACGAAAAAAACGAAAAACAAAAAACACTGGCACTTCCTGACTAAAAACACAAATCCTAATCCACTGCAAAATCTTTTCTCAATCTTAAATTCCATAGGTTCAGAGCCTAGCAGATCATGGGAGGGAAACCGGGAGAAATAAAAACAAACTTTTAACATTTTGAAGACAATCGTTTCATCTGAATGGGGGAGTGCACTGTAACTTCTCATCCTGTGAAAAGATGGAAAGCTTTCAAAGCTAACACGCGGCTAGGATCTGGCATTCCTTCTGTTTCAGCCAACCACTCGGGAACCAGTCCTCTAGCAGGAATGATGCCTTGTTTTAGTCTATGTTTGCACTCTTGCTCCCTGCACAGGTGGATCTGATCTCTTTTCCCAACTCTTCAGTCATGGCCAGCAGCTCAGCATATTTGCTTTGGGGTACCTGGGTGTTTCCAGGTACATCTCTTGGAAGTAACCAAAACATGGCAGCCCATAGTCACGCAGCTGCTGGTGGTACTGAGGACGTTGCCATGCTGGTAGAAGGGCCGTGGACACTTCCAGTCGCGTTGAGGGAGGCGGCGGGCACGTGAGCCTTACAGTGGGTTTGGAAGACATCCCCGCGGTTCACGCCGGGCTCCCTGGCACTTTTTGTTGTTGATGGCTGGGGCCACACCGGCAAATATGGCGATCCCTCACCTGCCACCTGCTGCAGAATATCACCGTACTCAGGCAGGAGGGTGCAGGGGCGACTGCAAACTTTGTGTAGAACCAGCAGACTTGCCAGGCCTCCCGTGTTCTTTTATCATGTCCCTATTATTATTTTTATTATGGTGAAATATACATACCAAAATTTTTTACCATTTTAGCCATTTTTTTATGATGACAAATAATTTTCGAGTTTATTTCCTTTGTTTTTGTTTAAGTACAAAGCTAAATCACAAATAGATACAACCAAGACATTTCATCTCACATCTACACTCCTGCCAGATCCTCCCATTGGGTGACCACTGACCAGGGAAGTGCAGGGTGGGAGAGGAAGAGGTTCTTAGGTAGGCCTGGGGAGGGGGAATCAAGGATGAGGACAGGCCCGAATACCTGTCTCCATTCACATTTACCTGGGACCAGGGATGTGGGCGACCCAGGTGACTGTTCTGGAGCCCCAGCTGCCCAGACTGAAGGTGAACCAGGAGAATCAGCTCCCCTTGGGGAGGGAGGAGGAAGCCACCTGCTCTTCCTGCCATCACAGTGTACCATTCAGTGTTCACGTTTCTGTCAAGAATTAACCCAAGTTTCAGGAAACCCTGCCCTGGCTGGGGTGGGTAAGCAATGCTTTGCCCTGCCCACATCTAGTTTGATTACTGCCCTGATGCTTTGAGGTGCCAAGAAAAGCAGCAGCCTTGTGGCACTGTAAATATACGCCTGGCCCACGTTCATGGGCCACGAGGTCAGTAAGCTTTAGAAAAAGCAGAGGGAAGGATTAGCTTACTGTGGAAACTTATTTTAAAATATTCATACACTTAAATGTGTGCCTGTCCAGACAGGAGGAGAACAAGGACTTGGAGACACCCTGAGCAGGTCATGGGAGGAGCATCCTGGCTCTTCCGTTCCAGGCAGGAGAATTGCCCAACTTCCTAGTTCATGTCTGAATCTTTCCTCTAAGACCTGAGCCAAGTCTTTGACTGCATGCACAGAAGCACAAACTTTTCACTTGTACTCAAAAAAACGTATAAAAACAACTAGAATATAAAAGTTTTGGTAATATGAGGCCATCTGTTCAAGCCCACCTTGGAAACCTGTAACAGATATTTAAATACTACAATGAAAAGACATCTTAATATACTTTTTAAAAATATCAGAAGTAATCCACTAAGATTAAGTGTTTTAAAAAAAAATCAATTCCCTTTGAAGGCACTTCCTCCAGTAAAGGGGAGGGCGTGGTGCAGAGGGCCTGGTGGATCAGTGCTTCAGCTACAATAGGCTTGGATGGAAGCCTTGCTGCGGTCCCCATAGTCATACAGGAGCTCCTCCCCTGCCTCCATGTCGCGGGAGGCGATGAGGATGAGGTGAGGCAAGCCTGATGTTGTCGTGCAGATTGGTCTGGCCGTTCCCACATTTGCTGTGGTTGATCAGTCTTCCCAGGCGATTCGTCTCTCTAGTCGCATCCACGCAGTAGGTTGCTGAGATACTGAAAACAGTACATGGAGCAGCCGATGGAGAGGTCCTGTGCATGCAGAGCCTCCCGCTTCATGGGTGGTCCACCACAAACTAACCAGGGAGGACTGCTTGGTGGCAATCGCTCCCCAGCCTTTGCCGTCGATGAGGTCAATCGTCATTCCTTCCTCCTCCCCACTTTCAATCAATTCATCTATTCTTTTCCTTTCTTCAGACTGCAGCCCAGCTTTGCTCTTCCTGAAGCTCCTTCAGACAGGGTAGAAATCCATGAGTTTGCGATTCTGTTGAGTTTTCCCTTGAGCTTTTTTCCGAGAGGCCTGTTTGCCCTTGACGGGACTTTTCAGAGTTTGCTTGATGACAGCTGTATTGGTAGAATCACAAAACGAGGTAGGAGTTTCGGGAGGTTCTGCTGCTTCAGATTTTTGGTTTGGAAAAGGTGCCAGGGGACCTCTCCTGGCGTCTTTCATCTCCTGTTCTTCGGACTTCTTGTTGCCTTGCCGGTGTTTTTTTTTTCTCTTCTGCCTCCAGTAGATTCCGGCTATTGGTTTCCCCTGGCATTTGACTTCGTGATGTAATGTGCGACTGAGTTCTCTTCCTGAAGCGGGGAACGCATTCCAGCGCATTTGTTCGGGCTCGTGTAGGAATAGATCTCTTTGATCACCCGGTAAATACATTCTCCTGCATCCGGGCTAGGCCCATGGTGGTGCGCCCCGCACCCTGGCCCTGGCCGCCTCGCCTGGCCGCCACCGCTGCAGCTTCTACTGCTGCTGCCGCCCCCGCCACCAGCGCTGCCCCGCGCCTCCTTCCCCCATGGCCTGCGAGGCAGAGCCCGGCACCCGCGCCGCGGCAACCCGGGCAAACCCGGGATGAGGGCTGCAGTAAGGGAGGCGCCCACGTCCCGCTCCAGGCCCAGAAAAGGGTAGCTGGCAGGGCCCAATTTTAGCCATTTTAAAAGTGTACAATTCAGTGACATTAAGTACAGTCACAATGTTGTACAACCATCACCACACTCTGTGGAGTGAGTTGCTAAAGGGTGAGTCATGGGAACACAGGCTCAGGCACAACAGAACCTTTCAGCAAATGACCACTTTATTACTTACACAGCACAAAGGGTCCAAAAGAGCAGGGGAAGAGATTCTATCAGGGCCCATCCCTTGGGAAGACCAACTGCTCAGGTCAGGGTCTGTGCTTGGCAGAGGAGGGATATCTGTGCTGCCTAAGATTTTTATACTTTACAGGGGCGCGGGGGGCACCCTGCCACTGAGCAAAAAACCTGTATCAAGCAAACTTGGTGCGGAGTTCCTGCCCTGAGATGCAGCTGGAGCTGCTTGTTCCTGGTTTGGGGTTCAAGGTACAGCCAGATGGTTCCATTAGACCTAATGTCTCCCTCAGGCTCTGAAATGGAAATATATTGAAACATGTGCACACAAAGAAAATGAGGGGGTAAGTGAGGGCTGGAGAGACTGCTGAGCCTGTCTGTGACTTCCCCAGCACTATCTAGTTCCAGAAGTTTTTCATCACCCCAAATGGAAACCCTATACCCATTCAGCAGTTACTCTCCAATTCTCTTTCCTCTCAGCCCTTGGCAACCACTAATCAGCTTTCTGTTTCTAATGAATTTGTCTATTCTGGATAGTTCATATAAATAGACTCCTACAATAGGCTGCTCTTTGTGTCTGTCTTCTTTCACTTAGCATAATGTTTTTGAGGTTTGTCCACATTGTAGCATATATCAGTACTTCATTCCTTTTCATGGCTGACTAATATTCCATTGTATATACATTTTATTTATCCATTCATTCATTGATGGACCTTGAGTTGTTTCCACCTTTTGGCTGTAATGAATAGAACTGCTACAAACATTCATGTAGAAGTTTTTGTTTGAACACGTGTTTTCAATTATTTGGTATATACCTAGGAGGGAACTGTTGGGTCATACGGTAATTTTATGTTTCCCCATTTTTTTTTTTTTTTTTACCGGGAGGTCCCGGGGATCGAACCCGGGTCCCTCCATATGGGAGACGGACGCCCAACCATTTGAGCCACATCCGTCCCCCTCCCCATTATTTTTGAACATTACCTTTCTCTCTAAGATAAGGTGTTCCAGGCTCAACTTGAATATTCTCTGTCCAGCCCTGGAATAATCCATTCTTTCAAGAGCCCTGGTTCCTTTTAGTGTAGAATGGGCCCAAGTTTATTTTTAAAATAGGAAAAGAAAAAAAAAAGTAGAGGGAGAACATACAAATATTTAATAAATGTAATTAATATTTAAAATATACTCTGATTTATACCACTGCCAGTTGAACAAGAAAGACACAAAGTTCAGTTCATTAAGGCAGAGTAGTATAAATGTAGATATGTGTAAATATATACATAAAATAGAATTTGAGTTAGTATAAATAGATCTAGGCATATATGAGACCTTAAAATGTAATAGAAGAGGCATTACAATGGACTATGCAATTGATGGTATTAATGTTTTTTTAACCATTAGATATTAGTTGCCTACCTCACAATTCAAAATAAAAATCTCTTAGTATATTAAACCATTTATTATGAAAACAAAACTTTAGAATTAGTACAAGATAATTTAGGAAAGTATGTTTAGAATACAGTGGTACTTCAGGGTTCCTTAAATAAACAAAAAGTACATACAAGTTCATAATTGTTCCAACTTCTCATTCATCTTTGTTCATCTCAAATTCTACCTTATCTGATATTAATATCTGTATACCAGCTTGAAATTTTTAAAATTCAAACTTTATTTCAAATTTTAAAAAGTAAAATAACAGACAAAAGGAGGCAGCTCAACAAGTTATGGAAGCATTACTCCTAAAAAGTTCTGTCCAAGCACTGGTTTTTCTTCAAAGTGTATTTTTTTTTAAACTTTATTTTGTATATTTAATAATTGAAAATATAAACAATTAAAAAAAGAAAAAGAAAACATAGTTGAATAAAAACATCCATTTCTCAATTAAATGTACTGGATACATATACATTTTTTAAAAATCATGCAATATATTTTGTTCATAGTAATGCACTTTTTAAAAAAAAAAATATTTATCTACCCTTTATCCATTTTTAACTCCCCTTTCACCCCCGTTTCTGCTGTTTTTGTGTCCATTTGCTGGGCAATTTTCTGTGTCCATTCTCTGCCCTCTCTTCTCATCCTTCTCCTCCTGTCTTCACTGGGATTTGATCCTGGGAAACTCTGATGTGGGAGAGAGGCATTCTACCTCCTGCACCACCTCAGTTCCTTTTTTTTTTTTCGGTGCATCTTGTCTTGGCTCTCCCCTGAGTCACTCTCCTGCTACCTCATCATCTTGCGTACTTGCATGTGGGGCCTGGGGGCAGGGCTTGGTAGCGCACCTGTGCATGGGGCCTGGGGGCACGCCCGCCTGTGGAGTTTAGCAATCCGCTCACCTTATATGTTTTTTTCTTTATTTTACTGGGAGGTCCCAGGGATCGAACCCAGGTCTCTCCATATGGGAGATGGATGCCCAACCACTTCAGCCACATCTGTGCCCCCATAGTAATGCACTTTTATCTCATCTAAGTCCCACAACAGACTCAATTGTGACTCCAGTCTTCAGAAGGATACACAAATGAACACATATTATTAAATGCATAATAGTTGCTTTTGATGAGTATATTTCCAGTATATTGGAAATGCCTTTTCTTGTACCTTTATTTTCAGTCATTTTGTATCACTTTGTTGAGGAATGACTTTTATAAGCAAAAAAAAAAAAAAAAAGATATATCATAACTGATTTTCTATTGGTTCTATCCATTACTGAGAGAGGAGTGTTGGAATCTCCAACTATAATTTTTGAATTGTCTATTTCTCTTTTCAATTATGTCAGTTTTTGCTTTATATATTTTGCAGCTCTGTTAATGGATATGCATATATGATTGTAATAGCTTCCTGGTGTATTGACCCTTTTATCATTATGAAATGTCTTTCTTTGTCTCTAATAATGTTCCTTGTCTAAAGTCTGTTTCCTCTGATATTAATATAGCCATTTATAGTTACTATTTGCATGGAATACAGTTTACTCTCAATCTATTTGTATCTTTATATATAATTTATGTCTTGTAGGCAGCATACAGTTGGGATTTCTTTTTTAAAACCCATTATGACATTCTATAACTTTTGATTAGAGTGTTTAGTCCATTCACATTTACTGCATTACTGATATAGTTGGACTTATGTTTGCCATTTTCCTATTTGTTTTCTATGTGTCTTGTATTTTTGTTGTTGTTCCTCTCTTCCTCCTTTACTGCTGCCTTTTATGTTAAGAAAATATTTTTTATTGTTTTAATAAAACAATATATATATTATTTTAATATTTTAAAAGTTTGTGTCCTTAACTCATCACAAAACTACTTTAGGTTAACACTGACTTACTTCTGGTAAAAATAACAACTTTGCCCTAGTATAGCTCCATTTCCTTCCTACTCCTTTGTGCTTTTATTGTCATATATTTATATCTATATAAATTCAGCGTGGTGGACTGAATTGTGTATACACTTTGCGTGTGTTCTTGGTCTTGGTCTGCATTCTGGTGGGTGTGGATCCATTGTAAATAAAATCTCTTCAAGATGTTACTTCAATTAAGGAGTGGCTCAACTGAATCAGGTTGGGCTTTAATCCAGATTACTGGAGTCCTTTATAAGCAGAGTGAAAGTAATTTGGAGAGAGAAGCCATGGGGACCAGCCAGAGGCTAGAAGTCAGTGGAACACAGAAGAGAAAGAAGCAGACACCACCATGTGCATTGCCATGTGACTGAAACACCAAGGAACCCCAAAGATTGCCAGACTTCTAGCCTCTATAACTGTGAGCCAATAAATTCCTGCTATTAAGCCAACCTATTATATGGTATTTATTTTAGCAGCTGGGAAACCAAAACACTCAACAATACAGAGTTATAAGTATTGCTTTAAATAAGTATAAGATTGGATTTAAGTTATAATCTGGTGTCATTTCCTTTCAGCATAATGGACATCCTTTAGTATTTCTTTAAGGGTGGATCTCCTAGTAATGAATCATCTCACTTTTTGTTTATCTGGATTGTCTTTATTTTACCTTCAATTTTGAATGATAGTTTTGCTGGATATAGAATTCTTTGCTAACAGTTTTTCTTTCTGCACTTAGAATATGTTATTCCACTGCTTTCCGGCCTTTGTTGCTTCTCATGAGAAGTAACCCATTAATTGTATTGTTTTCTACCCAAGTAATGGGTCATTTTTTTCTTGCTGCTTTCAAAATTTTATTTTTGACATTGTTTTGCAGCAGTCTGACTATTATGCATCTAGATGTGGTACACTTTGTAGTTATCCTACTTGGGACTGATTGACTTCTTTGGATCTGTAGGTAAATGTTTTTCAAAGAATTTGGGAAATTTCTGGCTATTTATGCAAATAATTTTTCTCTCCCTTTCTCTTTCTTTTCTCGTTCTAGGACTCCCACTACACATATGTGGAATATTGTCATTTTCCCACAGGTCTCTGAGACTCTGTTTATTTCTCTTCAATCTTTTTCTATCTGTTCTTTAGAAGAGATCATTTTATTTTATCTATCTTCAAATTTACTATTTCTTCTTTCCTCTCAAATCTATTGTTGAGCCTATCAAATGAATTTTTCATTTAGTGTGCTTTTCAATCCTAGAGTTTCCATTTGGTTATTTTTTATTGTTTCTATTCCTCTATTTAGAGTCCCTATTTGTTGACTCACTGTCAACATATATTCCCCAAATTCTTTGGTGATATTCATAATAGCTGCTTTGAAGTCTTTACCTGATAAATACAACATTTTGGCCCATTCAGAGATAATTTCTGTTGACTACTTTCCCCCCTAAGTATCAGTTACACTTTCCTGTTTGTTCTAAGTCTAGTAATTTTTGGTTGAAAAATTGACATTTTAGATAATATGTTGCAGCAATTCTGGATTCTGTTTTATTTTTCCAGGCTTTTGTTTTTGTTTTGGGACTTGTCTCAATTTGCTCTGTGGAATCTTTCTCTTCCTTGTAGTGTTTGGCCTGTGCCAAATTTTAAAGCCCAGTTTCCTAAAGGACACCCTGTGTTTGTATAGCTCAGTGGTTATACAGTGATTTGGGCAGAAGTTGTACTCAAACACCTCAAGCCTGTAAAGCTTCCACCTTATGCCTATTGATTGTTATGGGTTGGAGAACACATTCAAAGTTACTACCAGTTTCCAAGTCTCCCTTGACTTTCACTTTTCACCAGGCTCTCTCAAGTCTCTCCCAGTTGTGTAATTTCCCAGTCAACCAGAGATGTGTAGGGAATTTATACTAGTTCTTTTATGACTCTCTAATTTTCCGGTTCTCCTTGTTAAATGTATAACTGCTCTGCTGCTCACTCCAATTGAGACCACAACCTTGAGCTAACAAAACTGAGGATTTCTCCCTTTACTCCCAATAGAACCTGCCATTTTTAGCTGGCAAAACTGTGGAATTTTGTACCCCTCATCTCAAATAGTCTTTCCCCTCTGGCAGCAAACCTGCTGGTTTTCACTGCCAAACCCAGACTGGTAATGCAGTATAGTTTTACTAATGAGTTGAGGGATAGATGGTACAGGATGGGTACCAGTCCCAGGCAAGAAAGCTAAGGACTCTTTGACATTTTTACCCAGTGCTTTAGCAGTTTTTCAAACATAAACATTTCTCAGTTTAACATCTGTATTTAGTTTATTTCCAGTATCCTAAAATGGTTGTTTTTGACAATTTTGTCCAGTATACAAACATACATACTTAAATATATATTTGCAGAGAGAAATTGTCAATCTCTTCACACTGCCATTAGGAAAAGTTTCTGTTGAACTAATGATATTTACTCCCTTTTTCATCTACTGGTTTGGAAACTATAGATTCTTTTTCTATCCTTTCAGTAGTTACCTTCTCATGTTTGACATTTATATATAACCATATAGTTTTTCTTATGAAGTTATTCCATTTCTCTTTTTATTTTCCTTCTGATCAAAATAAGGATCTTAAATTTAAAAAAATGAATAAAAACAATGTCAAATACTTATATATAAAGGCAAAAAAAAAAATAAGGATCTTGGCTTGCTTTAAATACTGATTTGCCTTTTCTGTTGTTGTTGCCTTGAATTTTATTTCCATATATTATTTTAAAGTCTGTTGTGTTTTTTTTTTTTTGTTTTTTTTTTTAAGAGAATTGTTATTTATATATACCAGCATTTTTTACTGATTTCTTTCCTTCTTATATCATACCGCTTTCTGTGGTGATACTGGGGCTATTCAAAATTTGGTCAGTGAGCCAGTGGTTATCTTGGCTCAGGACCAGTCAGCATGAATTTCTCTCTAAACCAATTATACAAGTTCTGGTACTGGCAGTAGTTTCAGACTCTTTTAACCTTCTCCTAACCTTAAAATTCACATGATATGCTAACCCCAGTCCCTACTGTTTCAGGGATGTTATTGTTTTGCTTGACTTTATGGGGATGGTGGGGTGAGTCAAATTTCCAGCCATCTCTACCTGTTAAAAACCAGGGCTCAGCAAACTTTCACCTTTTGTCTCCACTTACTTGACTTTCTAATGGCTCAGCTCTGGGATACTGTGTTTTAGCTAATGTTTTAGATAAAGCTGTAACAGGATATTAAAAATAGACTGTTCTCAAAATAAAAATAAAAATAAAAAAACAATAAAAAAGAAACAAACAACAAAAAAGACTGTTCTTATTGCAATCTTAGCTAAGGTGCCAAGATAATAGATGCCATATTCCAAAGTGAGATGTCAGACCACCTTGAAGAATTTGCAAAGAAATGTTAGAAAATTGGTTTAGCATCTCTGAGCTGACCACATATCACTAGTCTATAAAATAGGTTAGAGAGACCAAGAAAAGTGTAGTTAGAGATTAGAGGAGGATTTAATTATTCTTTTGAAGTTGTCTAGTGTTGTACATTAAAATGTGAGCTCCGTAAAAGCAGGGAGTTTTACCTGTTTTGTACTGTTAGGGATGTGAGGTTGGAGTAAAGAAGGGCTGTGTTGTGATGGCTTGAACCCCTGAGTTCACTAGGGAGAAGGATGACTGAGTGTTTTCACTGGATCATATGTGGACTCGGCACATGAGAGGAAGAAATGGAGTGAGGTCATCTCAGAATGTACAAGAGTCTTTGAGAGAGTGTGTGGTCCATCACAGGAGTGAATTGCAGGACTCCCAGAGGCTAAGAAAGTAATTTGGGATGACTAGCCAGAGGAGAGGTTGTCTCTTGCATCCAGGAAACTGTCAGATGGAGAAGGGACAGATTTGTCCCCAAAGAACTAACGAAATTTCCCTAAAAAGGAGTCAGCTTTAAACACTTGCCACATCCAGAGAGTGAAGCAAGTGAACTTTTTCACTCTTTCTTCCCTTTGTACGACCCTGTAGGATTAGGAAATCACCATTCATGAACTGGGAGAAGAAACGTGGAGGTCCAAAGCAGGAAGGAGAGAAGAAACCAGAGCAGTTGGTTGGCCTCCAGTAGGCCTCTTTAGGGAAAAGGATGACATCTTAATTTTAAAAGGTTTTTTACTCTTTTACCATAGCAATAGATTGGACATATTAATTACTGAACTGGCATTGTTTGTGTTTCTTTATAGAGTCCTGAAAAGCACAAGACTTTCCCTAAACTCATCAACAGAAAAAATGTAAATAATTTGTAGGAGATAAAGTTATTTTCTGATTACATCTCATGAGTTCGACTGGTTCAACAGAAAGATCACACAATTTTAGGTAAGCAGGATGGAGACTGCAGTCTCATGGCTGCTTGCCACATTTGAGGTAAAATCCAAAGGTTGAGGGAGGTGGATGTGGCTCAAGTGATTGAGTTCCTGCCTGCCACATGGGGGTTCCGGGTTTGGTTCCCAGTGCCTCCTAGGGAAGACAGACGGTGGGCTGGCGTGATGGACTGGCACAACGAGCTGATGCAACAAGAGACAAATAGAGGAGGACATGGTGGGGGCCGCAACAGAGCAGGGAACAGAGGTGGCTCAAGCATTAAGCCCCTGCCTCCCACAAGGGAGGTCCCAGGTTCAGTTCCTGGTGCCTCCTTAAAAAAAAAAAAAGAAGACCATCCCACAACAAACAGATACAGCAAATGCAAACAATGAGGGGGTGGGGAGAAATAAATTTATATAATAAATCTTTAAAAAAAACACAACAAAGGTTGAGTTTACTGGTAGATCTCATTATTTTGAATATCATGGTCTCTAAAGCATATCTAATCCCTCCCTCTTTTAGAAATTTTTTAAATGCCAGCTCTTTTTAAACAAAATGGATTTACTGCTATTTTCAAATTAATTAATATTTTTAAATTTTCCCAGTTTCAGTTTTAATATAATAGATAACAATAGCTATCACCCACATAAATAACAGCTCCTTAGGGTTTTCAATTTTCAAGAGTTTAAAGGGACCTGAGACCCAAAATTTGGGAGCTCCTGGTTTAGAGTAAGGACGGCAGAGGAAGTTTTGGAGGTTTGAAGAGAGAAGAAAAGGTGTTATAGTTATTTAGTAGTGTGGGAGAGTGACTAGCCTAGGCAAGCTAGTAGGCTTGCTGGGCAGCACTAAGGGCCTGCTCAAGGTTCAAGATTACAAATATAACGTGAGGCGAGTCAGCTTGGTGCTGTAGTTTTCTCCAGGTACGTACATGTGTGTAAGTGCAGGTTTGGAGCAGGTGGAGACTTGGACTTAAGGCATATTGGCTTTGCCAAGCCGGTGAAAAAAGGAAAAGAGGGCTAATAAGGGGCTTTTGTATACAGAGAATGATTACCGTGATGTACTATGGAATCTGATCTGGGGAGAATGGGTGGCATAGTGAAATCAGCGGATTATCAGTTCTGATAAAGTGACAGAATTATTGGTGTTGAGGCTCTAGCGGGTGTAAGCTGAACAGGACGTGGTAGTCCAAGAATGGGATTCTTAACATTTAGATCATTTCTTATTTTACCAAGCCTCTATGACAAATACCACAAAATAGCTTTTGGCTTAGGCTGCTGACAATGCTTGGGCTTCCTTGGCTTGTATCTCTGTCTCCCTTTACTTGGGAATGTCGTCTCCTTTCTGGCTTCTTTGACTTCCAAGTTCTTTTTAATCAGGCCACCAGTAATCCAGATTAAGACCCACCCTGCTTCAGTTCACCACACCTTAGCTAAATATAACATTTCCAAAAGGTCTTACTTACCTTTGCTGCATACCCACAGGAATGCGGAATACGATTCAGAACATGTGTTTGTTGGGTACATAATTCAGTCTACCACAATCATGGACAGGATGCAATGATCATAAATGGGTCTGGCATATGACTATGGAAGTGGGTGACTGAGGTAGAGGACAAGGTCACTGGAGGAGAAGAAGGCAAGAAATTTGGTAGTATTGTCTCCATTCTGGCCTGCTATAAGCTGGTAGGATCGGTATGTCCATTTTGATTGTTAAAATGTTGAAATACTTCCATATTGGTTGGTAAATAACTGTGACCAAGTCCTCTGGGTCCTCCCCATTGTCTTGGCCACCATGGCCCCAGACCCAGGATCCAGGACCTCCCCATGATCCAGCAGTTAAAGGGAGATATCGGGCCCAGCAGGAGGTCATCCAGGGGACGGGATTTGTTTCTGATTGTCTCTGCTTGTGCTTTACCTGAACATCACCTCTTCTCCATCACTGAGAACTAAGACAGGCATTGTGCTAGAGACATTGACAAGGGATCACAGGCTAACATCTTCAAGGAAATAAAAGCCAGTGATCCAGGGGTCTAAAGATGCCTGCAGCAAGAAGAAAGTGCCATTGTCTGATGTTATGCACTTCTGTGCTGGAGATTTCCAGAGAAGAGGGAAGCACAAAAGTTTGGAATTCACAATCCCTTTCTGGGCCAATGCTAACAGGATGTGGGAGAGAAGGCATCTACCACTTGTGAGGGCTACCAAAGAATCAGGGTCCTCAGGGAAGAGCCAGGTTTCAAGAAAAGGAAGGGGACACTGTCAGAGAAGAGGTTGAGGATAGAGCTGTCTCAGCTTCTAGAGGGTGGCTCCCAATCCTATCAGACCCTACCATAATTGCATAATGCCCCTTTACTGTTCTGAAATGGAGTTCACAGATAATACAACCTGTCCATACACACGATTTTTTAAAGTGAAACTGCCCAAATGTCACATAAAGGAGAAATAAAAGGAGAGCATTTTAAAGTTAAATAATGTGTATTTCAACATGTGAAAACTTGGGGATGTTCCCAGTCAGCCTTAGGAGAATGTGGTGATGGTCCTGTGTTTGTATGACACTCACAAAAGCAGGCTGATGTTGTTGTATTGGATTGATGACTCAGAAACCTTGAGTGGCTTTGCCATTGTGATGTGACTTTTCCAAGATGATAAATAACTGGGTAAAATTTCAAATCTAATAGTACAATCTTCTCGATTTCCATGGTAATTTCATTGATCGAAAATTTAGTGTATATTAAAGCCATGCGAAAAATGCTTCAGGTTCCAGCCTGAAATTATTATAATCCAGTTGTTCCTGTGGACGAATGTCTAGGAGACATCTGAAAATCATGCAGTTTATGGAGCAATTCTTTATTAGTAAGACTGTCTCATAATCACAGGACAGCTAGCATCCTTGGTCCCTACCCATTTAATGCCAGTGGTGTGTCACAATCACCATCACAATTTTAAATGTCCCCATAAATTTCCAGAATTTTCCCTTAAGAGCAGCACCACTACCTGCTGAACCACCCTGATTTAGGGAATTTGGGGGACGACTGATTGTGTGTCTCAACGGGGCACATTGCGTGTTTGGCAGTTGAGAAGGGGTAGGTATTGGGGTCAGTTGGGGAGGCCCCTGTAGAAGATTGCAAGTCTGTGATGCATGGTCCCTGTTGGGGATGGGAGCTGGCCGTGTGGGGAGCCCGTAAGACTTACACAGAAGAATCTGTCAAGAACATTGAAAATGGTAGCCTATAAACATGAGGCTTTCTTTGATTTTTAATAATCCAAGCTAATACAGGAAGACCCTTTTAACACTTCTAACAGATTCAATTAAACCCTCTGGATTTTATAAGTATTCCCTTGTTAAATGAGTTTGTAAAATTTCTGACAGACGCTTTTCTACACAGAAAGGGATACTTAGTGTTGCTGGGTTTTCAATGATATTCAACTTAATAAAGTTGTAAGTTTTAAAATATAGCTTTTTCTTAAGCCTTTAAACTCAATGTGCTAATCTATTTCTTTTATTCATAAATTCAGTAATGTATAAAATAGCACCACTTGCACTTGTCCTTTAGTTAAAGTTCAATTTTGTGTAACAGATATTTATTAAACCAACTGCCATTTAACCATCATCATTAATTAAATGCCCTTAAACATGTAAAATTATAATCCCAAATTGAATATTTTTTATTCTCTCAAGCATGTCAGACACCCAATAAGGCAGACTTACTGATAAGAGAAACAGAAAACATTCTTAAGCATGGAAACTCTAATTACAAACCTAATAAGACTAAGAAGACCTAAATACATTTCAGTCTTTTAGACAGTTTACAAATTCCAACAACTTTTCATGCATCTTTAAAGTAACGTAAATCTAATAATAATTAAACATTTCAAATTGAAATCACATCTAAAATGTTAGATTTTCTTAATTGTTCTAAACACCTTAAATAATTGTTACATATAATTTTTCATGATGATTACAAAACTTATTCCTAAACATTACATGAAAGTATTTATCCCCTGGGTTTAATTTGCTTTATCATCTCTGTACTTTATAAACTTTCCTGGGTAGCAAATTCACTTCCCCAAGTATAGGGAACAGATGTACCATCTCAGGCCAGCTGAGTGGCTTGGCCTAATAGTGGGATTATGGATTTAAGTTCAAAGTCAGAGCCTGCAACAACTCAGTCTGGGCAGTGCTTCCAGGCTGAGGCTTCCCAAGTCTTAGGTTAACTCCCAAACCCTTTTTGTGTGTGTGTGTTGGCAGGGGAGGTACCAGAGACTGAATCCAGGATCTCATACATGCAAGGTAGGCACTAAACCACTGAGCTACACCCACTCCACCCCTAACTCTTTCTTAAGGTCATAAGAATTCAAAGCTTCAAGTTTTCTTTGACTTGGTATCATAAGAAGTCATTCCCCATAGTCACATTTAAAAATATTTACTGTACCATCTTTCACAACTCTCTATTGACTAAGAGGATTCCATGTTCCTAATCTATTTTATTTCCTTACCTGTCTCACTGATGTAATTTTTTTTTTTACTTTTTCATTCTTTTTTTTTTTTTTTAAAGAGGTTCTGGGGATTGAACCCAGGACCTCCTACATGAGAAACAGTTGCTCAACACTGAGCTCCATTTGTTCCCCAGTGAGAGATGGTTTTTCGTTTGTTTTTTGGTTGGTTAGTTTTTAGGAGGTACCAGGTATCGAATCTGGGACCTTGTACATGGGAAGCAGGCGCTCAACCCCTTGAGCTACATCCGCTCCCTGATATAATTTTTGTAATTATTTTACTGGCATACCTCTTTGTGGCCCACCTGAATCCTGTAAATCCAGCATAGATCCCGAAGCAATTGCTTAAACTCATTCATTCAGCTAACATGTATTGAGTACTTCCTATGTGCCAGGCACTATTCTAGGCTCTGGGAATACAGCAGAGAATAAAGCAAAAGGAAAATCAAATCCCTGCCCTCATGGAGCTCCCTTTCTAGTGGACAGTTACTGTCTAGCCATCTTGTGCTACAACTGTGAGTCAGGGACTATGTCATTGTAAATCCTGATAGGCTCAGGGCCCAACATTTAACAATAATATAGTAAATGCTGTTGTTTCCAAGGGTTTGCTGTGAGTCCAGTATTATTCTAAATGCTGGACATGTGTCTCTCATGAAATCCTCACAACAGCCCTACGCTGGCTGTGGTAATACTAGCTTCATTTTACAGACAAGGAAGCAGGCACACCAATGTGCAGCCATTGCCTACATAAGCTAATTAGTAAATAACAGGGCCTGGATTCTAAACCAGTTTTCTGACATATTTAACCACTATGCCAACACTGCCTCCCAGAGGAGATTAGAGTGAAATTCTATTCTCCCCTCCCACGAAAAAAAAAAAAAAATCCGTAGGAAGTTTTGCAGCCATAACCACCTTGTAACCTTGGTGTGTATTGACAAATCATCTGCTCATCTCCTCCGCCCCACCCCACCCCTGTGTCTTTCTTCTGCTTTGGCTGACTGGAGTATCTGCTGCTGTTTTATTTATATAGTATTCTTAATTTAAACCAACTGTGCACCAGGTGCCTGGAGCCAGATGCTATCAGGAAACTCTTGCCCTAAATTTGCTAGCGGAATAATGGGATTACATTAATCCAAAAGGGAAAAAATATGTGTGTCTACGATTTCTCTCCACCTACCCATTCCGTGACTGATCAAATGCAGACCAAAGCCAAAAGGTGCCCTAGTGGGAAAGCCACTGGGCCTGTATGTTGCGCATCAGCCATCACCTAAAAAATTAGATGCAGCTTCAACTGGATTCCCTGACCCTGAAGGACATAACCAATGTCACTGAATTAAGTTAGTAATAAAGCCAAGTTAAGGGATACTGGCTCCCAGAGCCTACATCTGTGCTGTCCTGTGAAAGTGAAAGATCTCAAGTTTCTTCTCACTGGATAGATGAGCAGGGACCTGCTGGCCTGAAAGGCAGTGATAACAACTTTAATATCCCCCAGAAACTGGGCGCTCTCAGCCAGACTCTGGCTAAGGCTTTCTAAAGACATTATCTCTTTTAAACCTCACAATAACTCGATGAAGTTGGTAATTTTATAGATGAGGGAATTGAGACTCAAACCAGGAATCTCTTTCTCCCTCCTCAACCCAAACTCATACTTCTGTTTAAGCATTTATTATGCTGTATTGTAGCTTTTTTTTTTTTTTTCTTGATACAAAGTGTGGCTTTGTGACATGATTTGGCAACTTGGAAACCTCAACAGGTAGGAGTTGGAAAACCTGCCATTTCTGAGCTGTGAGCAGTTTTGGTTTTCTGTGAGATGGAAGTTTGACTTCTTCTTTGGAGCAGATTGTTCCCTTGTTTTGGCAAAATCTTCACGATGTTCCTTTTAGACATCAGGCCAACTAGGGTGTAAGTCTGGTACCCATCCACACATGTCAGGGGAAAATCGGGATACATTTATAGATGCTTTGGACTTGCAAAGCCAATTGGTGATTAGTTGTGTGTGGTTGCACCTGAGCCGTATTTTAGTTCTTGCTTTTTTGGGAAAAGGGAGAGATGCTTCGTGGTTACGTTTGAATTGAGCTGTCACTACCGCTGAAGTGCTGCCTGCTCTCGATGGGCCTGCACCAGGCCACGCTGTTGCAGGAAATGGAGAACAGAGAAGAGAAGCCGGCAGGGTTCCTGGGACTTGGACATGTGACAGAAATTCTCAGTGGCACTTCAGCTTCCTGGGGCAAAGTGTACCTGCTGCTAGAGAGAGGACAGTCTTCCTCTACCTTCCACCCATCGGGAGATAGCACCCTTGATGCAGAAATGGCAATTTCATGAAGTCTTCAGCAGAGGCCACGGAAGTTCTCCTTCTCAGACAACTTCTACAGCAGTGGGCATCAGCCAGGGGAAGGCAGAATAGGCAAAACAGGATTCAAGAGTCCTCTGGGACCTCCCTGAGATTACTTAAATGGGAGTGTGAATGTTCAGGAGGCTCTTTTAAAAACAAAACAAACAAAAAAAAGCTCCAAAAAACAAAAAAAACACACCAAAGCCCTATTTTTTGAACATCATTAAACAAAGCAAAAGCAAAAAAAAAGTCAGTGACCTTTTCATGTTTTCTTAGTATTGCTTTAAAACTAACATATAATTCTGTCTCAATAACTCTGAAATGATTTTTGATAAGGAGATAAGGAAAAAATAAGCTGGTGGGAGTTCAAGCCCCCTTGTGATTTGGCATTAAAAATAGCATGGCTGCTTTTTATACTCATGCTGGTGAATGTGAATTGTCATCCCCTGTGTGAGTTAGGACTAGATGCATGGTACATGTGACAGAAAAATCTCAAAATACCAGTAGCTTAGACAATGCGGAGATGGTTACAGTAGCGGCCCCTATAATCACATCTTCCTGGAACTATGCTTTTAGGTATTCTTCTTCCACATTGGCTTTGAGCTTGGCCACGTGACCTACTTAGACCAGTGGGGCATTAGCAGATGTGACACGAGCAGAGAATTAAAAAGCCTAACCAGAGGGAAGCGGCTGTGGCTCAATCAGTAGGGCTCCCGTTTACCATATGGGAGGCAAGCCCGCCCGCACGGCATGGTTAGCTGACCCAGCGAGCACAAGCAGCAAGGGGGGGGAGAAATGAATAAATAAATAAAATCTTTAAAAAAAAAAAAAAAAAAGCCTAACCAGCTTGCCAATTGCCAGATATGTAAAGCCATCCCAGGCCATCCAACTCCAGCCAATCTTCCAGTTGACTGTAGATGCATGTAAGTTTAGAATGATTTTATTTTCGGAGTGAACTGAACGTTTTATCATCATATAGAGACTCTTTTCAATCCCTAATGGTGTTTTTTATTGTAAAGTCTATTTTGCCTGATATTACTATAAGTACTGCAACTTTTCTTTGGTTTGGCATTTGCCTTTATATCTTTTTCTATCTTTTCACTCTCAAACTGTCATTCCTTATGTTTTTGGGTGTCTCTAAAACACACCACATAGCCAGATATTATTTTTCATACAATCAGACCACCTCTGTTTTTTTTTTATAATTAATGTTGTTATTTGTTGTTTCTGATTCTCTTCATTTATTCCTGTTGACTCAAGTTGGCCTCTTGTGTTATTTCCTTATTCCCCTATAGCTTCATTCCTGCCTCCCACCTTTGTGTTGTTATTATCAAGTTATTATATTGCTGTATGTTATAGGCCAAGCATTAGAATTTTATATATATTGCTTTGTGAAATCAGTTAGAAGAAAGGAAAAGAAATATGTAATAATACTGTCTTTTATCATTACCTAAATACTACCTTTATCAGAGCTCTTTATTTTTTAATGTGTATTCAAATTATGGTCTGATGTCACTTTATTTCAGCCTGAAGAAATTTCTTTAGTATTTCTTTTTTTTTTTTTTTAAGATTTTATTTATTTATTCATTTATCCCCCCCTTGCTGCTTGTGCTCGCCGGGTCAGCCAACCACGCCGTGTGGGCAGGCTTGCCTTCACCAGGAGGCCTCGGGAACGGAACCCGGGGCCTCCCATATGGTAAACGGGATCCCCACTGATTGAGCCACAGCCGCTTCCCCTTTAGTATTTCTTTTAAGACAAGTCAGCTAGAAACGAGTTCTCTCATCTGTTTTGTTTATCTTGGAATATCTTAATTTCTCCTTAATTTTTGAAAGGTAGCTTTGCTGGATATAATAGGAGTCTTGACTTCTGACCTTCATTGTTTCTGATAAAAGTTAACAGTTAATCTTACTGTGTTTCCAATATACATAATGAATTATCTTTTCTTGTTGCTTTCAATATATTCTCTTTCTCTTTGGATTCAACATTTGAAAATGATGTGAATCTCTTTATTCTACTTGCAGTTCATTAGGGATGAGAGACGGTGGTGGTCTGCTCATCCTGGAGTGAAACTGTAGTTCCATACTGGGACCTGGAGAGAGAGGAAGACCTTATATTCTTGGCTGTAGCCACACAGAGTAGATTTTTATGTAACATGGAGCTGGAATGCAGTGAGTGAGAGCTAGTTTAGCTCAAACACCACAAAATCTAAATGTTCTTACTGAGATTTAATAGACTGTCTTGAATAAATATACCTCCATTTGCTGTATGTCCTTAGGTCAATACCAGAGACTTTAAGTGGTTGTGTTTTAGGAATAATTATCACTAATTAAACGGTTGTTTTCCTGGGGAGAAAGAGAGACTGCTGAACTCCTCATATAGCCTTTTCAGATATTTCTCCAATCTCTCTTTTAACTGGTGAGTTTAGTCTATTTACATTTATTGTGCTTGTTAATATATTTGGATTTATTTTCATTTGTGCTTTCTGTTTGTCCTAAATTTTTTATGTTCCTTTTTTCCCCTTAAAAAGTGATCAAGAAAATTACATATGCATGTCTGTTTTTTCCATCCCATTTAATAGTTTTTCTAGTAGTTGCCCTTTAAACTTTTATTTTATTTTATTTTTTAAAGGAGGTACCAGGGATTGAACCCAGGACCTTGTACACGGGAAGCAGGAACTCAACCACTTGAGCTACATCTGTTCCCCTGCCTTTTAAAAAATTTTAAGCATTTTTTTTTTCAATTTTATTGATACATATTAATAAAGCTTAAATCCATCCAAACAGTACAATCAATGGTATTCTGTGTAATCACATTTTGTACATTCATCACCCCAATCACTCCCAAAGCATTTTCATTATTCCAATAATAATAATAACAAAGAAACAAAACTCATCGCCTTTCACTCTCTCTATGCCTTGCCTGTCATACATAGCTATTCTTTTTCCTTCACTGTAGTATATTTGTATTTATATTTTGTAAAAACAGTCTTATATATACAATATCACCCATATTCATGTTTTACATGAGGCTTTACTATCTTATACAGCCCCATGTTACAGTTTCTAGCTTTCCTTCTAGTAATATACATGACCTTAGACTTTCCTTTACAATCACTGTCATACCCACACAATAACACTGCCAGCTAAAAACACCAGATATGTTTTAACCATTTCTATTCATTTCCAAAGATTTACAAACAGCCTTTTTACCAATTCTGCACAGATTAACCCTCAGCTTTCCATTCTCTACTCTCCTTCTATTTTCTGGTGACCCATATTCTAATTATTAACTCAATGGGTTTACACAGTATGTTTAGTTCATGATAGCGCAATCATACAGTATTTGTCCTTTTGTGTCTGTCTTACTTCACTCAACATAATGTCCTCCAGGTTCATCCATGTTGTCGTATGCTTTGTGACTTCATTTCTTTTTACAGCTGCATAATATTCCATTGTGTGTATACACCACAATTTGTTTATCCATTCATCAATTGATGGACACCTGGGTTGTTTCCAACTTTTGACAATCATGAATAATGCTGCTATGAACATTGATGTGCAGATGTCTGTTCGTGTCTCTGCTCTCAGTTCTTCTGGATATATCCCTAGTAATGGAATTGCTGGGTCACATGACAAGTCCATATTCAATTTCCTTAGGAACTGCCAAACAGTTTTCCACAGTCGCTATACCATTCTCCATTCCCATCAACAGTGAATAAGCATTCCTACCCCTCCACATCCTCTCCAACATTTACAGTTTTCTGACTTTTTAGTACAGCCAGTCTAATAGGTGTGATATCTTTGCATATCATAGATATGAAGCCCTTATTGGATATGTGATTGCCAAATATTTTCTCCCATTGAATCGGCTGCTTTTTCATCCTTCTGACAAAGTCCTTTGAGGTGCAAAAGTGTTTAATTTTGAGGAGGTCCCATTTATTTTTTCTTTTGTTACTCGTACTTTGGGTGTAAGGTTTAAGAAACTATCACCTACTATAAGATTTTGAAGATATCTTCCTACATTTTCTTCTAGGAGTTTAATGGTTGTCGTTTTTATATTTAGGTCCTTGATCCATTTTGAGTTAATTTTTGTATAAGGTGTGAGAGAGGGGTCTTCTTTCTTTCTTTCAGATGTGTATACCCAGTTCTCCCAGCACCATTTGTTGAATAGACTGTTCTGGCCCACCTGGGAGGGTCTGACAGCCTTGTCAAAAATCACTTGACTGTGAATGTGAGGATCTATTTCTGAGTTCTCTGTTTGGTTCCATTGGTCAATGTGTCTGTCTTTAAGCCAGTACCATGCTGTTCTTACCACTGCAGCTAACTAATATGTTTTAAAATCTGGAAGTTAAAGTACTCCAACTTCGTTCTTTTTTAAAGATCTTTTTGGCTGTTTGGGGACCCTTGCCCTTCCAAATAAATTTGATAATTGGGTTTTGTCCACTTCTGCAAAAAAAAAAAAAACTGTTTGAATTTTTATTGGGATTGCGTTGAATCTGTAAATCAATTTGGGTAGAATTGGCATCTTAATGATATTTAGTCTTCCAATCCATGAACACAGAATGTCCTTCCGTTTATTTAAGTCTTCTTCAGTTTCTTTTAGCAGTGTTTTGTAGTTTTCTGAATATAGGTCCTTTATGTCCTCAGTTAAGTTTATTCCTAAATATTTGATTGTTTTAATTGCTATCGTAAATGAATTTTTTTTCTGATTTCCTCCTCAGATTGCACATCAGTAGTGTATAGAAATGCTATTGATTTTTGCATATTAATTTTGTGTCCTGCCACTTTGCTGAACTTGTCTATTAGTTCTAGTAGTTTTGTTGTGGATTTCTGAGGAGATTCTAGATAGAGGATCATATCATCAGCGATAAGTGAAAGTTTTACTTCTTTCTTTCCTATTTGGGTGCCTTTTATCTCTTTATCTAGCCTAATTGCTCTAGCTAGAACTTCTAGCACAATGTTGAATAACAGTGATGACAGTTGACATCCTTGTCTTGTTCCTGATCTCAGTGGGAAAGCTTTCAGTCTTTCACCATTGAGTACTATGCTAGCTGTAGGCTTTTCATATATGCACTTTACCATATTGGGAAAGCTTCCTTCTATTCTTATCTTTTGGAGTGTTTTTATCAAGAAAGGGTGCTGTATTTTGTCAAATGCCTTTTCTGCATCAATTGAGAGGACCGTGTGATTTTTCTTCTTTAATTTATCAATGTGGTTTATGACACTAATTGATTTTCTTATGGTGAACCATCCTTGTATACCTGGGATAAAATCCACTTGATTGTGGGGTATAATTCTTTTAATGTGCTTTTGGGTTCTGTTTGCAAGTATCTTCTTGAGGATTTTTGCATCTACATTCATTAGAGATATTGGTCTGTAATTTTCTTTTTTTGTAGCATCTTTATCTGGTTTTTGTATTAGGGTGATTTTGGCTTCATAGAATGAGTTTGGTAGCATTCCTTCCTGTTCAATTTTGTGGAAGAGCTTGAGCAAATTGGTATTAGATTGTCTTTGAATGATTGGTAAAATTCACCTGTGAAGCCATCTGGTCCCGGGCTTTTCATCTTTGGGAGGTTTTTGTAAACTGTTTCAATCTCTTCCTTCACTTGTGATTGGTGTTGAGGTTTTCTATTTCTTCTAGGGTCAGAGTAGGTGGTTTGTGTATTTCTAGGAATTTGTCCATCTCCTCTACATTGTCTAGTTTTTTGGAATACTGTTGTTCATAGTATCCTCTTATGATCTCTCTTATTTCTGCAGGGTCAGTAATAATGTCCCCCCTCTCATTTCTGGTTTTATTTATTTGTGTCTTCTCTCTTTTTTTCTTTGTCAGTCTAGCTAAGGGTTTGTTGATTTTGTTTATCTTCTCAAAGAACCAAATTTTGGTTTTGTTGATTCTCTCTATTGTTTTGTTCTTGATTTCATTTATATCTGCTCTGATCTTTACTATTTCTTTCCTTCGGTTTGGTTTGGAATTAGTTTTCTGTTTGTTTGTTTTTTCCTAGTTCCTCCAGGTGTGCAGTTAGATCTTCAATTTTAGCTCTTTCTTCTTTTTCAATATAAGCAGAGTGCTATAAATTTCCCTCTCAGCACTGCCTTTGCAGTGTCCCATAAGTTTTGATATGTTCTGTTATCATTTTCATTCAAGATATTTGCTGAATTCTCTTGCAATTTCTTCTTTGACCCACTGATTATTTAAGAGTGTGTTGTTTAATCTCCATATACTTATGAATTTTCCCTTTTTCCATCCATTATTGATTTCCAACTTCATTCTGTTATGATCAAAGAAAGTGTTTTGTATAATTTCAGTCTTTTTAAATTTATTGAGACTTGTCTTGTGACCCAACATATGGTCTATCTTGGAAAAGGATCCATGAGCATTTGAAAAGAAAGTATATCCTGCTGATTTGGGGTGCAGTACTCTATAGATGTCTGTTAGGTCTAGCTGATTTATCATATTATTCAACTTCTCTGTTTCTTTATTTATCCTCTGTCCAGATGTTCTATCCAATATTGAGAGTGGTATATTGAAGTCTCCAACTATTACTGTAGAGACATCTATTTCTCCCTTCAGTTTTGCCAATGTGTGCCTCATGTATCTTGGGGCATTCAGGTAGGTGCATAAATATTAGTATAGTCATTTCTTCTATGTGAATTATCCCTTTTATTAATATATAATGACCTTCTTCATCCCTTATAACAGTTTTGCATTTAAAATCTATTTTGTCTGATGTTAGTATCGCTACTCCAGCTCTTTTTTGGTTACTATTTGCATGGAATACCTTTTTCCAACCTTTCACTTTTAACCTGGTTGTGTCTTTACATCTGAGGTGAGTCTTTGTGTAGATAACATATAGACAGTTCATATTTTTTTTAACCCTTTCTACCAGTATATGTCTTTTGATTAGGGAGTTCAATCCATTAACATTCAATATTATTACTGTAAAGGCATTACTTACTTCATCCATTTTGTCTTTTGGTTCTCTGTTGTCATATCATTCTATTGTCTGTCTTCTTATCCTTTAGTTTACCCTTCTTAATAATCTTCATTTCTAAACTCTTCTCCAAATCTCTCACCCTTGTTTTACCTTTCAGGCTGTGGCACTACATTTAGTATCTCTTGTAAATCTGGTCTTTTGTTAGCATATTCTATCGGTTTTTGTTGTCTGTGAAGACTTTGCACTTACCCTCATTTTTTTTTTTAAGATTTATTTTTATTTATTTATTTCTCTTCAGCCCCTCGTTCATTGTCTATTTGTTGTTTGTGCTCGCTGTCTGTTCATTGTGTGCTCATTCATTGTGTGCTTGGGACCTCCCATGAGGTAGGTGGGAGCGCAATCACTTGAGCCACATCCGCTTCCCTCATCTCATTTTAGAAGGACAGCTTTGCCAGATACAGAATTCTTGGCTGGTAGTTTTTCTCTTTCAGTACCTTAAATACATCATACCACTTTCTTCTCATCTCCATGGTTTCTGGTGAGAGGTCGGCACTTAATCTTATCAAGTTTCCCTTGTATGTGATGCTTTGCTTTTCTCTTGCTGCTTTCAGAATCCTATCTTTATCTCTGCTATTTGTCATTCTGAATAGTAGGTGTCTCAGGGTAGGTGTATTCGGGTTTATTCTGTTGGGGTGCATTGTTCTTCTTGGATATTGATATTTATGTCCTTCATAAGGTTTGGGAAGTTTTCAGTCATTATTTCCTCAAATATTCTTTCTGCCCCTTTTCGATTCTTTTCTCCTTCTGGGACACCAATAATGTGAATGTTTGTGTTTCATGGTGTCATTCAATTCCCTGAGACTCTCTTCCATTTTTTTCTCTTCTCTTTCTGTTCTCCTGTCTTTTCCAGTTCAGATGCTCTATCATCAAAATCACTAATTCTGTCTTCGTGCAATTCAAATCTGCTCTTTATGTGTCTCTAAAATATTTTTAATCTCATCCATTGTGTGTTTCATTCCCATAAGGTCTGTTACTTTTTTTTGCAGGCTTTCAAATTGTTCTTTATGCTTTCCCAGTGTCTTCTTAATATCCTTTGTTTCTTTAGTTGTATTTTCTTTAAATTCTTTGAAGTGATTTAAGAGAGTTGTGTGATTATCACTGATTAATTGTCTTAAATCCTGAATCTCTTCAGGATATTTGATTTGTTCTTTTGGCTGGGCCATCTCTTCCTGTTTCCTAGTATGGCTTGTAATGTTTTACTGATGTCTAGGCATCTGAATACAGTCATGCTTTCATACTCAACTACTTTGAAACTCATTGTCTTTGGTACTTGGAGCATTTTGATGCAAAAATTTTGTCCCAGTACTTGTCGTTTGTTTGGTACTCAACATGCAAACTAGAATTTGTCAGTGTTGGTTGCCTTGTGACTTGCTACCTTTTCCAGCTGAAATAAAGGCTCATGCATTAGTCACATGGTAGCTCTTGCCCTGCACACATCCCCTTGTGGTCTTATTGCAGCTTCTGTGGTCATTTTGTATATTTTTGCTTGTTTTTTCCCTCACCATGGGTCCCAAGAAGATGAGTAATGATAGCATTGAGCAGAAAAGAAAATTACTTCACACTACCATCGAGCAAGAAAGAACTAATAGGTAAATATGAGAGTGGATTTCACATTACTGGTCTTGCTAGTGAATACAGTATGCCTAGAACAACAGTCTCCACTATCATTAAGAATTAAGAAGCAATGAAAAAGGGCTGATGTTGTGAAAGGAGTTAAAGCTGTAATAAAGCAGCATTCCCAAACACTCAAGGAAGTTGAAAAACTGTTATTAATTTGGTTAAACAAGAAGCAGTTAGCGGGTAACAGTGTATCAGAAGCCATGATATGTGAAAAAGAAAAAGTGTTGCGCACTGATCTTTTGAAAAACAAACCGAGTGATGAGAGTGTTGAAGTTTATAAGGCCAGCCACAGCTGGTTATAAAAGAGAACCAGCATCCATAGTGTCATGAGGCATGGTGAGGCAGCAAGTGTTAATAAAGAGGCTGCTGCTGAATTTGTCAGTGAATTTCAAGACTATGAAGAAACTGAGGGTTTTATTCTCCATCAGGTTTTTAACTGTGATGAAACCAGAATTTTTTTGAAAAAAAAATGCCAAGCAGAACCTACATCATAAACGAGGAGAAGGCATTACCACGCCACAAACCAATGAAGGACAGGCTCACTCTATTGTGTGGGAATGCTAGTGGGGACTTAAAACTCAAGCCTCTACTAGTCTATCATAGTGAAAATCCATGAGTTTTCAAGAAGCATAATGTCATAAAAAGCAAAGTCCATGTGATGTGGAGGGCAAATAGCAAAGCTTCGGTCACCAAGCAATTTTTCAACAAGTGGATAAATGAAGTGTTTGGTCCCTCATTGAAAAAATATTTGCTGGAGAAAGATTTGCCTCTGAAAGCTCTCCTACTTTGGACAATGCGCCTGCCCACCCTCCAGGCTTGGAGGATGACTTACTGGAGGAGTTCAGCTTCATCAGTATAAGGTTCCTGCCCCCCAACACTACTCCTCTCATCCAGCCCATGGAGCAGCAGGTCATTTCAAACTTCAAAAAGTTGTACACTGGGAAGTGGATGTGGCTCAACCAGTTGGGCACCCACCTAACACATGGGAGGTCCCAGGTTCAGGTCCCAGTGCCTCCTAAAGAAGATAAGCAGATGCTGCACCCACTACAATGAGCTAGATACTGCACCACCGCAACAAGCAGATGCCTAAACAAGCAGATGCCACAAGCCAGCAGACACTGCAGCCCACGGGGAGTATATGCGGCTTAGGCCATTGGGTGCTTGCCTTCCATGTGGGAGGTCCTGGGTTTGGTTCCCCGTGCCTCCTGGAGAAGGCGAGCAAACAATGAGCAGCCACAGAAGAGAAACATCTGGGAGAGGGGGGGTTATATTAAAAAAAAAAAAAAAAAAGTACTAAGATCAGCCCTTTAAAAAAAATAGTTGTACACCAAGGCACTTTTCCAGAGGTGCTTTGAGATCACCTCTGACACCCAGCTGACCCTCACAGAATTCTGGAAAGAGCATTTCAATATCCTGCACTGCCCTAACCTTATTGATAAGGCCTGGAATTAAGTCTCTTATAGGACAATGAATTCAGCATGGAGGAATTTGTGGCCAGAAGCTGTGACTCAGAGAGACTTCAAAGGGTTTGAGGCTGACCCCAAGCCTGCAGGTACAGAGGGTGCAGTTGTGCAGGGTATTGTATCTTCGGGTCAATCCATGGGTCTGGTGGTCGATGCTGCGGATGTTGAGGAGTTAGTGGAGGAATATCGTGAAGAGTTCATCACTGAGGAGCTGCAGGAACCACAGAAGGAGCAGCAACAAGAGGTGGCTGAATGGAGGCGGCTGTGGCTCAATCAGTGGGGCTCCCGTTTGCCATGTGGGAGGCCCCGGGTTCGGTTCCCGGGGCCTCCTGGTGAAAGCAAGCCCGCCCGCACGGCATGGTTAGCTGACCCAGCGAGCACAAGCAGCAAGGGGGGGGATAAATGAATAAATAAATAAAATCTTAAAAAAAATTAAAAAAAAAAAAAAAAAAAGAGGTGGCTGAAGGAATTTCTTCAGGTGAGGAGGAGATAAGGGAGGATGTCCCCAGTTCCTTGATACAGGAAATGTGTGCATAATGGGCAGAAGTTCAAAACTTTGTGGAGAAGTACCATCCAGACAAAACTCTGACAAGCAGAAATGTGAATTTATTGAATGACCAAACAATTTCACACTTACAAGGAATTCTGAAAAGAAAGAGAAGCAGTCCTCATTGGATAAGTTTTTAGTGAAGGTGACAAAGAGTGTGTCAGAGCCTGTGGTGCAAGTTGAAAAAAGGCAGAAAAGAGAAAGAACACCTGAGATGCAAGTGCCCAGTGTTCTATTGGAGGGGAGTCTCCTTCCAAGCAACACTCCAGGTAACCTCTGCTCCTCAGCACTCTCCTCCCACCATCCCATTAGGCCATGGACTCTTCTCAGTACAGGTAAAGTAAGGTTTTTATTTTATTTAACCTAAGCATTTATTAATTTTTAGGTTTATTTCTCATGTAAGGTAATGATATACAACCCTATCTTTTCACATATTGCCTTAAAAATGTGCATTGTCTTTGGTTTGGGAACACATTAAATTTATTTACATTATTCCTTATGGGAAAAATTTGTTTGGTACTCATTGTTTTTCATACTCGTCACACACACCCCAGAACCATAATTAACGACAAGTACCAATGTACCACTGTATGTTGGTAAATTTACTCTGATGGCCAATTTCTCTCTCTTGCCTATTGTTCCCCCCACACACAGCTCTTCTTTGCTATTTTGTTTAACTTATTCTAAGTCTTTAAAATTTCCTGGCTTAAGTGTTCAAAATCAGATCGGGGACTCACTAGTGGGTTGCATATTTTCTCCCAGAGTTAGGATACAGAGAATGCCCCAACAGTTTTTGTCCATGCAATTTCCAGACTGGCCAGCAGATGGCTCTCATCTGTGCACCTTTCCACAGAAGTATTTCAGTCTTGGCTTCCTTGTGTTCCTGTGTTGCATCTCCAGATCGGAGATTCAAAGTAGGCTCTGCTGGTTGAATTCACTGAATAAAAGTACCCTGACCTTCCCTCCCTTTTCCCTTGAAACAGCTGACAGGAAGGAAGATGTCTGTTCCCCTCTCAGTTGGCTGCAGTGAGCCAGGGATTTTACTCCAGCTTAACGTGTTGGGGATGTGGGGGAGGAGCCCTTCCCGGCAACATGGGGGCTTGGTAGCTCACATTTGTCGTTTTGGCTTCTTTGTGTCTCTGTCCCTCACCCCTCCTGGGAGTTGTGTAGTACTGTCCTGGTCTGCCGACCCCCAAAGTAGGCCCCTTGGACCATTTTTGGTTCTTTCTCCATTGTTTTTGTTTGTTTGTTTTGTTTTGTTTTTGTTTTTAATTATGGTAGCATATATCTAATATAAAACTTGCCATTTTCACCATTTTTTAAAAAGACCTATTTATTTATTTACTTTTATCCATTTTTACTGGCCCCTGCCCCCATTTTTGCTGTTCCTGTGTCCATTCGCTGGGCAATTCTCTGTGTCCATCCCCTGCCCTCTCCTCTCATCCCTCTCCTCCTGTCTTTACTGGGATTCGATCCTTGGAACCTCTGATGTGGGAGAGAGGCGTCCTACTGCCTGTGCCACTTTAGTTCCTGGCTTTTCGGGGCTGTTTTGTCTTGGCTTTCCCCTGTGCCACCCTCGTACCGTGTCATCACCTCGCTGCGTGGCTTGGTGGAGCCCGATGGGCATGCACACGTGGGGCCTGGCAGCGCACCCACACACAGGGCCTGGCGGCCCTTGTGCCTTCTATACCTCCCTTTTCAAAATTTTTACCAGGAGGTCCTGGGGATCGAACCCAGGTCCCTCCATATGGGAGACGGAAGCCCAACCATTTGAGCCACATCCGTCCCCCTGCTATATCTCTTAAGGTTGACCAAAGATACCTAGAGTTACAGTCATTTCCCACACAGGGTGGTCATATAATAAATCAGACTTAGTTTATCACCAGCATTCTAAAAACCAGACCTAGGGAGAAAAACTAGGTCTGGGGCCACATGCATGGTTTCTAATATAGCGAATGTTTAGCCTACCCTTATTATTACAAAATCAGGACAGCAAGAATATTCATGTTTCATAACATACTCTCAACATCAATTCATACATGCTTCCATTTGTTTATAATTTATAAAATTATGATACTAATGTAAGTGGTATCTTTGAAATTGTGTCTTCTAGTTGTTTGTGGCTGTTGTATAGAAATGTAGTTCACTTTTGTACATTGATCTTATATCTAGTCACATTAATCACTTTCTTATTCATTCTATCAATTTGTCTTTAGCTCTACAGCTTTGATATATACACAATCATATAATCTTATGATGACATTTTGCTTCCTTCTCTCCAATACTAAGTCCTTTTTTTTTTCATGTTATATTGAACTGGCCATGACCTCTACTACAATGTTGAATGGAAATGGTGATACCAGCATACATGCCATGTTTTTGATTTTTAAAGAATGTTTCTAAATGTTCATCAACATTTAGGATGATATAGATGGAATATTTGTAATATTACTATCATCTATGAGATTAATAGAGCTCCCTTCTATTCCTAATTTACTGAATTTCTCATGAGTTTATGCTGATATTTGAGCAAATAGTTCTCTGCCTTATTAAGGTGATAAATAAGGCTGATAATATGGACAATAATATGGATTTTCTCTTTTAGTCTGTTAATGGGTGGAGTTACATTTATATATTTTTAATATTAAACCATCTTGCATTCCTGGAACAAATCCATCTTGTCCGTAATGCATTGGTTTTTTATACTACTGGATTAAGTTTACTTATATTACAATTTTTTACTTATTTATTTATTTTTTAATTTATCCCTCCCTTGCTGCTTGGGCTCATTGTGTCCATTTGCTGTGCATTTTTCTGTGTCTGCTTGTCTCCCTTTGTTGCATCATCTTGTTACGCCAGCTCACTCACTGCGCCACGCGGGCCGGTTTGCCTTCACCAGGAATTGAACCCGGGGCCTCCCATATGGTAAACAGGAGCCCAACCAATTGAGCCACAGCTGCTTCTCATATATTATAGTTTTTGAAGTTGTATTTGCCAGTAAAATGTGTTTTTTTTTTTTCTTTTCTTTTTTTCTCATGTTGTTCTTGCCTGGTTTTGCTGCCAAAACTAAGCTGGCTGTAAAGGATGAATTAGGAATTAGGGAATATTTTCACTTTTCCTTTTTTTTTTTCTAGAAGAGGTGAAATAGGATGGGAATAACTTGTTCCTGGAAAGTTTGGTAGAACTCTCCCATAAAATTGTCCTGGCTTGATGTTTTTATATGAGAAGACAACTACTCCTTGAATTTCTTTACTAGTTAATGATTATTTAGGATCTTACATTGTTCTTGTGTAAATTTTAATATGTTATGTTTTTCAAGGAACTTATACATTTCATCCAAATATTCAAATTTGATGGCAGTAAGCTCTTATCTTTTAAATGTCTTCTTTTTCTGTGATGATGATCCATTTTAAAATTCATAATATTATTAATGCATGTCTCTTTTTCTTAATAAATGTTTTTGAAACTGATATATTGGGTCCAGGATGCGGTAAAGCATCTCTAAATCCTGGGGTGGGCGGGGCAGGATTTTCCCTTGGGCTTCCAACCTTGAGACTGAAGAAGCACAATGAGAAACTGGCACATGGAAAAAACAAAACCAAAAGTCAGACAGACTATAAACCTGTGTAAAAAGTGGAGAAACAATATGAGTGGATCTTTGAAGAATGGGTTTAAGGATGGGAGTCAATGGTGGTGAGGCCCTAGGAACTTCCTGAGTTGTGGTGAAATGGGTACGGTTACCTTTGGCTATTGGAAACTTGTGGGCATAATGACCACAATCTCTGTTTGTTGCTGTTTTTCTCAAACCCACCCATATCTGACACCATCACCTTACTCCAACCCCCAGGAGGCTTAACAAGGGTTTGGTCTAGGTGCTTGAGCTGGATGGCATAAACCACACCTCCTGGTCTCAATGTGAGGCATAAAGAAAGGGAGTGAAAAGTGGCCAATTGTGGAGAAACTGTAATAAAACAAGGTCACTGAAGGTTCTTATGTAAAGGAGTGACAAAGTGAAACCGAAGTCTCTTCTTAGAGAATCTGCCTACCCCTATCTCAGAAAGGGTGGCTTTGAGTACAGAGGATCCTGTGTTCTCTCACCCCATTGAAGCAGAATAGATTAGGGATGGATACTTGACCCAAGTTGGCCAGTCAGGTTCTCTCTTTAGGTTGTTTGAATTAGGGCCCAGAGAAATTGCATCCTTTTGCAGTATGACAAGGATTCATAAGGTGTAGGCTTAGGAACTTGAGTGCATTATTTTAGGGCAGCCATGATGGGCCTTGTACCATGCACACAGAGCAAAGTATTCCTGTTTTTTTGGGTTGCATGCAGAGATTTACTGTGGAAAATACAAAGCTTAAGGGAAGCGGATATGGCTCAAGTGGTCGGGCTCCCATTTACCATATGGGAATCGAACCCGGGGCCTCCAGGTGAAGGCAAAGCCAGCCCGTGTGGCCCGGTGTGCTGACGGCATGTGTGGTGCAGTGAGCTGGCGCGACAAGATGAAGCAACAAAAGGGAGACAAGCAGACACAGAAAAACGTACAGCAAATGGACACAGCAAGCACAAGCAGCAAGGGGGAGGGGGGGATAAATAAATAAACAAAATAAATCTTAAAAAAAAAAAAAAATACAAAGCTTAAACATGGAGGTCTTTCATAGCATGAATGCTTCCAAGGAACTTGTAGTGGTTTGAAGCTGTATATAGCCCAGAAAAGCATGTTCTTAAATCTAATCCATTCCTGTGGGTGTGAACCCATTGTAAGTACTTTCTTTTGATGAGGTTACTTCAGTTAAGACGGGGCCCATCTCAATCAGGATGGGTCTTAATCCTATTACTGGAGTCCTTTATAAGCAGAATGAAATTCAGACATAAGGAAAGAAAGTTACAGGAAGCAAGAAGCTGAACATCAATGGAACCTGGAAGGGAAGGAAGAGACCAGCATTGCTGCCATATGTCTTGATGTGTGACAGGCTAAGGACCAGGATTTGCCAGCAGCCAGCCCCAGAATGCCACAGTCTTCAGGAAGAAAGCATCACTTGATGGTGCCCTGATTTGGACTTTTTAAGAACCTCAAACTGTGAGTGAATGAATTCCAATTGTTTAACCCAACCCATTTCATGACATTTGCTTGAGCAGCCTAGGAAACTAAAACAGTCTACTTAATTTAACACTTAGAATTTTGTGTGGCTTTTCTTAAAGAAGTCCTTCCCAAAATGTATAAACTTCAGGCCCCATGAAATTTAGATCCACTGCATGAAATACATACCACGAAACATTCTTGTATCCTCTTAATAATCACTTTTTGGTAACATAAACACATTTGAATACGTGTTTCCTGTTCTTTGTAAACAACAGCCCCTTGCTAGGACATTAAGTGTGACCCCAAGTGCATGGAATAATTAATTAATGCAAAAAAAAAGAACAGTGAGCAAGGAAACTGTAAGCATGAAAGTAAATCTAGACAATCATCTCTACGTAATAATGCTAATATCTAACTGAGAGGGGGGAGGGTGAAGTAAAAGAAGACAGGAAGACAATCTCAAAGATAGAAACAGTGTGTCACACTGTGTAAATGTTTCCCAGTAGGTGTTTACTAGTCTGCATTTACTAATGCCAGGCTCTGCTCTGAGTGCTTTAAATGCATTAACTTGTTTAAACCTCAGATTGGGTGGGTAGTATAACATTCACCATTTTACAGAGGAGGACACTGAGGCACAAACAGGTTAAGTTAATTGCTCAAGGTCACCTTTTTGTAAGCAAAGCCCTTGAATCTGGCTCCAGAGTCTTAACCCCACACTGTTCCTCATGGCAATCCTGAAACCTAACACCTGCAGACTCTTTCTAGACAGATGTAGAAATCATAAAAGGCCAATTCGATAGGCTACATAAACACACAACATCTTAATCATATTTAGCAGAAAATAAAACTGAGGTGTAGAAAGTTTAAGCCACTTGTTCAAGGTCACAGAGCAGTTGAGAGCTCAGCCAGGACTGGAAACCCAGTCCTCTGAGCCCCTGTCCTTAGCTCAACCCAGTATCAGGCAATGACGGCAAATCCCTGCATGCTCCCCACTAGTGCACATCCTAGAGCAACACTGAAGGAATACAATGAGCCATTTCCATATTTCTGTTCATGCCTGCATGAGTGTTGATGGAAGAATATAGCAAAGGAAATCATAAAAAGGCAGAAGAAAAAGGCAGTCACAAAAGGGTGGTCTGGGATGGGGTGAAGGGATGAAAGACAGTGGTTGAAAGACAATAATTACATTTCCAGGAATGCTCTGAGTCCTGTAACCAGAACCCTGTGTGGTCCCTTGGCAACATACAGCCTGCACAGAGAAATGCCTGACATGCAGAATTAGTGAAGCAGAGGTTCTCTGATGGCATTCTGTGCAGGATTGATAGTGCTTATGTTTGCAAACCCTCAAAAGTCATATAAATTGAGTGGGGTGAGCCAGAGTTCACACCATCTGGACAGACCTAATCGTTCAACTTCAATCAGCACTTAATGAGCACCTATGTGCAGTCATTTGGGATATCAATAAATGTTCTGGTTCTTGCCTCCAGGACATAAGGTCAGATTTTACTTCCCCACTCTCTTAGTTTTGGAAAATGAAAGAAGAGCCATGTAACGTGTGTCTGACTGGAGGAATGTGTTCCCCTTCCCTTTTCCAGCCTCAGTGATTGCAGAAGTCACAACAAAGGGAAGCCTCCACACCTGTGTCTAGGAGTGGCTACAATGAGCAGAACTTCCTTGCTACCCGGCGCTGGATGAATAACATGGGTGAGAAATAAACTTTTGTTGTGTTAAGCCACTGTGACTTTGGCATGGTTTGTTACTGTGGCATAACTTAGCCTAACCTGACTGATACAATAGGTATCCTGCCTTAGACCAGGTGAGTACTTTAACAAAGAAATTAAACTCTAAAGCCTGGGTTTCAGTCCTGGTTAGCTATTTCCTCACAGTATGATCTTGGGCAAATCAGTTGACTTCTCTGTGCCTCCTTTCCCACATTCATAAAATAAGTATTGTATTGGAACCCACCTCCAAGGATTTTTATGAGGATTAAACTAGATGAACAACTTAGACCAGTGCCAGGCACAAAGTAAGCCCTCAAATATGTTTAATGATGATGATAATGATGATGATGATCTCATTTAATGTTCACAACCCATGTGTGTAAGATAGGTTGCTATGTTAAGTTGTTGAAATTTTTGTGTTGTTACTGCCACATAACCTGTCCTAAGACATACAAGTGATAAGAGGTAGTTTTGAATTTAGAGTCTGGCACTGACCCATCAATCCAGATTTGGGGACTGCTTATATATCTCCTTGAAAGCTGTCTGGCTCCAATATCTAGCCACTTCTCCTTCTGTCCTTATCTCTTCTCTAGATGACTCATTCCTTTGTTCAACTTCTCCACTGACCAAATTGATGTACAAGATCCTCCTGGGCAAAGCCTCAGAGCTGCAGCCACCGGTCTTTTTCTTTCATTAGTGAGGGTCCTGCCCTCACACCTATAAGGAAGGCCAGGAATCCAACAATTAGGCTTTGGTTCCATTTGATTCCCTGCTGCACCAGACTCAACTCTTGGTTTGCCAAAAACAAATGATTTACTTAAGTGAAAATATCCAGAAGGTACAAAAGGATATTGAGACATGTCTCCTCCAAGCCTGCCCTCTAGAATCCCAGTTCCCCTCCCCAGAGGCAACCATGGTGACCGGTTTCCTCAAAGTGGGTTTTAAAACCAGTTCCTTGTTTCTCTACTGTACCATCGTAGGTATGTGCTTCTGCGGCTAGCATCCTTGGTGCCTTGTTGCTGCCCCCACTGCTCTCTCCCCTCCACCAACAGCCATCTAAAAGGCCCCTCAAATAGCGAAAAATAAAAAGAATAAAAAAATAAAAAGTAACAGGTCCTTCCTCTTTCTGGCCTCCTAATCCTGCGCATCCTGCTAGGCTTTGTTCATGCCACCTTCTCCAGGAAGAATTCTTTAGCACTTACAGCTGTTCCTCATCCTTCTTCTTCCTGACAGCAGTACTTACTATTTATGTCACATATTTGGACATTTTATCTTATGCAATTTATCAGATGCTACCTCCTAGTTCCTTGGTGTGGGCCACCCTCATGTCCCCAACCAGACTGAGGATTAATTGTCCATCCCTGTGGCTTCCTCAATCACCTACATCCTGATGGCTCCCAAATCTGTTATCCTGAGCTTCAGACTTATATTTCCAATTGAAACTGGACATCTCCCCAGTTGTCCTACAGGAACATCCAAAACCGACCTCATCCTCTTTGCCTTCAACTTACTCTACTTCACGAAACCCCTTTTCAACAAGCGGCATCAACATCTCTTTATTCACCCAAACTTGAAACTTCAGTCACCTAAACGCCAACAACGCCCTGCCTGCAACTCCCATCCAGGAGGGCGTGTGTGTGGAAAGATGGGATTTGGGAACTCAAGCCCTGTTGATTCTATCACAAATGTTTCTTGAATGCATCCTATTCTCTACACTGCCACTCTCTACCCTGCTAGTGTACTCTTTCTAAAATACAGTAATGGGAAGCGGCTGTGGCTCAATCAGTAGGGCTCCCGTTTACCATATGGGAGGCCCCGGGTTCGGTTCCCGGGGCCTCCTGGTGAGGGCAGGCCCGCCCGCACGGCGTGGTTGGCTGACCCAGCGAGCACAGGCAGCAAGGGGGCGATAAATGAATAAATAAATAAAATCTTAAAAAAAAAAAAAAATAAAATAAAATAAAATAAAATACAGTAGTGACCATGTCATTTCCCTCTTCAGAAACCATTCAGGGTTCCCCATTTGCCCGCTGGTACATCTCCAGATTCACCTCCTGTATGCAACCTCCCAACTGCTGCTGCCCTCCACGCCCCAGCAATTTGGGTCAGGTGACCACAGGGCCCTGTGGTCTGGCTAGGGGGGGGACAGGGGAGAGGAAGGAGGAAAGTCAAGGGTATAAAAGAACTAAAAGCATGGCAGTGAAGTGTCTATCTGGAGAAAGGCAGGTGGCATAGATGCCATCCCTTCCATGAGGCTTTTCTCTGCCTCTCAAGCCCTGACACCCAGCTGGGCAGAATTAATCACTCTTTCCTCCGTTGCCTCCACACATTATGTTCTTCCTGCTTATACATCACATTAGTAATTGTACCTGCCCGAGTGTGAGCACGCATCATTCATGCATTCTAGCATTCTCTGTGCCCAACCTGGTGCCTGGTTGCTGCAGAGACAGAAATCCAACCTATTTCTATTAGACATGTTAATTAATTAGAGGTATACTTAAAAAAAAAAAAAAACACCAATTTATTGAAGTATATCATTCATACATGGACATACATAAAGTATAAGTGTTCAGTAAACGTTGTGAATTTACAAATCAAACATGCGTAACATCATACAGGGCTCCCACACATCACCCGCCCCACAAACACCCTGAATTGTTGTGAAACATTTGTTAACAAATCATGAAAGAGCGTCATCAAAGTATTACTACTAACTATAGTCCGTATCTTCCTTCCCTATACATTTTTTTAAGTATTTATTTATTTATTTATTTACATTTATCCATTCCCCACCCCTCTCTGTTTTTGCTGTTTTTGTGTCCATTCACTGGGCAATTCTCTGTGTCCATTTCCTGCCCTCTCTTCTCATCCTTCTCCTCCTGTCTTCACTGGGATTCGATCCTCAGAACCTCCGATGTGGGAGAGAGGCGTCCTACTGCCTGCATCACCTTAGTTCCTGGTTTTTCGGTGCATCTCATCTTCGCTCTCCCTTGTGTCACTCTCCTGTTACGTCATCATCTTGCTGCGTGGCAGCACACCCACACGGGGCCTGGAGTAGAGGTATACTTTTTAAATGTGTAAGCAACAAGGTTGTAATGCATAATCTTTCAGGGCTCTTGAAACACTAAAATTCTCATTTGGAGTTCTCATTGTCTCTAACAGTTATTCTTATCCTCCCTCCCTCTCTTCTTTACCCCCTCCCTCCCTTCCTCCCTCCCTTTCTGCCTCCCTTCCTCCTTCAAACAGCTATTGAGTATCCCCTGTGGGCCAGCCCTGAGCTAGGCCCTAGGGATATGGGAGAGTAGAAATCTTTTCTGCTTTCTACACGCTCACAGCTTTACAAGGGGGACAAGAATGTGTAATCCAGATGTCAGGCACCCAAAACTCCCCTTTCAGAGAGTAGTTTGCTTTAACTTACAGGGTAAACAAGTCTGGTTCTGCTGTCTCTCTCCAGTTTGTTCACTGTGGATGGTAACAGGCATATTTCCTAGCAGCTCCCAGTTGCTCTGTGGGCTGCCCTCCTTACTTCTGGTCAATGCACTGAATCATGGTCAACTCAGTAGAACAGTGCAAGGACAGCAGCAGGGAGATAGGGACTGCCAGTCTCCCTCCCTTGGTCTGTTAGGTCTTGCCAAGGCAATCCTTCCAGCTGTACAGGTACACACGACTTTCACTAGAGGAAGCTGGACTTTCTGCTCAGGCTTGGGATGTCCCTTAGACTTGGACCCTTCTAAGGGAGGGGACCTGCTCATGAGCACTCCCTGTTCCTGGCCTGGTTCCCTTTGCCCCCAGGTTTGTGTCTTCTCCCCTACACACTACCCATCTGAATCTCCACACATCTTTCTCAGAAGACCTGAATTCCCACCTTCAGGGAAAGATATCACCCCCAAATCCATGTATCTCCCCCCCCCCCCCGCCAAGTAATGCCCAAATCTGAGTCATTCAGTTCAGGGTAGGACCACAGGGCTCCAGCCAGTAACCAACAAGACTCAAGTGCCATCTGAGGAAAGAGGGGGCTCCAGGTCCTCTGGTCAAAGTTGAGTAAGGGTCTTTGAGGTTACATTTCCTTTTCCATATTCTGCCAGAGTGAGCTTTAGATGTTTTCAGCCATCTAATTACTGGTCTGTCTAAATTAAGCAAGTGCATGCTGCCCCAGACAATATTTCCTGGAGACAGTGTAGTCATTGTAAATCCTTATTGAAGAAAGACAGAGTTCCACAATTGCCAGAATGCCTTACCCATCTCTGGAGTCAGCAAGCCCCGTTACTCTGCAGGGCGGCATTTGGTTTCTTTTCTGCTCCAGTGGCCAATCTGTTGAATAAAGGAACAAATGGAATCCTCCCATGGCTGCTCCCGCTGTTACTTCAGGACGAGCTTGCCTCCGTGTGTTTATTGTTGCAACCTGAGCATCCTGTACAGTAAACAGCACATTGTCGGTGTCTCAGTACCCTGGCTGCTGTGAAAGTACCACACAATGGGCTGGCTTAAGCAATGGCGATTTATTGTCTAGAAGTTTCAGAGGCTGAAAGGCTTGCTTCCTCCCGGAGGAAGGCCGGCAATCCTTGGGTTCCTTGGCTTTGCCATCACATGGTGATGTCTTCTCCTTCTCTTCCGGGTTCTGCTGACTGCCAGCTTCTGGCCCCTCCCTGTGGCATTTTTTTCTATAAGGCCTCCTGAAATAGGATTACTGACTCAGCTGGCCATACCTTAACTAAAAATAACATCCTCAAAAGTCCTATTTACAATGGGTTCACATGCACAGGAATGGAGGAAGATTAAGAACCTGTGTAGGGAGGCGGCTGTGGCTCAGTCGGTGGGGCTCCCGTTTGCCATATGGGAGGCCCCGGGTTCGGTTCCCGGGGCCTCCTGGTGAGGGCAGGCCCGCCCGTGTGGCGTGGTTGGCTGACCCGGCGAGCACAAGCAGCAAGGGGGGGATAAATGAATAAATAAATAAAATCTTTAAAAAAAAAAAAAAAAAAAAAAAAAAAAAAAGAACCTGTGTTTTTCTGTGTACATAATTCAACCTACCACAGCTGGTGTGAAGAGTTTGTGAAAAAAAAAAAAAAAAAAGAGTTTGTGGTTCCCATCACAGTAAATGGCAGCACCAGTTACCCTGTTGCTAGGATAAAAAACCCTGACTGCTCTCTTTCTCCATATCCCACATCCAATTCATCAGCAAATCCTGTTGGTTCTATCTTGAAAATACATCCCAAATTTGACCACTTCCTTTACTGTCACCATTACCCACCCTCATCCAAGCCATTATTATCTCTCACTGAAACTACTGCAGGAGCCTCCTAAGTGGTCTGCCTGCATTCACATTTGCTGTGCCAGAGTCTATTCTGCATCCAGCAGTCAGAGTGATTTTATCGCAGAAATCACATCCTGTTCTCTCTCTTCCTCCCTCTATTAAAAAACAAAACAAAACAAACCTTCCAATTGCTTCCCATTATATTTAGAAGAAAATCCATTGTTCTTACAATGGACCGCAAGGTTCTACACACTCAGCCACATTCCCTGATGTCTCTCACCACACCCTGGCCACACTGGCCTTCTTGCTGTGGCCCAAGCCACAGAGCCTTTGCACTGGCTGTTCCTTCTGCCTCCCCCACATATCACATGGTTTGCTTCTTCATTTAATTCAAATCTCTACTGAAATGTCACCTCCCCAGAGTGACTTCTCTGACCACTCTAGCATAGTGTTCTTCCTGACCATCCAATGCCTTGTGTTATTTTTTTTTTATATTTCACTTATCACTCACCATGATATCGCAAATCTATTTATTTGTCTACTCATGGCAAGTGACTCATGGCAAGAATGGAAACTCAATGAGGCCAGACACTTTTCTGTTCTGGAATGACGCCTGACACATAGTAGGGTCTCATTACATACTTGTTGAGTAAATGGATGGATGGATAGATGGATGGATGGATGGATGGATGGATGAATGAATGAGTTAGAAGACACTTTATCTGGACCTTAGAGGATGGAAAAAGTGCATCCTTATCTACCTTAATCTCTAACAGAAATCTAACATTTCCTTCAACATGAACGTAGACAAGAAGTTACTTTAGTGTCCTGATTTGAGTCTTTTGTGAACCCCAGAAAACTATGTTCTTAAGCTGATCCATTCCTGTGCATGTAAAATTTGTGGGACCTTTTGGCTAGATTCAGTTAAGGTATCTTTAGATTAGATCACTTTTGATTAGATTGCTTTAGTTAAGTACATTTGATTAGATTGTGGGACCCAGGGTAAGTCCTTATCCTTTTACTGGAATCTTCTATAAATGGAACATACAGAAAGCTGCCATTTTACCCTGCCACCTGAGAGAGGACTCCAGGATCACCTGCAGCCCAAAGGCTGAGAAAGAGGGTCCAAAGCATGAGAGATGAGTGGGCTGCCATTATGCCTTGCTATATGCTTGATTGCCCACAGATGAACTCCAAGAGAATGCATCTTTAGATGCTGTTGCCATGTGCCTGTTGCCCACAGCTGCCAGTTGGTGAGACAGCATCTCTTGATGATACCTTGATTTTGGACATTTCACTTCATTTTGGAACTGTGTGTTTCTACCCTAATAAATTCCTATTATAGAATAAATCCATTTCTGGTATTTTTGCATTGGCAGCCTTTAGCAAACTGAAACACGTAGTATTAACAGTATCTATGACTTTGTTTCAATAGACACCACTGATATTTTCAAATCATATTACAGTTGTAAATAACTTGAAATATAATTTTCTGCTCACCAATACTTAAGATTACAGTAATAGGCCTACCACCAGATCTTGTGTTATTATTAAATAATTATGTATGCTATTACTTTAATGTGTTCATAAAGAAATATTCCTGCATCACAATTTTAAAAATTCTATTTAAATATAATTGATTTCCTTTGAAATCCTGGCGTTTTTATTTTATGCATTTAAAAGCTTTCTGAGAAGAGGTTCATGAGCCTCAATTGACTATTAACAAGGTCCAGGACATGAAAGCAGTTAAGAACCCTAGTCTAGCTTTAGTTCAAGGCCACATTCAGGTACCTTACCAGGGTCGTGAAGCCACACAGATAGCAGAACTGGGGTCACCAACCAAGTCAGCCTGCGAGAGTCAGAGCTAACCACCCCCTGAAGGCCTCTTGCTCTGAGCACACCCCCTTCCCCCAGGGGAGTGTCCCAAGACCCCTTCCTCGTGCGTCCCTTCAGTCTTCTGGCAGAACCCTTGGCAGAAAGGCTGCAGGGGAGTCCATCAAGTGTGTCTAGTGCTGGCCCAGTGCAGTGCTCTCTCACAGGGCTGGAGGGTGGTGCTCTTCAACATGTGGCCTGGACACCAATTTGGTCTGAAAACTGGTACTGGTCTATGATGAGCAAAGTACAAAAATTCAGGGTAAGGTCTTGGAAACCCACAGTAATTTGCAGAGAAATTTTATGTCTGTAGACTCTAACAAAAAAACTAAAGCTTGTGTTTTATGTCTTTTTTTCCATTTTATTTTACAAAATCACTAGTCTGAAGTGGATTGGCAATTTACAAAAACAAAAATTAAAGAACATCAAAAACTGGCCCTTCCCCCAGAGAGGTTGCAAATCACCCTCGTGGGGGATATAGTGGACAGAGTGTGGGAAAGAGACATGCACATAGCTGGCAAACGCTCTGAGGTACGTAAGATTACAATGCTGGACACATAAGAGGACATGGGACTGACAGAATTGGGGAAGGTAGCAGGAAGGAGGAAGCATTTGAGCTGCGACTTGACAGATGTCTATAGGTAGAGATGATACCTTCCAGGTGCTGCAGACAATGGGTTCAGCATGAGCGAAGGTAGGTAAAAGGTGGAGTAGAGAAGGAGGGCCGTCAGGTCTGACGAGGCACAAGCGTGCATGCGGGTGTCTGCGGGGAGCTGGGGCAGGATTTGTGAGAAAGAAGCCTGGCAGTATTTGTTGGGAGGAAATCATGAATGATCTTGGAAACATGCTGAGGATCTGAGGCTTTTTCAGGAGGCCGTGGAAAACCATGGCCCTAATTTAAGTGGGGAATGAAATGGTTATATCTGAATTTTCAATGATTATATTTATTGAACCAAATTATATTTAAGTTCTCAGACACTGAGTTTTTCAGAGAAGGGGATTTCCCTTTCCCATTAGAATGGACAGAGAGAAACTGGGTTCCGTGCCTGGATGGACACATACGAGGATGTGCATGAAAAAGGACTGCTCTGGGGAGCCAAGATTCCCTTCCTGTCTCCTTCCCCCCCTTCTCCTCCTCTTCTCACCTCTCTTCAACTCTTCCTTTCTGTGGCAGGCTGAACAATGCGTCCCTACCCCAAAAATGTCCACATCCTGATCCCCAGAACTGTAAATGTTGCCTTACATGGCAACTTTTTTTTATACGGGACTTTGCAGGTATAATTAAATGGGAAGATTATCCTGGATTATCCAGTGGGCACAATATAATCCCAAGGAAGGCAGGAAGAGGATTAGAGTCAGTAGTAGGAGATGTGGCGATGAAAGCAAGAGGTTGGAGCTACAAGTCATGGGACACAGGCAGCCTCTAGAAGCTGGAAAAGGCAAGGAAACAGACTGGTCCCTGGAGCCTCCAGAAGAAACCAGCCCTGCCGACACCTTGATCTTAACCTGGTGAAACTAATAGTTAGGGCTTCTGACCCCCAGAACTGTAAGAGAATAATATTGTGTTGTTTTCAGCCATTAATTTTGTGGTAATTTGTTACAGCAGCCATGGGAAGCTAATATACCATCTCTACTCTCCTATCTGCTCTCCATGTCTTTCCCCTTTTTTCTCTCCTCTCCGCTCCCTTCTCTCTTATTCCCCCTCTCACTCAGTGCTGTGCAATCATATTCTCTGTGATGACAGAAATGTTCTGTATCTGCAATATGTGGCTTTTGAGTCCTTGAAGTATGGCTGTGTGACTTAGCAATTGAATTTTATATTTTATTTAATTTTTTAAAATTTAAATTGCCACATGTGACTATATGCTACCATATTGGACAGTGCGGCAACTTTAACCACAATGACAACCAAGAAGAAAAATGTAGATGTGAAGAAATCTTCAGACAGGCTGTCATGGCATAGTTTATCAACGTGCATAGTCAGAGTAATGAGCCCTTCTGTTTTTATAACCCAACTGGGTATATGCTTTAGCCTATCTGTGTCCACTGGGCCTCTTGGAAAGAGGCCTAGGAGCTAAGAGCTTAGGGTTCTCACCGGGATTTTGATATGTTACCCTAGACAAGTCACTGCTGAAGGAAGAACAAGAGCTAATGTTCATTGAGCACTAGCAAAGTACCAGGTATGGGATGTTAATCTTTTTTACAGATTGTCACATTGAACCGTCACAGCAAACCTGTGAATTAAGCATTTTTAGCCTTATGTCACTCATATCACTTGTCGGAGTCACCCATGTTGTACGTTCAGGGAAGGAACTTGGAGTCAGTTCTGAGGCCAAAGCCCTTTCCACTGCTCCATTCAGCTTCCCTAAACTCCTCTGAGCATCAGTTTCCTCACCAGTGAAATGTGACCAGCCATGCTCATGCTGTCTGCCCCCTGACAGGGTTAGGAGGTCTGAATGGGGGAACAACCCTGAAATGTTGCCAAGTCAGAGTGCTGAGTTGTGCACAAAACAGGGACGGTGCTCTGAGATGGCTCCGCTCTCTGAGATTGAAAATACTTAAAAATTTCCATTTAAGAAACACCAGAGGCCTGGCTGTTTCAATCATGTACAAACCAATATCGGCTTGGAAAGGTTATCACTGCCTTTCCAATTCCAGTCAACATTAAAAATGCAAATGTTTGCTCTTTAAATATAGCCTTGGCCACCAGGGCAGTGCCTTCAGGACACAAGGTAAACCGCAGTGGGCAGTCATCGTCTACCCGGGGCTCTGCTTCAGCCTCTGCAGGAAGGAGGCAGAGGTCATGCAGGAACTTCTGCCTCAATCCCTTTATTTTTTTTATTTTTTTATTTTTTTTAAGATTTTTTAAAATGTATTTATTCATTTATCCCCCCCTTGCTGCTTGTGCTTGCTGGGTCAGCTAACCACGCTGTGCGGGCGGGCTTGCCTTCACCAGGAGGCCCCGGGAACCAAACCCGGGGCCTCCCATATGGTAAACGGGAGCCCTACTGATTGAGCCACAGCCGCTTCCCACCTCAATCCCTTTAAACAGGCTTCTCCTTGACACCAGATGAGGGAACCTCTTCTGCCCCATGAAGGTCTGGGTCCTCAGAGGTTTCCCCAGACCAGTCACCTAATCAGACATCCATTCGCCAGGGGCTGGGACCCACTGCTTTCCTTTGTCATTGTGTCCCCAGTACGCAGTCCAGTGCCTATTCCATAATAAGGGCCCAAGGAATACTAGTTAAATGGATGAATTAATCCTTTCACCGTCTCTTCTTGGATATCCCAGACTCTATGTCAGGCCTTTAAAGTGATACCGAAACAAGCCATTTGGGGAAATCAACCCCAAGTAATTATTATCAAAGAAATATGCTAAGATGTGTAAATAAATAATTATTACACAAAATAGTATCAAGTTAACTTTAATTCCAGAGGCCTGTTAAAAACTGATGCTTGAAAGTGTGCGCAGTTGAGAACAGTTGTGTGGTTGGACGTCAGGGTTCTGGGTGCTCTGGTGAGGTCAGCAGCAGAAGTGTCTTTGAGGATCCTCCCAGAACCATTCCCGGGGTGGGCTATGCACTTCGTGTCTCCTCCACTCAGATGGGCACTCCACGAGGGCTGCACTGTGCCTTAATACAAAGAATTAACTAGCTATATAGTCGTTAACCGAGTAACTGCAGCAACTACAGGCAACAGCTACCACTGTAGGGTTGAAGGGCCAAAGGAAACAAAGTTAGAATTATTAGAATTTAGTAACTACACTACACAAATGGTGAACCCTAAGTTAAACCACGAACTATAGTTATAGTACAATTATAAAAACGTGCTATCATCAATTGTAACAAATGTTTCACACCAAAGCAAGGTGTTAATAATAGGGTGGTGTATGGGAATACTGTATTTTATGCATGACTCTTCTGTAAACTCACAACTTCTCTAATAAATTTCAAAAAAATAAAAATAAAGCTTAGAAGCTTGGTAGAGGGGACCCAGGGAGCCGAAACACAGACTACTGAGGAGGGGACCCTGGTGTCTCTGAGTAGCACACGAGGAAGCTGATTCTGCTAGTGTTGGAAAAACTGCAAACTTGATCCAGCTGCTGCTACAGGAAGGAATTGATGCTGCCAGGGTGAAGCAGCATTGCTGTGGTGATGCTCATGGAAAGAAAACAGAAAGGAAGTCCACAGGAAGCAGGAAGGAGCAGGTCTCATCTCCCCTGTCAGCTGTACAAGCTCCCTCTAGCACCTCTTTGGCACAAGAGAAGAGGGAACCAGCTGGCAGAGCAGAAATGTGGTTAGCAGAGACCCAGTCCCAGCATCACAAAGCCGAGTACAGAAGGGCTTTGGAGCTGAGACTCCAAGGCTTAGTACCTGGCACGTGAACCTTCCTATCAATACTGAGGCAGGCACTCCTTACTCCCATTACACAGATGAGGAAATTGAGGGTCTAGAGAGGTCAAGGTAACTTGCCTAATAAGTGAAGTGGCAGAGCCCTGATTTGAAGACCGGTGTGTCTATTTTTTATGGCAATGTTGTATCAACTTTCCTTCCCATTTTTAGGTTAAGAAGGTGTCAGGAGGTAGAACAGATTTGAAGTCCCAGCATTCGATTGGTTTTGCAGCTGGAGGTGGGGCGGGGTGGGCTAGGGGATTCAGTCATCATCTGCAAGAGCAAGGAAGCAGGTGTCGAGCAGTCCTGACAAATGTCTTTCAAGATGCTACTGAATGTCCACAACCCCTCTATGAAGCTGGTGGCTCTTGCCACTGACCCTGCTGTCTCCACAAGAGAAATTATCTCTCACTTTGCTGTCTTTTAAGAAAGTTGATCTTTATTCTTTGAAAAAGATTCAGTTACCCAACATACTCCTCTCCAGCCTTCAAGACCCAGCGTAGCTGTTACCTCCCCTGAGAAGCCAGCCACTCCCTTATGGCTCCTCTCCCAGGATTGGTGCAGACCCCTGGAGAGGTTTGCTTGTCTGTGTGCCATCGTAGACTGTAGGCTCCTGGATCAGACAATATAGTCCATGAGCACAGATAAAGTGCCTGCTATCATCAAGAACTGTGCTATGGCTGAGGATCCAAAGATGAATAAATATGGATTTTGCCCTTGGAAATTTTAAAGTCTAGTGTGGAAGACATAAACAGATCATTGCAGAAGAGTGCGTGGTACACAAAAAGCTCTCAATAGTAGGTATTAAAATCAAAGTGGTCAGGGATATTGGTTATGATAGAGGTGTTCAGAGGCTACTCTCGGATTCCAATCCCAGTACCCCAACTTACCAGCTGATCCACCAGCCATGACTCTGAGCCAGGCTGCCAGTCTTTGAATTCCAGCTCCCACTGAGGGGTTCCTTTGGTTGCGACCTCAGGCACTTCATTTACCCTTTCTGTGCTTCAGTTTCCTCATCAGTAAAATGGGGGTAATAATACTACCTCCCTTTAGGATTCCTTAGGAAGATTAAAACAAGTGAATATGTGTAAGGCACTCAGAACAGCGTCTGGTACGTGGTAAGTGTTCACTATTTATACATTTTTCCTTCCTCCCTCCCTCCCTCCCTCCCTCCCTTCCTTCCTTCCTTCCTTTTCTTCTTCTTCCCTTCCTCCCTCCCTCCCTCCCTCTCTCCCTCTCTTCCTTCTTTCCTTTCTTCCTTCTATTTATGCATCCATCCATTATCTATAACATGGGGATAGTTGATGTTTAAGTGAAGCAAACTTGCTAAAAGCCTGACATTCTGTTCAATGGATGTCTTTCGTCTTATTTTCAGGGAGATTTTTTTTCTTTGGAATGTCCCGTCCCTGTGGCTGGATAACGTTCAAAGGGAGGAAATGACCTCTGTCCTTTGATTCATTGCTCTGGGGTCTAGGGACAGAAGGGTCCTTTCTGTAACACAATGTGTCTCTCTAGCAACCAGAGAACTGTAAGAAAGTCCCAAAGAGAAACAGGGGGCAGGAGGGGTCGTGCGTGACGTAAACAAACGTTAAGAGCAGCTCCCAGCCCTTGCCTTAAAGGAATCAGGTTTAGGGGTGGAGGAAGTGGGGAGCAGGAAGTTTAGATAGTGTCCCCACCTTTCCTCCAGACTCTTTATGTCTTAAGAAAGGAAAGCCCTTGTTGAACTATAAAATTCCCCAGTCGGGGCTTTGATGTGTGTTCTCTCTAAGGAGACTCGGCCTGACCCCATGGGGGAAGAAGATGGAAAGCCTGGGTTTGGATGGTTGTGAATAAAGCTTGCCAGACTGTGGCCTCAATTTACTCCTGTGATGATGATAATGAAAATGATGATGCCTCACATTTATTCAGTACTTTACAGTTTGCATAGTTTTCTCACATGCACTATCCAAGCACAGCCCTGTGTGTTAGGAAGGATGGGCATTTCTATCCCTGCTTTAGAATCGAAGAAACTAACACTCATAACATTCTAGCTGTCCCCCAAATTGCCCAGGCTCCAAGGCCTGTCTTCCAGTTTCATGTCCAGGCCCTTTCCCCCGCTTCCACATGTTCTGTCTCTCAGGGGACCTCTTTTCACATGGCCCTTAGACACTAGAAGAAAGAACTCCCCAAGTCACTTTACCAAGGCTTAGGCACTCCATGACTTCCAAAATCACTTGGCATGACCTTCCTGAACTTTTAATTAACATTCAAATCTATTTTATGGAGCACCCGCCACATGGCTGGGAGCTCCTCTCTAGTGGAGGAGACTGACCAAATCCATTGTGATAAAAGGCAGGATCGGGGACAGGCTGCTCCAGGAGCACCGAGTTACCCTGCTTGGGAACTTCCCAGAGGAGGTGACTCAGCAGCTGAAACCTCAAAGATAAGTAGGAGTGAGAAAGGCAAAGGGAGGAAGGGGAGAGGGCCCTGGGAAGAGGAAACCCGACTTGCAAAGACCAGGATGCCAGAGAGAACTTGATGGGTTCAGAAAACTGAAGGAATTTCAGTAGCTGGAGAGTGGAGTAGAAGGAGATGAGAAGAAGGAAAAGATGGAGTGGTGAGATGATTCGAGGCTGCAGAGGGGGCAGGGAACGAATCTTGGAGGACCTGAGAAACAACTTTGAGGAGTTAGTCTTTACCCTAAGAATAATGGAAAGCCTTGAAAAATTTTAAGCAGGGGCTTCAGAGAATTAAATTTGCATCTGACAACAGTGTGAAGAATGGATTGGAAGAGGCAAGAGAAAAAAGGCTAAGCCAGTGGGTTTTTGTTTTTCTGGTGTTTTTGTTTGTTTATTTTGTTTTCACTTATCTGTCTTCACCACTAGACCGAGCACTCCTGGAGGGCAAATAAATTTAAAAGCATGCTCTAGAGAGCATGCCAGTTGCTAGCACAGAAATGTGCTTCTGAATGAGACCAGCCTTTGTAATTATCCATTAAAACTGGGTGTCCGCTGGGTGTCAGGCACTGTGCTGGGAGCCAGGGTCACAGATAGTCCCCAGGTACAGACGACATGGGACAGGGATGAAAACACACTTGCTGATGATAAGCTAAAGAAAGCACGCTTGAGGTAGTGGGAATTGCCTTTCTGGGTCACTCCATGGTCCAAAAGTGACTCAGTGCTGTATCTGAAGGTGACCCCAGGGGACAGCTGCCCCAGGGTGTGGGTGACTATGTTCCCGCACATCTTCCTTCTCCGCAAGGATGCACAGGCATCAGGCAAGACCTGCCCAGCTCCCTCCTTTCTTTCTTTCCTTTTAAATTTTGGAATATTTTTGGAATATTTAATTATTTATTTTTAATTTATTTTTAATTGTGGTAAAATATATGTAACATAAAAATCATTTTTGCCATTTTGAGTGGATAATTCTTTATTTTTTATTTATTTATTTTTTTAAAAGATTTTATTTATTTATTCATTTATTCCCCCCTTGCTGCTTGTGCTCGCTGGGTCAGCTAACCACGCCGTGCGGGCGGGCTTGCCTTCACCAGGAGGCCCCGGGAACCGAACCCGGGGCCTCCCATATGGTAAATGGGAGCCCTACTGATTGAGCCACAGCCGCTTCCCGGATAATTCTTTAATATTAAGTACACTGACAATACTATGTAACTTTCACCATTATTTCCAGAACATTTTTATCAAGCAGAACCAAAACTCATACTGATTTAACAAAAACTTCCCATTGCCATCTCCCCCCACCCCTGGTAACCACTATTCTGTTTTCTGTCTTCATGAATGTGCCTATTCTAAGTATTTCATATAAGAGAAATCATATAATATTTGTCCTTTTATATCTGGCTTATTTCACTCAACATGCTGTCTTCAAGGTTCATTCATCTTTTAGCATGTACCAGCACTTCATTTCTTTTTATGGCTGAATAATATTCCATTGTATGTGTGGCCGTTGGGCAGTTTGATGTAATTATGAATTCTAAAAATATAATTGGATCTTGCTTGTAAACTGATCTGTTAATCTGGGCATGATTAAGTTATGATTAGGGTGTTGACTGGGCCACATCAGTAGGGCGTTGAGCCCCACCCCTTGGTGGGTGGGGAATCGAATATAAAAGGCAAGGCAAAGGACAGAGTTGAAGCAGTTTTTGAGAAGCAGTTCTGATGATGGAGTTTTGATGTTGGAAAGAAGGCCCCAGGAGAAGAGAAGTGAGCTCTTTGCCTGATAGTCTACAGCTGACCTTGTGGAGAAACCAGAAGCGCTAAGCCCGGAGAGAAATGCAGACCCGGGAAGAGAGAAACACAAGAAGCCTGAACCCTGGCAAACATTGACAGCTGTCTTGCTCCAACATGTGGCAATGAACTTTGGTGAGAAGAAACTTATGCTTTATGGCCTGGTATCTGTGGACTTCTACCCCAAATAAATACCCTTTATAAAGACCAACCCATTTTCGGTATTCCACATTAGCACCCCTTTGGCTGACTAATACAGTATGATATACCACATCTTGTTTATCCATTCATCTGTTGATGGAAAGTTGGGTTACTTCTACCTTTTGACTGTTGTGAATAATGCTGCGATGAACATTGGAATAGGACTACCAGAATATCTGTCTGAGTCCTTGCTATCAGTTTGTTAGTGTATATACCTCAGAGTGGAATTGCTGGGTCATGTAGTAACTCTACATTTAGCTTCCTGAGGAATCATATGCAAAAATTAATTCAAAGTGAATCAATTATCTAAATATATGAGCTATACAATAAAACTCTTACAAGAAAACATAGGGAGGCGGGGGCTTGCTGGGCCGCGCCGCCCCCCACCGGCTCCTCACCCTCTGCCCTGCCTAGAACACGAGCGCGCTTAGTTTTTTTTTTTTTTCAGGGTTTTTTTTTTTTTTCCTTCCTGCAAATTGTGGACCAAAGTTGTGCTTTTGCTTTTGCTGTTTGTCTGCCCCTGGCGCTGGGACCCCGGAAGGCGGACCCCAAGCCTTAGCCGCGGGGCGGGCCCTGCCCGCCCGCCCGGCCCGGGGCTGCGCGCTGCCCCCAGGGGCCCCGTGTCTGCATGTACGGAGCGTGACAAGGCTGTAAATATTTATGACTTTTGTACCTGTTGGGAGAGGCGAGGGGCGCACGGCGCGTTTTTTAACGGGGACACAGATGTATATTTTGATACCAGCGGTCACAGGTTCAGTATTGTCCGCGTGGAGCCCTCCGAGCTCGCGCGCTGCGCCAGGACCGAGCGCCTTTGTACGAGCCTCGCAGCCCGGCAGCCCCGGCCCCGAATAAACTTCTCCACCCTGAAAAAAAAAAAAAAGAAAACATAGGGAAATATCTTTAGGACCTTGTAGAAGGCAATGTATTTTTAGATTTTATACCAAAAGCACATGTAACAAAAGAAAAAAAAATAGCAAAAGCCGCCATGTGACAAACTAAGAACCAAGAGTCACCAGCAGCCAATGTCAGAACACCACAATCTTTGGGGAGAAAGCATCGCCTTGATGATGCCTTGATTTGGACTTTCCCATAGCCTCAAAATCATAAGCAAATAAATTCCCATTTTTAAACCCACCCATTGCATGGCATTTGCCTAAGCAGCCAAGGAAACTAAAACAGCCATTAGGGGAAGCGGCTGTGGCTCAATCAGTAGGGCTCCCGTTTACCATATGGGAGGACCCGGTTCCTGGGACCTCCTGGTGAGGGCAGGCCCGCACACGGCGTGGTTGGCTGACCCAGCGAGGGCAGGCAGCAAGGGGGGGATAGATGAATAAATAAATAAAATCTTAAAAAAAAAAAAAAAAGAAAAAAAAAAAAAAAAAAACACCCATTAAAAAAAATACGAGTTAAATCTACAATGAGATGTTATTCAACATTGTACCAGAAGTTCTAGCTAGGGCAATTAGACAAGACAAAAAAATTAAAGGCATCCAAATAGGAAAAGAGGAAGTAAAACTCTCACTGTTTGCAGATGCATGATCCTGTATTTAGAAAATCCTGAAGTATCCACAACAAAGCTACTTGAACTAATAAATGAGTTCAGCAAAGTGGCAGTATACAAGATCAACATGCAAAAATCAGTAATGTTTTTGTACACTAATACTGAACAACCTGAGGAGGAAATCAGGAGGAAAATTCCATTTTCAAAGCAACAAAAAGACTCAAATACCTAGGAGTTAATTTAACCAAAGAAGTACAGGACCTATATGCAGAAAACTACAAAACAATGCTAAAAGAAATTTTAAAAGACCTAAACAAATGGAAAGACATTCCGTGTTCATGGATTGGAAGAATAAATATCGTGAAGATGTCAATATTGCCCAAATTGATTTATAGATTCAATGCAATACCAATAAAAATCCCAACAGCTTACTTTACAGAATTAGAGAAGGCAATTACCAAATTCATCTGGAAGGGTAAGTGCACCCGAATAGCCAAAAGTATTCTAAAAAAGAAGAGCAATGTGGGAGGAATTTCACTGCCTGACCTTGAAACATATTACAAAGCTACAGTGGTCAAAACAGCATGGTACTGGCATAAAGATAGACACATCGATCAGTGGAATAGAATTGAGAATCCAGAAATATACCCTCACCTATACAGTCAACTGGGTTTTGACAAACCTACCAAGCCCATGCTAATGGGAAAAAACAGTCTCTTCAACAAATGGTGTTGGGAGAGCTGGATATCTATAACCAAAAGAATGAAAGAGGACCCCTATCTCACCCCCTATTCAAGAATCAACTCAAAATGGATCAAAGATCTAAATATAAAAGCTAGGACCATAAAACTACTAGAAGAAAATGTAGGGAAACATTTTCAAGACCTTGTAGTAGGTGGTAGTTTCTTGGACTTCACACCCAAAGCACGTGCAACAAAAGAAAAAGTAGATAAATGGGACCTCCTCAAAATTAAACACTTTTGCACCGCACAAGACTTTGTCAGAAGGGTGAAAAGGCAGCCAACTCAATGGGAAAAAAATATTTGGAAATCACATATCTGATAAGGGTTTAATATCCAGGATATATAAAGAGATGTTACAACTCAACAATAAAAAGACAAATGACCCAATTAAAAAAATGGGCAAAGGACTTGAATAGACATTTCTCCGAAGAAGAAATACAAATGGCAAAAAAAAACACATGAAGAAATGCTCGACATCACTCATGATTAGGGAAAAGCAAATCAAAACTATAATGAGATATCATTTCACACCTATCAGAATGGCCACTATTAAAAAGACAGAGAACTACAAGTGTTGGAGAGGATGTGGAGATATAGGAACACTTCTTCATTGTTGGTGGGAATGCAGGATGGTACAACCACTATGGAGGACTGTTTGGCAGTTCCTAAAGAAGTTGAATATAGACTTACCACGTGACCCTGCAATACCACTACTGGGTATATACCCAGAAGAACTGAGAGCAGTGACACGAACAGACATCTGCACACCGATGTTCATAGCCACATTATTCACCATTGCCAAAAGTTGGAAACAACCCAGGTGTCCATCAACAGATGAATGGATAAACAAACTGTGATCTATTCACACGATGGAATATTATGCAGCTGTAAGAAGAAATGAAGTCGTAAAGCATATGGCAACATGGATGAACCTGGAGGACATTATGTTGAGTGAAGCAAGCCAGACACAAAAGGACAAATACTGTATGAATGTGTTACTATGAACCTAATATATTGTGTAATATATTGTTTGATTAAAAAAAAAATTCATATGTATCCATTACAAAGAAAAAAAAATCTAACTAAAGAAACTATTTAAAGAAAAAAAAAATCTACAATGAGATACCACTTCACACCTACTAGGACAGCTATTATTAAAAATAATAAGTGTTGGTGAGGATGTGGAAAAATAGGAACCCTTGTATATTATTGGTGGGGATGTAAAATGGTGCAGCCACTGTGGAAAACAGTTTGGCAATTCCAAAGCACTTTCTTGCCAGAGCCAGAAGGAAGTGGCTGCGTCTCCCCAGCAGGGCAGAGCTGCCATGTCCCACGTGGTTTCATATTGAAGCCCCGCACAGGAAAATGGCACCAGATCAGTGCAAGATGGGGCCACACTCTGACAAAGCTGTTTCTTGGAGCAGCAGAGTTGCCCATTTAGGGCTTAGGTAGATCATTAGGTTATAGAATAGATCAGCTAAAAGCTGCTTTTTAGTTGCAGCTTTGGAGTCAGAAAGAATTGGAGTCTCGACTCCACCATTTACCTACTGAGTGCCTCTGTGCTCACTTTCCTCATTTGTAAATTGGAAAATGACTCAAAACTCAGTGTTATAGGTTTAAATGACACAGTTCAAATAGAAGATGTTAAATATAAGTCAGTTTTCTCTTTTCTGTCCCCTAGGCAATGTGAGAGCCATTTAGGGTATAAACTGAGTGGTTAGAATCTCCCCTGGAGGGGGAAAAGTCCAGACCCAGCTGAGGTGCTGGAGTCCTCTAAGGCTGGGATAAGAACAGCTTCTCTCCAGGCAGCCAAAGAGGAAATGAGTTTTGTCCTGTGATGAGGAAATTGAAGGTTATTGCTGTTCTCGATAACCTCTGAACTGTGGCTTCATTTCAGCAGCATCCAAGAAAGCTGGATCCAGACCTCCCAGTTTTAGTTGGGAGAGAGAAAGACAGGTGAAAAGAAGAAGTGGGGAGAGAAAGGGTAAGAGGCTGAAAACTCAAAGCAGCCAGCAGATTTTTGCTTTTGTTTTTGCCTGACTCACCCTAAGAAAGGATGCAGAAGAAAAAATATTCCCTAGATTGCTTCAAGATGGGAATGCGTGTGTGTGTGTGTGTGTGTGTGTGTCGTGGACGGTATATGAAGAGGGGAGTATGTGGGGGGGTGTAGGTAAGTGGATGTGAGGGGTGTGGAGAGGTGTTTGTGTGGAGGGAATGTAGGTGTATGGGAATGATGGGGGTGTATGGAGCAGAGTATGTGTGTATGTGTGTGGGCATATGGGTGTGTAGATGTGGGTAGGTGTGTGGGAATGTGGAAGGGGAGTGTGTGAGCAGGAGAATGTGGGGGGCTGTGGGTGGGGTCAGTTAATGCACAAATCACGAATGTCTAAACACTGTCAATAAACTCTTCTTCACTGGAAATGCGTAAATATGTTTATTTTCTACTCATTTGCTCATCCATTTCTGCCTCGTCAACATGGGCCCCACTGAGAAAAACAATGAAAATACTCTGAGGAATTTACAATCCAGTTGGAGAAAGTAAGGCAGGTGAATTTGATAATAATGGCAAATCTAGTTACCATGTGCCAAGTGCTGCTCTGAGCACATCACGTGTATTATCTCATTGACTCCTCACAAGAACCCTACAGGAGAGGAACTCTTGTGATCCCCATGTCACAGATGAGGAAACCAAGGCTTGGAGTAACTTGCCCAAGGTCACACAGTAGGTGGAGCTGGGATTCCAACCCAGGAAGTCTGGCTCCTGAAATGTGCTCTGAACTATTGCATCAAGTCTGTACCATCTGTCCCCAGTTTATATACAAGTGATGGGCTTGTGTCCCTTATAAAGGAAGGTCCATCAGGGGCCAGCCACCCCAGGAAGACGCTTGTGCCCAGGACCCTGTTTGCCAGGAACTCCTAACCCTTGCCTCTGGCCCACTGTTGTCTGGACCCAATCTCTTCCCCCTTTCCTCTCCCTTTCTCTCCTACCCTGTTCCTACTTCTCGTGTCACCTTAAGCAAAGGCAGAAGGGGGAACAGAAAGGAGGCCACTGTCATCTGAAGGCCTGAGCTCCCTCCCCATCCATCAGCTTCTCCACCAGATCTGGGGCTGGGGCACAGTCCTGCTGCATTCTTCATCCCCACAGACCTCCGTCTGGTGACCCTGGGATGCAATACCCATGAAAGCCCACCACGACGGGGTCACTGGGGCTCAGACATGTGGACAGATCTGACTTTAGTCCTTAGAGCCTTAAAAACACCTACATCTCTAGAGCTCTTGCCTAGGGGCCAGGGCAGGCTCAGGTGCTTTAGGTACTGTAGCAGTTTGGCAGGTTGATATAGTTATGACTTTCAAAAATAGAAATTGGATTATGCTTTCAGAGGTAGGTCTGTCTGAAGCCTACTGGGCTGGGAGCCCAAGGAGTGTTTTGGGAAATAACTCCCCCAAGGGAAAAGAGTCAGGCATGGTAAGAAAATGGGTGCTGATGCAGAGTTAACATCTGCTGTCTTCCCTTAGCTTTGCTCCCAGCCTCATCAGTCCCCATCTCACATGCTCTTGCACCAGAGTCCTAGGGAAAGTGGCCTTGAAGTAAAAACTGAGAGCAACGATTCATTCACAGCTCCCTAAGCACTGAGACCCCCTTTAATAGTGGGTAACATGGGAAGCGGATGTGACTCAAGCTATTGAGCTCCCGCCTACCACATGTGAGGTCCCGGGTTTGGTTCCCAGTGCCTCCTGAAGAAGACGAGCAAGACAGCGAGCTGACGCAACAAGGAGACAAAAAGAATAAAGATAATGAGAGACACAACAAAGCAGGAAGCAGAGGTGGTTCAAGCAATTGAGTGTCTCTCTCCCACATGGAAGGTCCCAGGTTCACTTCCCAGTACCTCTTAAATAGAAGATGAGCAGACAGCAAATGGACAGGGAGAACAGATAGCAAGCTCAAACAATGAGGAGGGTGGGTGGGAATAAATAAATAAAATAAATCTTAAAAAAAAATAGTGGGTAACATAAGTGGGAGAGAGAGGAACTCAAGGGGTTGTTCCTTCAATTCCTGTTGCACTTCAGTATGAGCAGAGGGCCGGTGAACACAGTGTTACCTGCAAACATGCAAGTGCCAGCAGTGGTGGGCCCAGCAGTGTGCAGCAGGAGGCAACGAGGACAGTTTGCCGAGGTCCTCTGGCAGCAAACTGGCCTTGTGGCTAACACGGGAGTCACCATTTGGAAGCTCCCAGAGACAGGTAGATAAGTTGGGGGATGGGGGCAGGGGGTAAGCAGTGAAAGAGAATGGGGTTGTGCAATAATAAGAGTTGAGTAAGAGCCAGCTTATTGTGAGTTACAATTTCTAGAGTTAAAACCCTTACAAGGGCTGTGTTCCTGCCTCAGGGACAGGAGAGGTTTGAGAAGTACAGTACAAACGTTAACCATTGTCCCTTCTAAAAGGGAACAATTCAGGAAATAGCACCTGCTGAAAGGGGGTAGGGGAAAATTCCTCAGCCATGTTTTGTCCCATTTGATTCCTGGCTGCCTGGGATAGCAGGGGAAGGCATCTGAGCCAAGGACAGCCAAATGGTCTGGACCTACAGCAGGCATCAAAAGGGAACTGGACCAATCAAATTGTTGCCTCAGGAATTTGAAGCAAGAAATGCTAGACATGCAGGCGGTTAGCAGCAGGGCAGGAGGCCACAGGAATGCAATCAGAAGATTCTATACAGTGGAGACAGAGCTACAGAGCTACTCAAGGGGCAGAAACCAGGAGTAAGCAGAGAACTCGTTAATAGAAGGAGGAGACTGGAGCCTATGTGCAGAGAGAAGTCAGACTTGGAGAAAGGCAGTAAAAAAGGCACAGAGAGAAACTATGTGGTCCACTGAGAGACAGAAGCACCTAGGGTACCTTCAGTTCCTGTTTTAGCCCCAACACTACCATACCTCTTTTCTCCTGAGGTAACTTGAGCTGCTCTCTGTTTCTTGCAACCAGAGCCTCTGACTGGAACAGGAAGTGAGGGTAGTAGAGACAGTGACCTCCCTGCAGGCTGGTAGGAGAGGTTCTGGGTTGAAGGAGACCTAGTCTTCAGTCCATAATGGCTTTGTAGGTTACAAGTAGGACTCTGAAGAGCTGTGTGAGCAAGGCGGAGAAATTCCAGGTGTGAGGATAAGCTGTCTCCCAACCACATTCGAGGCAGCACAGAAAGCAGAATTTGAAGGCTTTCACCTGACCTGAATTATGCCTCAGGGAAGACGCAAAGCTGTGGAGTGGTTATTTAGTTATCTCTAATCACTGTTTCTCCTCTTTCTAACTGTGGGAACTTGGAAAAAAATATTGATTCTTCTAAGTCTTAGTTTCCACACCTCTAAAACGGTGATACAGGTAGAACCTCCTTCCTAAGGTGGTTGTGTGTATTACAGAGAGCGGTGCAAGGAAGTACTAGTGTGAGACCAGTTCACAGGGTCGATGACCTGTGGGGTGGAGACTTTCAGCCAGGAAGATTGATAGACTGGAGGAAAGGGAGGGGCTTCAGTGCTGCAGTCTCCATGAAGGTTAAGAGGTGGAGTGAGAAGCTGAGGAAGCTCTCTCCCTGTACAATTTTCTAGGTGAAGCAACCAGCGTGGGCTTATCCAGTGGCAGGAGCACATCCCTTCCCTTCATGTCCTTCAGGAACACTGTGAGAAAGAGGCTCTCGGTTACCCTGGCTGTAGACAGGCCTTATTGAGTTAGCCTTATTAATAGGAACATGTCCATTTCTGTCTTAAAATAACCACAGAAAGTTATTAAAAATGAACTTCCATTTGGGTGGTTAGATTGCCTTTTACTGTCTTCCTCTCAGGAAAGTCCAAGAACCCTTATGTTTTCCTGTTTCATCTACAGCAAAGCAGCCATAGCAGGAAGATCCATTGCTCTGTGTAATTTCCTGAGTCAAGAATGCCAAGGCTGCCTGAGAGATCTCACAGCCAAGCGCCAGCCTCATCCCCAGCAGCCCACCCCCTCTGCTGTGTCCTTGGCTGATAGCCATCCAGCCTTTGCCCCAACACTGATATCACAGGGGCCTCCGTTTTCCAAAGAGAGGAATCTGCCCAAGGGAAGAGCACTGGACTTGGAGTCAAAGAACTGGATTTGGGCAAGGAACTTGACTTAGAACCACGTCCTCACAGCCCACCTAACTCAGATTTTGCCTCTGTCCTGAATACTTTAAGGAAGTCCCTGCCTAGAACAGACACCTTTAGCAGAAAAAGCCGTTCCTCATATGTAAGTCTCCCCCTCCCTCCCCTCTCCCTCCTTTCCCTCTTTTTATTTCATTTTCACTCCATCTTCAACCCTATTCAGCCATTACACCCTCTGGAACCCTCCATCCACTTTCCCCCTTTCCCTTAGCTCCTTACAGAAGTCTCTAATCTTTTGTCTTAATCAAAGTCTTCCCCTCCCCTGCAGCCCTTCAGGAAATGTTGCTCATTCTCTCACACCCATAGCTTACAAATCTGAGGCAAAAAGAGTGGCTGAATTTTCCTGGCTCCCTGTTGTCATTCCCAGACCATTACTTGCTCACACGCAAATCTTTCTTTGAGCCTCATGCCATCCATCCACTGTCCTCCTAGCACTGTCAAATGCTCATTCACTGAATCGCCCAAGACCTGGCTCACAGACTTCCTCTCCACCTCAAGTCCTGCCATCAGCCTAGGAGAGTTCAACACCCAGGCAAACAGCTGATTAACCTGTTAATTCTTGGATTTCCTTAATTTCAAGGGGCTTCACCTCCATTCTACTTTGGCCACCACTCCAGACTCCACCCTAGATCTTGTCATGACTGGGTCATCTAGATTCCAGTATCTCCCTTTCTGTTTGCATTCTCCTATACTTTGAGTGCTCTCATGACCTCACATTCATGAGCCCTGCACATTGACCGCCAAGAGACTCTACCATTTTAGCCCCTCCCTTTCCTCTATCAATCTTCCCGGCTGAAAGTCTTGACCCCACAGGTGATTGACCCTGTGAACTGGTCTCACACTAGTACTTCCCTTGCACAGCCCTCCCACCATGAGTTCTTCCCCCAACATATCCTCAGTTATTTTCATCCAGTCTCTTCTCTATGCTTCAACCCTCCTCCTCTGATATTTTCTTCTTGTCCTATAAATCTGTCCAGTCTCCCCCATCCAACAAGAACGTCTCTGAAGTCCCCTTCTACCACCTCCCAGTTTGACCGCTCCTGCTAGAGAGTCAACACTTTCTCACCTCCTACCCATTCCCCAACCCACGCACTCGTCTCTGTCCTGACTACTCCAAGGAAACTGCTTTCTCTAAAGTCATTTTTCCAGGTACTATTACTGTGTAACAAATTCCTCTGAAATTTAGTGGCATAAAACAATGATTTTATTAAGCTCATGGATTCTGAGGGTCAAGAATCCAGTTTGGTCACATAGTATAGCTCCTCTCTGCTCTATGACTTCTGGGGTGTCAGCTGGGAAGACCTGAAGCCTAAGAGTGACCCGACAGCTATGGGCTAGAACAGAGGTTCTTAATCTTTTTTGTTCCATGGACCCCTTTGCCAGTCAGGTGGAAACCATGGACCCTTTAAGAAGTCCACACCATACTGTGTATTATTTAATAAATACATCATACCTGCACCAACACGTCCCCACAAGAATAATGTTTGTTTGTTTGTTTAATATAAATTCAAGCTCACAGACCCCTTGTTAAGAACCCCTGACTAGAATCATCACCTGAAGGTTCATACACCAGTTTGTCTAGTACCTGGGCTAGGAGGATTCAAAGACTAGGTCTGCAGGTCAGAGACCTGTATGTGGCCTGTCTTTGTGGCTTGGCTTCCTCACAGCCTAGCAGCTCCAGAGTAGTTTGATGTCTTACATGGCATGCTTGAATATCCCAGAAAACAAGGGGAAGTTGTTTCACCTTTTATGACTAGCCTAGAAGTCACATAGCATCACTTCCACAGTATTGCATTGGTCAAAGCAGTCACAATACTACCCAGAGTTAAGGGGAGAGAATATTCACATCAACTGTCAATGGGACGGTGGTGAGGTCACGTTGCAGAAGAGCACGTGGGATGGGAAATATTGTTGCAGTTATCTTTTCAAAGACGACTGCCACAAGTCGTTAATGATCTTCCAATATCCAAATCCAAGGGACAGTTTTTAGTTAATATTTTGATCTCTGCTGTATCTGTTATTGTGGATCATGCCCTTCTTCTGAAGCTGTCTACATCCTTCCACCATGGCACACTCTTGCAGTTCTAGACAGACTTTGTCCATTTTCTCCTCGTCTCCTTTACATGTACTCCTGTGCTCCTCTGGTTGCAGATGTTCCCCAAGGGTCTATTCTCAGCACACAGCTTATCTCAATCCTTGGCTTCTCTTCCATGGCTTCAGCCTACAATGTATATACTGCTAACTTCAAAATCTATCCCACTCCCTAACTGTTAGACTTTTCTACCTATCAGCCTGGTGGATATGAGCAAAGATACCTCAATTCAGCATGTCCAAAATTGAACTCACCATCTTTTACTCTAAATCAATGGCTCCTCTGGTATTCTTCATCTCTCTTAAGGATACCCCATTGCCCAAATTTTGACTCATCCATTTCCCTCACCTTTCACATCTACTTATTTACCAAGTATGTTCATTTTATTTCCCAATTATTTCTACAATGTTTGTTTATTGTCTGACAGATGATATTGAGAATCAGAGTTGGCTTTTCCCTAATATTAAACAGCTATCATCTATTCATTCATTCTTTCATGTATTAATCAAACAATTATTGAGTATAACCAAGTCTAGGTGCTAGAATGAAAAAGCTTATAAAAGATGGTCCTTGGCCCAAGGAGTTAATACTTTCATGGGAGAGATCAGCACATAAGCAGTAGATTACAATAAGGTTCAATAAATTCTGTGATTGTGGGAAGCACTGGGTACCAGGGGGGCAACTAACCCATTCTGGGGCAGGAGGGTTGCAGGTGCAGGTTGCATTAGTCTTCTATTGCTATGTAAAAATTAGTTCAAACTTTCGCTGCTTAAAATACAAACATTCATTATCTCAGTTTCTGTGGGTCAGAAGTCCAGGTGTAGCTTAGTTAGGTGACTCTGGCTCAGGATCTTTCTCAAGGTTAAAAGTATCAGCTGGGGCTGCTCAGTTAGGGAAGCATCCAATCCCAAGTATACTCAAACCATTGTTGGCAGGTCTCAGATCCTGCTAGATATCAGCTAGAGACATGAGTTTCTTGCCATGAGATGTTCCACAGGGCTATTTACAACCAGGCAGGTGGCTTCCCCTATCCTCAAGGCCTCTGAGAGAAAGAGGAAGAGTGAGAGAAGAGAGGGACCCAAGATGGAAGTCACAGCCTTGTTTTTAATCTTGTAAATAACATCCCATTACTTTGCCATATTTTATTTGTTAGAGGTGAATCACTAGGTCCAGACAACACTCAAAGGGAGGGCATTACACATGGCATGAATAGCAGGAAGTGGGACTCCCTGGGGACCATCTCAGAGAATGCCTACCACAGGAGTCAAAGAAGACTTCTTAATGCAGGTTATATGCAGACAAGGTTCAGAAGGAGTTAGCTTGGAGGAGAGCTATGGAAGACTGTCCCAGGCAAAGAATGCTATATGTGAAATAACCTGGAAGTATGAGAGAGCCTGAGGTTTGAGGAATTGAAAGAAGTTCAGTGAGTTGGGAGCATAGGCTGCCATCTGGGTGGAGATTAGAGTGGAAGATGATGTTGTTGAGAGCTGGCGGATGGCTAATTCTGTCAGCTGATGGATCAACTGCACCTCCCAATTTTATTTCATCAGCAAATTTCTCAAGTAAATTCTTTACTTAATATGCTATAGCTTACTCTATATTTTAACTGTTTTAAATAATTAATCATTTTGAATATTTCACATATACACCAAAGCTTCACTATTTAATAAGATAAAGACATTCAACTTACAACCTCTTTTATTTTATTTTATTTTATTTTCTGCTTAAATGCCCTCTTTTTTTTAGGCAACTTCTTTATTTTTTATTTATTTATTTTTTTCTTTTTTAAGGATTTATTTATTTATTTACTTTTATCCATTTTTACACCCCTTCCCCCTCCCCCCCGTTTTTGTTGTTTCTGTGTCCAATCGCTGGGCAACTCTGTGTCCATTTTCTGCCCTCTCTTCTCATCCTTCTCCTCCTGTCTTCACTGGGATTCAATCCTTGGAATCTCTGATGTAGGAGAGAGGCATCCTGCCCGCGCAACCTTAGTTGCTGGTTTTTCGGTGCGTCTCATCTTGCCTCTCCCTTGTGTCACTCTCCTATTATGTCATCATCTTGCTGTGTGGCTCGCGGGAACTGGTGCTGCGCCCGCGCACAGGGCCTGGCGGCCCACGCACCTTCTATATATTTTTAAAATTTTTACCAGGAGGTCCTGGGGATCGAACCCAGGTCCCTCCATATGGGAGATGGACGCCAACCAGATATAGCCCCCTGCTATATCTCTTAAGGTTGACCAGAGATACCTAGAGTTACAGTCTTTTCCCATACAGGATGGACATATAATAAATCAGGCTTAGTTTATCACCAGCATTCTAAAAACCAGACCTAGGGAGAAAAACGAGGTCTGGGGACACATGCATGGTTTCTAATATAGCGAATGTTTAGCCCACCCTGATTATCACAGAATCTTACAACCTCTTTTAAAAAAAAATGTAAAAAATGCTCAGAACAATTTTCCAGCAGAGCATATTTATAAATCATTAGAAATGTGGAAAACACTACTAGAATTTCTAGGTATCGGTGGGTGGAGATCTCCTGACACTTCGGAATGTATTTACTTATTTATGTATTTGTGTATTTATTTTTTTAAGGAAGTACTGGATATTGAACCCAGGACATGGGAAGTAGGCGCTCGACCACTGAGCTACATTCACTCCCCAATGACAGTTGTTTTTTTTGTTTGTTTGTTTTATGTTTTTAGGAGGTATTGGGTTTAAAGTTGGAACCTCGTACATGGGAAGCTGATGCTCAATCACTTGAGCTACATCCGCTCCTCTATTTATTTTTTTAATATAATTTTACATTGAAGTATTACACACAGAGAAAAGTGCACAAATTGTAAAGATACAATTCAACGACTTTTCACAAAGCAATATGGATGTGTAACTACCACTCAGATTTTTTAAAAAAAGAACATTATATCCCCTGAAATTTCCTTTGTGCCCCCTCCCAGTCACTAACCCCTTCCTGCCCTGGATCACTGTAGAGTGGTTTTGCCCGTGTTTGAAATTTATGTAAATGGAATCATACAGTCCATCCTCTTTTTACTTGGTGCTTATCATTCATCTCTGTGAAATTAATCCATGTTGTTGCATATAACTGTAGTTAGTTCATTGCTGTATAGTATCCCATCGTATGACTAAACCACAATTTATTTATGTATTCTTCAGTAGGTGGAATTTCAGCTGTTTCCGGTTGGAGGAAATTATGAATAGTACTGCTATAACATTCATGATTATGCCCCATGATGCACATATGCACAAATATCCATTGGGTCTCTACCTAGGATTGGAATTGCTAGGTCGTGGGAACACTTTTTATTCAGTTTTAGTAGATATTGACAAACAGATTTCCAAGGCATTTATACTAATTTTCATTCCCAGGAGCAATATTTAAGAGTTCCACATGCTGTACTTTCTTCCCAATACTTTGTATTACCAATTTTTTACTGTAAGCTATTCTGAAGGGTGTGTAGTGATATCTTATTGAGGTTTTAATTTGTACTTCTCTGGTAACTAATGATGTTGAGTACTTTTTCATGTGTTTGATCTTTTAAATATCTTCTTTTATGAAGTGCTTGTTTTAAATTTTTCTCGTTTTTCTATTGGGTGGTCTTTTTTTTATTGCTTTGTAGGCATTCTTTATATATCCTGAATATAAATCCTTTTTCAGATATATTTTGCAAACATCTCCCAGTTTTCTCTTACACTCCCTTAATGGTATTGTGGTAGATTATAGATGGCCGGAAACTCACCTTCAATCTCCCCCTTGAAAGTTGGTGTCTATTTCCTTCCCCTTGAGTCTAGGCTTGCTCTGTGGCTGCGTAACCAATAGACTGCCATGGAAGTGATGCTGCACCAGCTCTGGACCTAGTCTTTGAGACAACTGGCAGCTTCTGCTTCTTCCTTCTCGGAAGATTCACTCTTGCAGCAGTTGCTTTTGGGACACCAAGCTGTGAAACGCCCATGCCACATGGGAGGGCACATGTAGGTGCTCCTAAGTCAAGAGCCCCAACTGAGCTCCCAGCCAATGACCAGGATCAACTGTCAGCCAAGGGAAAGAGCTATCCTTTCTGTTGAAACCAGTCAACACACAGAACCGTGGGAGGGAATACAGTGTTTGTTGTTCATGTCAATACATTTTTTAACTTTTTACTTTTAAATATTTTCAGACTTACAGGACAGTTACAAAAGTAATTCAAACAGGGGGATGGATGTGGCCCAACTGGTTGGGCGTCCATCTCCCATATGGAGGGACCCGGGTTCGATACCCGGGACCTCCCGGTAAAAAAAAATACAAAAAAAATAATAATAATTCAAACCGTATATAAAGAACTCCAACAAATCCCAACCCTGCCCCAGATACCCACATCCACCAATTTTAACATTTTGCCACATTTGCAGTATCATTCTCTCTCTCTCTCTCTCTCTCTATCTTCTGAACACTTGTGTATAGGTTGTGTATATTATGTTTCTTCTTCTTCTTCTTTTTTTTTTTATCATTCATTCAAACGTTTATTATTTTTCTCATGAGAACCTAGGTGGTGCCCACAGCAGGGGCCTGGGTCCTCTGCATGGAGAGCTTGGCCTGTGTCTTCACAAGATGATCGATGAACTCCTGATAGGGCGACTTGGTGAACACAGCCTCCTTCCAGAGGTCAGGGGTGAGATAGCTGTACGTCTTGGAGATGGCGCTGAAGGTGGCCTTGGCTTGAACCTGGTCCGCTGGCCAGCGCGGGTCTGCTTCTGCACAGGCATGATTTTCAGAACCTCATCCTTGAGGGACGTCCCCAGGAAAAAGTCAATGATCTCAGACTCCTTGATGTGCAGAGAGAAAAGATAGATCTCCTCCAGAGACTTGATCTTTGTGTCCTTAACCAAGCAGACCAGCTTGGTGACAGGGAGCCACTCCTTGTCCTCGGCCTTGCCTCCGCGAGCTCCACCGCCACGACCTCGGCCCCGGACCCCGCTGCGAAAGCCTCTACGGAAGCCGCTGCGGCCTCCGATTCCAGGGCCCCCCGGGCCTCTGGGGCCTCCCGCAGCACTGGCGTCGTCCGCCATTTGGTGTTCTTTGACATTTAATACTGCCATGGGCATATCCAGAAAAAAGGATATTCACTTATGTAACTGCCTTAAGTGCCATTTATCACGTTCAAGAAATTTAACATTGATATAAAGCTTAGAGTCTATATTCCAACTTTTCAAATATCCAATAACGTCCCTTTGAGACTTTTCTCCTAACTCCATCCAGGATCATGTATTGCATTTAATTATCATGGTCTCTTCATTTACTCTCCCTCCCTCCCTCCTTCCCTTCCCTCCCTCCTTCCCTTTCCTCCCTCCCTCCCTCCTTCCCTCCTTCTTTCTCTCTCTTTCTTGCTTTCTCTCTCTCTCTCTCTTTCTTTCTTCCTATTGTGGGAATATATATACAACATACATTTCCCCATCTTGACCATTCTCAAGCATACCATTCAGTGGGATTAATTACATTCACAATGTTGAAGTCTCCTCATCACCTTCCATTCCTAAGACTTTCCCATCTCCCCAAACAGAAACCCTATACCCACTGTGATAGTGTGAGGTTTTTATGGACCCCAGAAAATTATTTTTAAAGCTAATCCATTCCTGTGGGTGCAAATCTATTATAGGCACGGCCTTTTGATGAGGCCATTTCAGTTAAGGGCCTGTTGATTCGATCACTCCAGTAACACCTGGCCCAGGGTGGGTCTTAATTTTTTTACTGGAGTCCTTTATAAACTAAATGAACATGGAAAGAAGCACACAGAAATTGAGAGAGAAAGCCAGAGGCAGCCAGAAGCTGGAGCAACAAAACCCAGAAAAGAAGGGAGAGACCAGCAGGCACCGCCACCCACCTTGCCAGAATCGCCAACAGACGATCTGGTAGAAGCATCCTCTGATGATGCCTTGATTGGGGTATTTTTTACAGCCTCAGAACTGTAAGCTTGCAAGCAAATAAACCCCTATTGTAAAAAAACGAAAAAAAAAAAAAAAAAACCCGACCAGTTTCTGGTATATTGCTTCTGGCAGCTTTTAGCAAACGAAAACACCCCTTCTACACTAACTCTTTCCCCTGCACCCTGTACCTGGCAACCTGCACTCCAATTTCTGTCACTAGGATCTTGTATATTCTCTGATATTTTCCTTGTGGTCACTTATGAGGCTTAAATTTAACATTCTAAATATATAACAATCTCATTTGCTTTGATAACAACTTAACTTCAAGAGTATACACATGAAGCAACATTTTTGTAATCTAAATCTTCTTTAAAAATAAAAAAAGACTACACACAAATTATGTTCCTATACCTCTCTGTTCCCCTGCCTTTATGTAGTTCTTGTCACAAATTGCATGTTCATGCATTGTGAGTCCAAAACCACATCGTTATATTTTATGTGTTTGTCTTTCAGATCCTGTAGGAAGTGAAAAATGTAGTTACAAACCAAAAATACAACAGAGCTAGCATTTACATATACCTTTGTTGTTTCTCTTACTGGATATCTTAATTTTTTTTTTTTTTTTTTTTTTTTTTTTTACCGGGTGGTCCTGGGAATCGAACCCGGGTCCCTCCATATGGGAGACGGACGCCCAACCAGTTGAGCTACATCCGACCCGTTAATTTTTTATGTGGCTTCAATATACTAGTATTCTTTCCTTTCAACCTTTAGCAGCTCTGGTTGGGCCAACCTAGTGGTGATGGACTCCCTCGGCTTTTGTTTATTTGGGAATATCTTAATCTCTCCCTCATTTCTGAGAAACGATGTTGCTGGATATAGAACTCTTGGTTGGCAATATTTTGCTTTCATCACTTTAAATATGTCATCACACTGCCTTCATGCCTTCATGGTTTCCGATGAGAAATTGGCACTTAATCTTATTGAAGCTCCATAGTATATGGCACGTCGCTTCTCTCTTGTGGCTTTCAAAATTCCCTCCGTATTTTTGGCATTTGACAATCTGATTATAATTTGTTGCAACATGGTTTATTTGGGTTCATCCTGTCTGAAGTTTGCTAAGTGTCTTGGATGTGTATGTTCACATCTTTCATTAAATTTGGGGAGTTGTCAGCCATTATTTCCTTGAATATTCTCTCTGTGCCTTTCTTTCTTTCTTCTCCTTCTGGGACTCTCACAATGCTTGATGGTGTCCCACAGGTCCCTCAGGCTCTGTTCACCTTTCTTCATTGTTTCTTCTTTCTGCTCCTCAGACTTTATGGGATGATGTCAATTGTCTTATCTTCAAGTTCTCTAATTCTTCTGCCAGCTGCAATCTGCTGTTGAACACCTCTAGGGAAATTTTAGTTTTTGTTACAGCGGTCTTCAGCTCTCTTTGGTTCTTTTTCACAATTTCCCTCACTCTATTGATAGTCTCTTTGTGTTCATCTACAATTTTTCCAATTTCCTTTAGGTTTTTGTCCATGTTTTCCTTTAGCTCTCTGAGCATATTTAGGACCATTAAAAAAAAAAAAAATCTTTGTCTGGAATGTCCCAGGTCTGGTCTTCCTCATTGATGGCTTCTAATACTTTAATCTGGGCCATCACTTCCTATTTCTTTGTTTCAGAATATTTTATTGAAACCTGTAAATTTGGGTATTTTAATGTGTTGTCACTGGAATTTCGACTCTGAGGTGCCTGTTCCTTAACTTGTTTCCAGCTAGTATTATGACAAAAAAAACAACAAAAACAAACAAACAAAAAAAACCCATCTTTCCCAGTATTTGCAGATTGATCTGTGCAAGTGCTCTCCTTCAGAGCTTATCCATACAATGAGTTTAGAGAATAAGTCCAGGCCTAAGCACAGGGGCCTCCCTGATCCTTTCTACGCATGCCTCTTGTCTTGGGCATGCACATGTGGCCCTAGGAATCCCCCTATTTACACAGATATGAATGTCTCCTCTTCCCTTGGAAACATTTTTTTCATAGTCCCAGGTACTGCGCTGTCTCAGCCAGCAATCCCCTGGCTCCAGGCAACCACTACTTGACTGATCTCCCACAGCGCTCTGTAGGACAGTTCTGTGGGCTGCCTTCTACATACAGGACAAGGTCTGGGATGGCAAGCCTGAAGCAAGTGAGGTCCTGGTTCAGTCCCTCAGGTCACCACCAGAGAGACTGAGCCAGACATGCACGCTCCCAGCATGTGCACGAGGGTCACTCTACTCCCTTGAGAACCTGGAGCAGGGACTTCCACTGGGAGTGCAGGCTAGCTCTACACTGAGCTGAGAAGGGGAGAGAAAGCCAACCAGGGCGCCATAAGAGCCTGCCACTATTAAGCTGCCTTTTTCTTAATTCAGTGCTTGCCTTGTTACTGCAATCCTATAACTGTTTCTACTAGTTCTTACTGATTAGTCAAAGTTTGTGTGGGGGAATGGAACCCTGATGCTTCTCACTCTGCCATCTTGATTGGGGTGGGGCTATATTGATACATTTTGATGACCGGAAGTTCTTAATTTTATTGTAGTCCAACTTATCTATCTTTTTATTTTAGGATAAGTGCCTTTTGAATTTTTTTTTTTTTTTTTTTTTTTTTTTTTAAGGAAGTATGGGGGATTGAAACCAGGACCTCGTACGTGGGAAGCAGGCACTCAACCAATGAGCTTCATCCACTCTCCTGCATCTTATTTTAAAAATATTTGCCTACTTCAAGAACATGAGCATTCTCCTATGTTTTCTTCTAGAATTTTTATAGGTTACCTTTAACATTTAAATCTACATAATCTAAATGATTTTTTGCGTGGTGTTATGTTAATAACATTAACATTTTTAAAATTTGGAATTAAATATGCAGTGTAAAACACCAGAACTGTAGTAATTTAACATCACAAGTAAGTGTAAGAAAATATAAAACCCCTTATAATTATTTCACCTATCTGCTATTCCATCACTCCCCAACAGGTCTCAAGGCAATGGAGATTTATTTATTCATTCATTCATAAAACATTTATTGAGAGCCAGGATTTACATTTACAGGTACCACAATCTGCTCGGTGCTGAAATACATCAAATGAGACATAGGCCCTGACATCATGTAATTTCAATGTGAAAGAAATGGCAATAAACACAGAATCTAAATTGTGCTGAGGATTATCAAAGAAAAGAAGAGAGCTATGGGAGCAGAGACTAGGAACTCTGCACTTAGTCTGCGGTAAAGTAGCATCAGAGAGATTCCTTATAGAGTGATGTTTAAGCTGAGATCCATGGGATATTAATTATTTTGACAATGAGTTGGCAGGGAGGGTGTGATAGATTGAATGATATACCCCACAAAAGACATGTCCTTAATCTTGATCTCTTTTCCTTGGGGTATGAATGCATTTGTAAACAGGGCACATTGAAGATGTATTATCAGTTAAGGTGTGGACTCATTTGTGAATAGTATCTTCTAAGATTCTAGTTAGGTGTGGCCAAACTGAAACGGGCTGGGTTTTTATCCATATTCCTGGAGGCCTTAGAAACTGGAAGCCCAGGGGGGCGGATATGGCTCAAATGGTTGGGCATCCATCTCCCATATGGAGGGACCTGGGTTCAATCCCCGGGACCTCCTGGTAAAAAAAAAAAGAAAGAAAGAAACTGGAAGCCCATAATCAGAGAAAACCACAGGAGAGTTTTCCTCCCTCTCTGGGCTCTTGGGTACCAGCCTTGCTGGAACAAAACAGCTCTTGTGAGGCAGGAAGGACAGAGCCCATGGACAGGAGGTCCTCCTAAAGAAAAGCTGTTCTAGCTAGAGACCACGCGGCAGAGTTGCAGAACAGGGACAGAACAGCCCAGAAAGGAGCAGGTCCTGAGTTGCTCCACCAGAAGCAGTTCTTGATGCTTCTGCCCCGGGTGAGCCAGACTTGGTGATGTCACATCCAGAAGTCATCACAGTTCATGTGGGCCAACTTGCCAAAGATTCTGAGTTGCTTTCATACCATGTCAGTCACCATATGTAACATCTAGAGATTGGCTGAGGTTTCCTCTAGCCTGAATATATAGAACTACAAAATGATAGTACAGCTTATCCTTCACAGTTCTTCACACTCTTCCAAGAGGAGCAAAAAATGGACATATCTCAGGGCTGAAGTACATTGAATGATTTTTGAATGTTCAACCAGCCTTGCATTCTTGAGATAAATTCCATGTGGTTATGATGCAATATACTTTTCATATATCTCTGGATTCATTTTGTTTATATATAAATAGTATTTTGGGGTCTAAATTAATCAGGAGATATTGGCTTGCATCAGATTTTTTTTTTTTTCTGACTCCTTCAGAGTTTGACATTAGTGTTCTGCTCTCATAAAATGAGTTGGGAAATTGTTCATCCTTTTCTGTTCTTTGGAAACAGAACACTAATTGTTCATCCTTTTCTGTTCTTTTGTGTTAAATTGCTTTTGTTTCTTCTTTAAATATTTGGAAAAATATACCACTGAAGCCACTTGGACCTTTGATTTTCTTTATGGTTACTTCTAATTATGTATTCAATTTCTCTAATACATATTGAAAGTCTGAAGAATCCTATTTCTCCTGTGCTTTTTTTATATAACAGGTTTATTGAGATAATTCACATATGATACAATTAACACATTTAAACTATACAATTCAATAGTTTTTAGCATATTCACAGAGTTATGCAACCTTTGCCACAATCAATTTTAGAACATTTTGTCACTAGAAAAGAACCCTTGTTCCTTTTAGCTATCACCCCCTCTCTTGATGGGCTCCCCACCTTGCCTAAACAATCACTAATTTAATTCTGACTATAGGTTTGCCTATTCTGGACATTTCATATAAATGGAATCATATAATATATAGTCTTTTGTATCTGGCTTCTTTCATTTACCATAATGTTTTCAAGGTTCATTAATGTTGTAATATGTGTCAGTACTTCCTACCTTTTATAGCCAATTATATTCCATTGTATGGATATACTACATTTGGATGGTTCTAATTTTTCAACATTCTTACCACCATTTGATATGTTCTGCTTTTTCAAAAAAATATATAGCCATCCTAGTGAGTGTGCAGTATTAGCTTTGTGGTTTTGATTTTCATTTCCCTAATGATTAATGATGTTGAGCTTCTTTGCATGTCTTTATTGGCCATCTTCTTAGAGGAAATGTTTATTTAAATCCTTTGCCTTTATTTTAATTGACTCACTGGCCTTCTTTGTTGAGTTTTGATGAGTTATATGAGTTCTTTATGTGTTCTTGATCCTAGACCCTTATCATTATAGATATATGATTTGCAAATACTACCTCATTTTGTGGGTTGTCTTTTCACTCTTTTGATAGTATCCTTTCATACATAAACATCTTTAAATTTGATTAAATCCAATGTATATTTATTTTGTTGCTTATATTTTTGGTGTCATATCTAAGAAACCATTGCCAAATTTAAGGTCATGAATAATTATGTCCGATTCCTTCTAAGAGCCTTTTCTTTCATTTCAAATATTTAGATCTTTGATCCATTTTGAGTTTTTTTTTTTTTCTTTATTAGAGGAATTGTGGGTTTATAGAACAACCATATGTAAAATACAGGATTCCCATTTACCACTATTATTAACACCTTGCGTTGGTGTGGAACATTTGTTACAACTGATGTTAGCACATTGTTATAAGTGCTATAAACTATAGTCCATGGTTTAATTTAGGGTTCACTGTTTGTGTAGTGTAGTTCCCTAGATTTTTTTTTTTTTTTTTAAAGATTTTATTTATTTATTCAT
>JAKSZT010053883.1:59085879-59196686 GCA_026826555.1 Tolypeutes matacus | reverse complement strand
AGATATAGATATAGATATAGATATAGATATAGATATAGATATAGATATAGATACGGATATAGATATATAGATATATAGATATATTTCGGTGTTGTTGATTGTGTTCGCAGTGTTGTGCTGCCATCACCAACATCCATAGCCAGAGAATTTCCATCATTCCAAATGGGAACCCTGTACATTTTAAGCCTTGGCCTCCCATTTCCTATCCCAACCCCATCCCCTAGTGGCCTATGTTCAAGATTCTGACTCTGTGAGTTTGCTTATTCTAATTGTTTCAAACTGGTGGGATCGTACAATGTTTGTGCTTTTGTATCTGGTTTGTTTCATTCAGCATGGTGTCTTCAAGGTTCGTCCATGTTGTTGCATGTTTTGGGACTTTGTTCCTATTTATGGCTGAATAATGTTCCATTGTGTGTATACACGACATTGTTTTTGTCCATTCATTGGTTGGTGGACACTGGGGTTGCTTCTATCTTTTGGCAACTGTGAACGGTGAACATTAGTGTGCAGATGTCTCTTCAAGTCCCTGCTTTCAGTTCTTTTGAGTATGTGCCGGATGGTGAGATGGCTAGGTCATGTGGCAACTCTGTGCTTGGCTTTCTGAGGAGCTGCAGGACTATCCTCCACAGTGGCCATACCATTTTGCTAATTCTATTTCTCTGTATCCTGTCCAACACTTGATGTTTTCCATTTGTTTGTTTGTTTGTTTTTGTTTTTTTAAATAAGGACTTTCTAGTGCGTGTGGGATGTTGTCTCACTGTGGTTTTGATTGGCATTTCCTTGATGGCTGATGATGCTGAGCATCTTTTCAGGTGCTTTCTAGCCATTGTGTGTCTTCTTTGGAGAGATGTCTGTGCATGTCTTTTGTCCATTTTTTTTTAGGAGGTACCAGATATTAAACCGAGGACTTTGTACATGGGAAGCAGGCACTCAACCACTGAGCTACATCAAATTCCCAATGACAGTTGTTGTTTTCTTTTCATTTGTTTGTTTGTTTCCTTTGTTTTTAGATGGTACGAGGGTTCAAACCTGGGACCTCATACATGGGAAGCAGGCACTCAACCACTTGAGCTACATCCACTCCCTTTTGTTCATTTTTAAATTGGGTTGTTTGTCTTTTTGTGGTTAAGTTGAAGTATTTGTTTATATTTTCTGGATATTAAACCTTTATCAGGACAAAAAAAAAAAAACACAGAAGAAAAACACAGGAGGAAACCAAGGACGTTATGACCTTGGGACAGGAGGTAGAGATGCAAGCCAAGGATAGAGGCAAGCCAGCACCAAGACACCATGGACTCTGAGAGAAAGCGTGGCCTGGCTGCTGCCTTGGATTTGGACTTTTAGCTCCATAAACCACGAGCCAATGAATTTCTGTTATTAAAGCCAACCTATTGTGTGATATTTGTCATAGCAGCCTGACAAACTAAGACAGATGGGAGGGGTACTTCCAGTCAGAATAATACACAGCATGTGTAGAGAACTTTAGGCAGAGAAGAACCTAGTGTATTAGAAGAACTAAGAGGAGTCTCATGTGGATAGACTTCTGGGAGTGGGGACAAGGAACCAGAAGATGGTACTAGAGAGGTAGGCATGGGCTAGACTTGTAGTTCTTCTTAAAGGAATCCTGACTTTATCCCAGAGCAATAGGATGTCATTAAATGATTTTAAGCAGGAGAATAGTATGACAAATTTATGTTTTTTGAAGACCACTAAGTCTGCCTAGTAATACAAGGTAGAATATGAGCAGTGCCTGACATAGGCTTCAAAATGTGGTGATTCCAAGGAAGACAAAATCCCATTGTCTTGGGGCAACAAGAAGATCTTCATAGAGGAGGTGCAGTAGGACACGGGACATAGAAAGACAAGGTGTGTGTGTGTGCAGGCAGAGAAGGAAGAGTTCAAGCAGAGGGAGCAGGCTGGACACAGTGACAAAACTAGGTAAGTGTGGGACATGTTTGGGGAATGCAAACTGTCTTGTCTGGCTGGAGGATAATAGAGATAAGCCTGGAAGGGCAGATTGCAGATGTGAAGGACCTGGAAGGCAACAGTGAAGGGTTTATAAGAAATGGCTTAATCTGATGGCTGTCTTAGCCCAAGTGCCCTAGGAAACAGCCTGAGCAAAAGGTGGTGTGCAAACACTTAATGGGGAAAGCAGTGTCAGGGAAACCAGGCTGAGGGAAAAGTGGAGTGAGGACAGGAAGGGAGGAGAGCAAATATAAAGGAGTGTGTTATGAAGGAGATCACAGCTTTGGGATAAGGTGAATACTCCATCTCACAGGAAGCTTTCAGAGAAGCTGAAGTCCAATGGAGTGGGAAGCAGGGTCTCAATCAGGGGAGGAAAGGAGAACGAATCTGTGGGTTTTGACATTAAGTCTTCTGTACTTCCAGCATGTGTGGTACTGTTGGGTTATGCCTGAGAGTGACCACAGCACCGGGAGCAGCCACCACAGTAGACCAGGGAGAACTGAGATCACAGCTGTCCCCTGGGATGATTTGCATTTATCTAGGTGAGGGGCACTGAGGGCCTCAATGAGTATGGCAGTGGGGACAGAGCAGGGGTGTGGGGAGAGATTGCCAGCATTGCTGGACAGGATTTCTGCGCTGGTTGTGTTCTCATGGGTACAGATACTGAGACAGAGCCCAGGTGTAAAAGTTCTATCAGGGAATAACACCTGTGAAAGAAAAGCAGGTTTGGGCAGGGAGATGACCAAGATGCAGACATGACCAAGTCCCAGTGAGGAGCGTCAGAACAAAACTGCCCTGTGGAGGAGTCCTGCCTGGGGTGGAAAAGGCTAGGCCCTTGAACTCTGCCTTGCTCACTTATTGGCTAGGGACCACCCATAGAAGAGTGAGATCTCAGCCAGGCAGGTGATGTGGTCGTGTGCTGGAGCCAGCATGCATGGCTCACAAGAGCAGATGGTCAAGTCTTCAGGAATTTTATGGGTCAGTTGTCAAACATAGCCATTATTAAAATTTAAATTAAATAAGCTTAAAATTAAATAAAGTATATTAGAAACAAATATAATATGGATGACAGATGCACATAAAAAGATGTTCCACATCATTAGTCATTGGGAAAATGCAAATTAGCACTATGATTAGGTACTGCTACACACCTAAAATTTTTTTAAAAGTTGATAAAAACAAGTGCTGATAAAAACAAGGAGCAACTGCATTTCTCATTCATGCTGGTGGCAATGAATGGTGCAACCATTCTCTTATAAAGTTAAATATACACATATCATATGACCAGCAATCTCACACCTCTGTATTTATCTGAGAGAAAGGAAAACTGTGTTTACACAAAAACCTGTACAGTATTCTAGACATGAAGTAAAGGATAAAGGGTTAACAATGCAGATTAAACCTAAAAATGTGCTGCACCTGTAGCCTTTACATTATAAATTGCACAAAAAATTAAGGAAATATTCTTCTGGTATTTGAAAACTATTATCTGATTCACAAAGCAGTCACCCATGCCATTGAACTATGAGTGAAGGTCTGACATATATCTTTGATGTTTCACTTTTGTATTAATCTTTAATGTAGGCAAAAATATCAACCAACATTTATGTTGGAACTATATCCAACTGCAATCATGGGTTGGATACAAGAATTGGGCAAAAGTCTATTGGCTATGAGGGATGTACAACAAAGAGTATTACGTATTATTATTTGTAAATTGGATACTACAAATCTTTAGATTAATAAAATTAATGATAAACTGCTTACAGAGGCATGCATATGCATATATGCATAAATTTCCCCACTCCAGAGAGTTTTTTGTTAACCGTTTACCAACATACCACTGACTGAGTCCGGCAGGCTCTGCCAGAGCCAACTACATTGCCCGTGACTGGGCAGTATTTTTTTTTTTTTAAAGATTTTATTTATTTATTCATTTATCCCCCCCTTGCTACCTGTGCTCGCTGGGTCAGCTAACCACTCCGTGCAGGCGGGCTTGCCTTCACCAGGAGGCCCCGGGAACCAAACCCGGGGCCTCCCATATGGTAAACGGGAGCCCTACTGATTGAGCCACAGCGGCTTCCCTGGGCAGTCCTTTCTTGAAGCAGGATCTGAGCTATGCATTTCCTCGTCTACCACAGTTTCCAGGTTTGAATCCCACTCCCCCAATTTACTAGCTGTGTGTCTTCAGGCAAGTGGCACTGTGCCTCAGTATCCTCCATAGGAGAACAATAGCTAGCGCACAGTTTTGCTGTGAGGTTCCAAGGAGGTCAGATATGTGAAACGCATAGCTCAACGCTGGCTTGCAGTAGATGGTGAATACGTGTTAATCCTCCTACACCCCACCCCAAACCCCAGCAAAGGGTTGGGGCAGGAAGCACTCCATTCTCTGCCTGCTGCTCAGTCCTTTGGTTACAATGGTTCAGACTATAGCAGCATTGTGCCTAGTCATTCTAAATTGGCTTTCAGCATCAGCACTCACTGTCTGAAAGGCCCTGGTTGGCTCCTGCAGTGGAGTTGCTCAATCCTGCTGTGTGAAAGGGGTCCCTCTTCCCAGCACCACATAAGGGGTCCACTTTCCAGTCTAACTCTGGTTGTTTTCCTGGCACAACAGGAAAAAGTAGACAGTGCTCCAGCTGGTGTCTCTGTGTTGGTGGCTTCTGGTTGTGCAGGAGGCCAGGGGTGGGTATATTTGCTTAGTCCATTTTTCTCCCTGTTTCTTAATCCCCTAATCTACTATTGAGCAGCCCCATCTGCCCCAAATCAGACATGCTTCCTCTGACTCAGCGTTACCCTCAAGACACAGTTCCCTCTCTGAGTCATCAGGCTGAGCTCCTGCTTTCGAGGACAGCCCTCTGGCACTCTCACTCCATCTTCCCAGGAAAGGTGCTACGTCTCCACACCCCAGTGGCAGCCACATGTCTATCTTGGCTCACAATGCCCAGAAACCAAGAAACAGATTTTTTTATGAGATCAGGGAATGCAGAGGAAAAAGGTTTCAGGACTAGAAGTTCAAATGCCTGGTTTTCAGTCCCAGTTCCACCACTCAACTTGGGTGACCTTGGGCTTGTCATTGAACCACCTGGACCATAGTTTCCTCTTCTCTAGAATGGAGATAGTAACATACAACTGGTTCATCTCACAGAGGATTGGGAGGCTCAAGTGAAATAGTGTGAAGTACCCAAAACCTCGGGGCACAAAACTCTGGTGCATGGATCAGATCTGGTCTATAAACTCATTTCATTTGGTTTGAACAATGTTGACCTTTATGTCAAGTGTTTGGCATTTTAAAAATGAGTTGGTGACAAATTGCGAGACTTCACTTAAATATCTGAATTGGCAACTTCTCTTAAAAATGGGAAGATCTGCAATATTAACTCCTTGCCCTAGATGGCAAAAATCAACTAGAGCTGAGTAGCAGCTGCCCACTTCACTTGGGCAGGAGCCTGGAGCTGCCTTCAAACTCACCACAGTCCCCATCATTCCTTATTATTTCTCAATCCTGAAGCCAAGCCTCTGTTACCACTTATTTTTCGCTGGGTCTGCTGATTTGCGTCTAGTAGAGTATTAGTAGAAGCAAAATCATTCTAACCACCACAGGTCTGTTCAAAACTGGAAAAGGAAAATCCCAGAAATGTCCCTTGCCTCAAATTTTCTCTCCCATTAAGGTCACAGCTTAAAAAATGACCCTCCTTTGGTTACTCTGTGCTAAGAGGCATTCAAAAGGTGCACATCGTGGGCAAGAGCAGGATCTGGAGTCCCTGGGATTCCATTGCACTCTTCCTTTCCCATGCTGGTTTGGCCTCATCTGTAAAACGGGGGGAGTACCAGTTCCTTTCTCACAAGGTTATGGTGCACAATGTTTGGTGGCGCCAGTGGAAGATGGGAATATGAATTGAAAGATTTAGGATTACGGTGCTGGGTGGGGCCACAGGAATAGCCGGGAAGGAAAAAAAAATGGAAAAAGAAAGGACAAAGGAGAAATAAAAATTGTTACCCCCCCCCCGCCTCTTCTCGAAATTAGAAAATTCCACTGGCAATGTGCGCTACTTCACACATGTGGATTCCCAGTTATCAGACCCTGGGTTCTAGCCCTGATTTGGGAAAGTCATGACCCTGTCTGCTGCTCTCTCCCTATCTATGAAAAGGGAATCGAAATGCCCCAACTAACTATTGTAGGTAAAGATGAACTAAGATAAATGTATGTGAAAGCCCTTTTTTCCAAAGCACCATACCCAATTTGGAGTTTTCCGGTCTCTTTTCAAAAGTTTTACCTTCCTAACAGTCCCAGGGCTATTTGAATTTATCAAGGCTAAGATCCTCCCCTCGGTTTCGAAATTCTGTCCCTTCCTACACACCAAAGCCCGCGCGCCGCGTCAGGAATCTTTTTTTTTTCCCCCCTAGTGAAGGCCGGGATTCCGGCGGTGTTGGAAGCCTCAGCCGGCCTCGCCGTGGCACTCCCGCATCGGCGCCCAAGTGGCTCGCGCCCGCCGCGGTGGGTGTGCCCCGCAGGCTGGAGGGCGCCGGGAGGGTATGCGCGCCCCGGAAGACGAGTGTGCGCCAGCCCTGGGTTGCACGCCCGGGACCCGGACTTGTGCACCCGAGGCTGCTGTGCGACACGCAGCCGGGGCGTGAGTCCGGTCGCTCTTCGCGCCAGCCGCGCTGGACTCCTCTAGCTCGCCAAGGTAAGGGGCTCTGCGACCCCTGCCTGGGGAAGTGGGTTGGCGACGGCGTCCCAGCACCCAGCCCCAGACTCGGTTTTGGCTTCGGAGCTCGGCCACTCTCCTCTGGCTTCGTCCCCCTCCCAGCGCCGCGCCCCCGGCTCCCTTTAAGGCAGAGGCTGCGGCAACCTGGGGCCGACCTGGCGCCCCCGCCTTGGAGCCTGAGCTCCGGGACATGGCAGGGAAAGGGATTGACAGACCTGCTCGGGCTGTCCATGGGTGGATGCTTATTCCCCTGTTTGCCGGGACCTGGCTCCTGGCATCCCAATTTTGGGGAGGGAGAACCGGTGGGCAGGGAGAGGCCGCGTTGTCCTTGCGGCTCAGGTGGTGCAGCCCCAGCCCGAGCGGGGCTCTGCGGTCAGGGATGCAGCTTGCGGGGCTGGGGCCGCCCTCCGCCAGTCTCCAGGTCTGCTGGAATCATCTTAGTCTCTCTCCTTTAGCAAAAGCCGGCCCTCACTTCCTACCGCGGTACCCCCTCGGCCCCTGGACGAACTTTCCAGCGCTCGGGTTGTGCTGCGACCTTGGGTGGAAGCAGCAGGGCCTCGGGGACCGGGTGCAGGTCGTGAGGGTGCCTTGCCGCGCTTGCTTAGCTCCGCTCCCTCTTGCTTCCCTCCTAAGGCCAAACCTTTGACCCCAGGTACTTTGTCGCTGCAGAGTGGCCAGTTACTTAGTGGGGAAGTTGGAAAGCCCAGCGCACGACCCTACACCGGCTCTTACACTGGGCCAGAGACTACGCTTGCCCCGGGCATCTGCCATTGCTGCAGGAACAGAGGGTCTGTTCCCCCTCACAGGCCTGGAGGGCAAGAAGACATTTTCCAGGAGAGAGAGGAGATCCAGCCCCCGCTCATGCTGTGACCCTCTGAGGCCTGGGCAAAGTCCTTTCCTCTTGATCAGATAGGGCCAGGGGAGGGTCAGATGCAGTCAAAGACCAGGTTGGGGGTGGGGGGCGTGGGGCATCTTGAATTAAATACGATCCCGGGGACCTGTCTGGATAATTTCATTCAGGGTTCCTTAGAGCCCCTCCAAGTATCAACACAGAACATAAAGCTAAGCTTGGAACAGCAAAGTCCACTCTGATATTGCCATCTCAAATCCAGCCCTCCTGCCCATGCCCCAAACTCCTCCCCATTGGACTATAAAGTGCCTCCAGGGGCAAAGAGTTTTGGGGAATGGCTCAGGATCTGCACCAGACTTTAATTCAATCAACAAATATTTACTCCGTACCAGGCACAGAGCAAGGTAATGAGATCAGAAATGAACAAAACTGGCATTCTCTGGCCTCATGGAGCTTGCAATCCATTGGCCAAGACTGACATGAATAAAATCACTGAAATAAATACAGAATTATGAATAGCACTAAATTCTTTGGAAGAAAAGGATGGGGTGCTCTGAATGCCTGTGATTACATCTAGTAGTTGCTCAGCCTGAAGGCTGGTAGGAGTTGTTAACTAGGTGAAGGGGGTGGGAAGAGACTTCTAGGCAGAAGGAACAGAATGTGAGAGGGCCCTGAGGCAAGTAGCAGCATCCAATAGAGGGACTGAAAGTGTTTATTTGGCGAGTACTGGGGCATGCCCCATAGTCCTGTGTCCCATTGACTGGGCCAGGCAGGGCCCTCCTTTCTCAGCCATAGTAATGGGCAGTTGAAGTCCTGCTGGGGTCACAGTGCATGGAGAGAAAGGGAGAGACTGACAGGCAGCTGGCTGGAGTCACCCCCTAGTATACCCTTACTGGCTACACCCTGGTCTGACACCTCTGGCCCACTCACAGTGCCAAGAAGCAGGGCTCTTTCTTTTCCTTTCCCTACTACCCATTGAGCTTACAATTGACCAAGGCCTCAGCTCCTTTAGGGAGATAACATGCTGGGAGTGGCAGCTCTTTCTAGACAGTTAAAATTAGAAAGAATTCATTGCCTAACAATGTAAAATTCCTTAGGGTGGCCCTCTTGGTATTTCCTAATCTGGGCCCTGCCTACCTTTCCAGCCTCATTTCTGGCCTCTGCTGCCTCCTCCCACGCCCACCCCACAATGAGCACCCTCTGTGTTCTACTCACAGATTACACTCCAGGCAGTTCCTGGAACACACATTGCCTCTCCATGTGCTCTCCTTTGTCTGAAATACTCTTCCTGCTTGTTCACCCAGTGAATGCTCACTTAGCCTTCAACTTCAACATTAAACTTCAAATATTTTCCTTTGGAAGGCCTTTTCAGGCCAGGCAGAGTCCAGTGCTGCTAATTCTTTGCTTCTGAAGCTCCTGGGACTTGCTTCTGTCACAGCAAGCATCAACTGCACCAAGCATCTGAAAAGTAGGACTCTCTCATATTTATGTCTAAAGTGCATGGGGGGGGGTGGGGGGGGAGGATAAAAAAAAAAGTGCATAACAGGGAGCAGGACACCTAAAAGGTGCTCAACAAATGCTCGGTGCATGGACACTATATCTGTTTTAGTACTTCTCATCTTTTTTTATTGGAGGTGGAATCATATATTCCTTTGAGATTTTTATGGATACTCTCCCCTAAATGCATATAAACCTAAAATATTTTGCACGGACTATCACACGATTCACAGACCTTCCAATCCCTCCACACTGACCCCGTTTCTGGAACTTTGGGCACTAATTTTACAAGAAACCAAGGCCCAGTGAGGAGGAATGACTTCCCTGAGCAACCACAGCTAGTTTAGAGGGTGGGCTCGAGCCTCTGACTTCCAGTGCAGGGCTCCTCCCAGCTCTCTCTGCTTCTCTTAGCTGAACAGCCTCCTTTCAACCCTGGCACTTTGTGAAGGCCACTGCTTATGGCTGGAAGATGGATATCTCGGTTTTGCTTCATTTCAGTAGTAGCCTAAGGTGTGACAAGGAGAAAAATCTTATTACGGGCTGAGTTGACAATTAGGAAGACAGATGGGGCATCTCCCTGGCCTGTTCCCCGCCCCTGGCCTGCAATGCTATTACATCTGTGTTAGCTGGAAGAGGGTCATGTGTGCTTTACAGTTTTCTCCTGGGCACCTGGAGAGGCCCATGTGGGCCAGGCTGGAAGACCCTTGGCTGGGATCTTTGAAATCAAGAGCTCAGCTCTTTGACCTTGTCAACAGCTTCTTTCTCCGCAGAACAAGCTAAAGAGGGAATGGGGGTCTTGCTTCCACTGGAGCTCTTGCTGCCTGTCCCCTGCTTTCTACAACAAGACACCTACTTCAGGCTGTATCATTCTTATCTGCAGATCAGGATCTTCATTCATTCATTCATTCATTTATCAAAACCACATTGAGTCTCTGCTCTGTGTCAGGCACTGTGCTGATTCCAGTTTATAAGGAATTGTCATGGAGTGTGTGCCTGTGCATTTGTGCTTCTGCTCTGCAGGGGAAAGAGAAAAGGTAACTTGTACTCCTAATTCAATCCATACTTGGGGAGGTAGAGTGCGGAGGACATTTAGGACTTCCTAATGCTGAGAATTCGCTCACTTTAAAAACTCTGATCTGGTACATCTCTGGGGGGCACTCAATTTCCTTAACTGTAAAATGGGTTTTTAACAAAGACTTCTTGCCTATCCCTGGGTTGTTATGTGGATACAAGGATCACATGTCAAATGGCTGGGCCGTTCAATTCTGTTTGTGAAATAGGCGCAGAACAGTGTAAGAATAGTGTGCATTTGTGTCAAGCACTGGCACATTTCATCCTTGCAATAAGCCCCAGTCTCTATATGAGGAAAGTGAGGCTCAGAGAGAGTTAAGTGATTTGCCCAGGGTCATGGAACTAATAAGCGATACAGCTGGGATTTGACGAGCTTTCTGTCTCTGTAGACTAGACCACTAGCCACTTTTTGCTATTCTGTAGTAGTGTTATGTGGGATAAGGCACAGGTTTGGAGGCCAGAGGATCCTGGGATTTAATCCCAAATCTGCTGCTAACTAGCTGTGTGATTGACAGCTGGACTCCTAACCTCTCTGTGCCTCAGATGCTAAACTGTAAACTCCCAGACCTAGAGTTTAGACTAAGAGGCTTCTAATAGGTCTTTCTGTGAACACCTTCCAGTCTACACAGATAATATTTCGAAGCAGGATTTAAAGGAAACAAGAGGGGCCCTCCTGCCAAAAATAGGCCTGTGGCAGTTTCCAGAATAAAATAAATGCTGCTCCAAGATTTCAAGTCGATGGTTAATTTGATACGCAGGCAGTTATAGATTGGTGGTGTCTGAAGAAGCTGTCCAAGGGCTCCTTCTCCAAGGGAAGAAGTCTATTTTTAAAAGGAACTCCTCGCTGTCTCACCCATGCCCTGGGCCCTGCCCCTCAAATAGGTTGGGGACACAAGTTTTGTGAGAAAAGATAAACCCCCATTCTCATCCCCCTTCCCATTTTTTTTCCCCCAAAAGTAAATAAAACTTATTGGTTGGATATTTTTTTTTATGTGGCTGTGGCTTTTTCCCTCTTTGTGTGGAAAGGATCCTTTGTGTCTGCAGTTTTCCTTTGGTATGTATTTCTAGTTTGTTGCTCTGACGTCAAGTGACAAGAGGGCAGAGAAATATCGGATTGGGGGAAAATTGCTCTATGCAAAGATAAAAGAGCAGTCTTTAGTGCCGACTCCCCTCCACAGCCTGGTTTCTGCGAGCCCAGGCCCAGTGGTCGGGAGAGCTTCAGCTCTCAGCTCTCAGTGGTCGGGAGAGTTTCAGCTCTCAGCTCTCACGTGAAAGCAATTTTGATTTTCGTAAGCAGGGTGCCGGGCAACAGGGCTGAGTGTTTCCAGGTGCCCTGTTCACTGGCAGCTCTTTAACCCCCATCCTCTTCCCCTTTGGCAAATGGAGCCATCCAGTTCTCGGGGAAAGGTTTGAAAGAGAAGGAATGTGGTTAGGTGGTGGCTGGATATAAGTCCAGGGTGGGTAAGGATCTAAATTTATTAGATACAGTATTCAGTATGTGGGGGGGGAGGGGGGGCACTTTGTCAATCATGTTGGAATATTTTAAGAGATCGTTTTGTGTGATTTCACATAAAGAAAGAAATAGCTATGTAATAAAGGACATCACCCTCCTTTCCCTCAAAAAAAAAAAAAAAAAAAAAAAAAAGTGGGATGGGGTAGGGATGGGATGAAGGGAAAATGGCTCCACTGTTTATGTGTCCTGTGAGCCTAAGCAGATTACTCTTAAGTTCACCAAACGTCAGTATTCCCATCTGTCAAATGGTGATGGTGATACTGACTTAGGGCTCTTCTCCAGAGGCTCCTTTAAGCTCGTTCTAATGGGGGATGGGGTGAGGGGGGTGAGGAGCCTTAAAGGAACTGTTGATATCTTGGCTGGAGTATCCCCAGGCCTAGTGGACAGGGCTCTGAGCTCCGGGCAGTGCCAGCAGGTCACTGGTCTTCACTCTGCGGCCACCTTTAACTACCAATGGCTCAACTCAGGACCTGCCTGCCCTACCACCCCCCTCACCTCTTTCTCTTAGCTCCAGTTCCAGAAAGGATCCCGTTGTCTGACCCGGCTCTCTGGAAGCTGAGTCTTTCTCTCCAGGTCACGTCTTGGCAGGTCTTTGGTCAGCTTGGGGCTGGACCAGTCAGATGGGAGGGGCAGGCAGAGGAGGGTCAATGCTACAGAACTTGGCCTTGTGATTTTGTCACCAACAGAAATCAGATATATTCATATCAAATTCAGTTGCTGCAGAAATCTTGAAATATTACTTAGGTTGCCATGACTTGAAATTGTAGTAATTATTACAATTGCTGCTAGAGCTTGTTATTTAATGCATTAATAAAGAACATATATTACTATATTACACACTTTTAAAATTTTAATAATTTTAATGAATTTAATTGGTTTCCTTTGTAGTCAATCCATGCGTTTTATTTTATGCATTTAAAAATATTCTGAGAAGACGGCTATAGGCTTCACCAGGCTGACAAATGGGTCTATGACACAAAAAAGCTAAGAGACAGTCACTCAGTAACTTTTAGCTCCCAATTTCCCATACTTCCTCGCCCTAACCTTTCTTATACCTATCTGTCTTGGTCTAATTAGTGGAAGACATTCTTGAGGAATTGTAAATTCTATTTAATAGTTTGGAAAATCTGCAAAAGCACTTAATTTGTGGTTTGGGTAGAAGGTTTTGACGTATATCCAGTGAGTAATTTACAAATCACAGGCACACGTGGGAAACCTTTTTAGGAATTCCTATCAGCCCACAAACCTACCAGTCCCTGCACTGATTGTCTGGCAGGTCCCATGCACACCTATACATCAAAACAGCCACCTAATGGACAGTTCCCTTCCTGAGAAATTAAGGCATAAGCCAATTGATGAATCACTGGATCGAATGCAAGCCAGAATCCTAGGAAAGAGTCAAAGTACAGGAGAAAGTAGCTTTGAAGTGGGTTCTGCAACCAAGGAGACAGAAGGGGTGGGGGTGGGGTGGGGTACATCCCCTGAGCTGGGAGTCGGCAAGGATGGCCAGAAGTTGATTTTGAGATTCAAGCCAGAAAAGGGAGACCATTACAGCAAGATTAGGTTAGAGGTTGGTGGTGTATAGGTCACTTTTACTGACTGCTTAACACGTGCTGGACACTGAGACAAGCCTTTTAAAGACAGCAGTCATTTAGTGTTCAGTAGCTGCATAATATGGTTTGACTGTTCTTATTCCCATTTTATTGGTGAACAAAGTGAGGCTCTAAGAGGTTCAATACTTGCTGCAGGTCACAGAGGTAATTACATGTTGGAGCCAGGGTCTAAACCCAGATCCATTCGGCCCAAACCCTTTGCTCTTAAAAAATACTACAGGCAACCACAGAGAAGACCCTGTATGGAAAAAGTCAGGCTGCCATTTTTTTGGGGGGAAGAGAGCGCTTACTGTCCACCCCCATCTTCCCCAGTCCAGCTCTCTAGCCTTTTGTCTCTTCCTACTCCTCCTCTCTTTCCTCCCTGCCCTTAAACCCTGCACACATGCTGCAGGCATCAAAATAGGATGAAAATGAAGAGCAAAAGCCATAGAATACTGCAGACTTGGGATGAGTCTGGCCGTGACCATGCTGAACCTGTTTTTGTTTCTGTGAAACGAAGATAATGAAACCTTCTTCCTAAATTTAAATATTCTTTCACTTTGGGGATACTGTTCTTTCCTTTGAGTGTCTCCCTCTCATCTTACACTGGGTGAAGTCTTCCTCATCTTCAAATGCCACCTTCTCTAGGAGGGCTTCCCTGATCCCCTCAAACCTGGCCTGTGGTCGGTAAGCATCACTCCTTATAGCAGCCCACCCTCTCCTCTTTTACGAATTCTCTGGAGTTACCCATGTGTGACTGTCTCCTCTGGGTATAAGCTTCCTCTCCACAGCCTCAGTGTTCAGAGCTGCATCTGGTGTGGCGTCCTTTTCAGTGGAACCTCAACAATGGCAGTGAATGATTGTCATCCTTCATCCCCTTTTCAGAGCCCCACTGCCCATTCTTCCACCCCCATTCACTATTTTTTTTTTAAAGATTTATTTATTTATTTCTTCCCCCCACCCCCTCATTGTTTTGCACTTGCTCGCTTCTGTGTTCTTCTGTGTCTGCTTGTCTTCTCTTTAGGTGGCACCAGGAACTGATCCTGGGACCTTCCAGAGTGGAGAGAGGCGCTCAATTTCTTGTGCCACCTCAGCTCTCTGGTCTGCTGCATCTCTTATTGTCTCTCTTCTGTGTCTCTTTTTGTTGCACCATCTTGCTGTGCCAGCTCTCTGCACAGAGTAGCACACCATGCAGGCCAGCACTCGGCATGGGCCAGCTCTCCATTCAGGCCAGCTCGCCACTTGGGCCAGCTTGTTTTTCACCAAGAGACCCCGGAAATTGAACCCTGGGCCTCCTATATGGTAGACTGGAGCCCAATTACTTGAGCCACATCTGCTTCCCCCCATTCACTATTTTTTTTTCTTTATTTTGTACATTTAATAATTGAAAATATAAACAATTAAAAACTAAAAACTAAACACATGAATAAATATATACATTTCTCAATTAAATGTAATGGATACATATAAATTTTTTTTTTGAATCAAACAATATATTACACAATATATTTGGTTCATAGTAACACATTCATACAGTATTTGTCCTTTTGTGTCTGGCTTGCTTCACTCAACATAATGTCCTCCAGGTTCATCCATGTTGCCATATGCTTTACGACTTCATTTCTTCTTACAGCTGCATAATATTCCATTGTGTGAATAGATCAGTTTGTTTATCCATTCATCTGTTGATGGACACCTGGGTTGTTTCCAACTTTTGGCAATGGTAAATAATGTGGCTATGAACATCGGTGTGCAGATGTCTGTTCGTGTCACTGCTCTCAGTTCTTCTGAGTATATACCCAGTAGTGGTATTGCAGGGTCACATGGCAAGTCTATATTCAACTTCTTTAGGAACTGCCAAACAGTCCTCCATAGTGGTTGTACCATTCTGCATTCCCACCACAGTGAAGAAGTGTTCCTATCTCTCCACTCCTCTCCAACACTTGTAGTTCTCTGTCTTTTTAATAGTGGCCATTCTGATAGGTGTGAAATGATATCTCATTGTAGTTTTGATTTGCTTTTCCCTAATCATGAGTGACGTTGAGCATTTCTTCATGTGTTTTTTTGCCATTTGTATTTCTTCTTCGGAGAAATGTCTATTCAAGTCCTTTGCCCATTTTTTAATTGGGTCATTTGTCTTTTTATTGTTGTGTTGTAACATCTCTTTATATATCCTGGATATTAAACCCTTATCAGATATGTGATTTCCAAATATTTTTTTCCCATTGAGTTGGCTGCCTTTTCACCCTTCTGACAAAGTCTTGTGCAGTGCAAAAGTGTTTAATTTTGAGGAGGTCCCATTTATCTACTTTTTCTTTTTTTGCACGTGCTTTGGGTGTGAAGTCCAAGAAACTACCACCTACTACAAGGTCTTGAAGATGTTTCCCTACATTTTCTCCTAGTAGTTTTATGGTCCTGGCTTTTATATTTAGATCTTTGATCCATTTTGAGTTGATTCTTGAATAGGGGGTGAGATAGGGGTCCTCTTTCATTCTTTTGGTTATAGATATCCAGTTCTCCCAACACCATTTGTTGAAGAGACTGTTTTTTCCCATTAGCGTGGGCTTGGTAGGTTTGTCAAAACCCAGTTGACTGTATAGGTGAGGGTATATTTCTGGATTCTCAATTCTATTCCACTGATCCATATGTCTATCTTTATGCCAGTACCACCATGCTGTTTTGACCCCTGTAGCTTTGTAATATGTTTCAAGGTCAGGCAGTGAAATTCCTCCCATATTGCTCTTTTTTAGAATACTTTTGGCTATTCGGGTGCACTTACCCTTCCAGATGAATTTGGTAATTGCCTTCTCTAATTCTGTAAAGTAAGCTGTTGGGATTTTTTTTGTTTTTGTTTTTGTTTTTGTTTTTTTTACCGGGAGGTCCCAGGGATCAAACCCGGGTCCCTCCATATGGGAGACGGACACCCAACCAGTTGAGCCACATCCGACCCAGCTGTTGGGATTTTGATTGGTATTGCATTGAATCTATAAATCAGTTTGGGCAAGATTGATATCTTCACGATATTTATTCTTCCAATCCATGAACACGGAATGTCTTTCCATTTGTTTAGGTCTTTTAAAATTTCTTTTAGCATTGTTTTGTAGTTTTCTGCATATAGGTCCTGTACTTCTTTGGTTAAATTAACTCCTAGGTATTTGAGTCTTTTTGTTGCTATTGAAAATGGAATTTTCCTCCTGATTTCCTCCTCAGGTTGTTCAGTACTAGTGTACAAAAACATTGCTGATTTTGCGTGTTGATCTTGAATACTGCCACTTTGCTGAACTCATTTATTAGTTCAAGTAGCTTTGTTGTGGATACTTCAGGATTTTCTAAATACAGGATCATGTCTTCTGCAAACAGTGAGGGTTTTACTTCCTCTTTTCCTATTTGGACGCCTTTAATTTTTTTGTCTGGTCTAATTGCGCTAGCTAGAACTTCTAGTACAATGTTGAATAACAATGGTGACAGTGGGCATCCTTGTCTTGTTCCTGATCTTAGGGGGAAAGCTTTCAACCTTTCCCCATTGAGTATGATGTTGGCTGTGGGTTTTTCATATATGCCTTTTATCATATTGAGGAATTTTCCTTTTATTCCTATCTTCTGAAGTATTTTTTATCAAAAAAGGATGTTGGATTTTGTCGAATGCCTTTTCTGTATCTATTGAGATGATCATGTGGTTTTTTCCTTCAATTTGTTAATGTGGTGTATTACATTGATTGATTTTCTTATGTTGAACCAGCCTTGCATACCAGGAATAAATCCCACTTGGTCGTGATGTATAAGTCTTTTGATATGCTGTTGGATTCGATTTGCAAGTATTTTGTTGAGAATTTTTGCATCTATGTTCATGAGAGAGATTGGTCTGTAATTTTCTTTTCTTGTGGAATCCTTATCTGGCTTTGGTATTAGGGTGATGTTGGCTTCATAAAATGTGTTGGGTAATTTTCTGTCCTCTTCAATTTTTTGGAAGAGTTTAAACAGGTTTGGTGTTAATTCTTTTAGAAATGCTTGGTAGAATTCACCTGTGAAGCCATCTGGTCCTGGACTTTTCTTTGCTGGGAGATTTTTGATGATGGATTCAATCTCCTTGTGATTGGTTTGTTAAGTTCTTGTATTTCTTGTTGTGTCAGTGTAGGTTGGTTATGAGTTTCTAGAAATTTGTCCATTTCATCCAGATTGTCTAGTTTGTTGTCATATAGTTTCTCATAATATCCTCTTATGATTCTTTTTATTTCTGTGAGGTCATTTGTAATTTCCCCCCTTTCATTTCTGATTGTATTTATTTGCATCTTCTCTCTTTTTTTCTTTGTTAGTCTAGCGAGGGATTTGTCAATTTTATTGATCTTCTCAAAGAACCAGCTTTTGGTTTTGTTGATTTTCTCTATTTTTCTGTTCTCATTTTCATTTATTTCTGCTCTAATTTTTATTATTTCTTTCCTTCTTTTTGCTTTGGGATTGGTTTGCTGTTCTTTCTCTAGTTTCTCTAGTTGTTCAGTTAAATCTTTGAGTTTAGCTCTTTCTTGTTTTTTAATATAGGCATTTAGGGCTATAAATTTTCCTCTCAAGACTGCCTTCACTGTATCCCGTAAGTTTTGATATGTTGTGTTCTCATTTTCATTTGTCTCAATATATTTACTGATTTCACTTGCAATTTCTTCTTTGACCTACCGAATATTTAGAAGTGTGTTGTTCAGTCTCCACACATTTGCAAATTTCCTGTCTGTTATTGATTTCTAGTTTCATTCCATTATGATCTGAGAAGGTGCTTTGTATAATTTCAATCTTTTTATATTTATTGAGAGCTGTATTGTGACCTAACATGTGGTCTATCCTGGAGAAAGATCCATGGGCACTTGAGAAGAATGTATAACCTGCTGAGTTTGGATGCAGTGTTCTGTTTATGTCTGTTAGGTCTAACTTGTTTATCATATTGTTCAAGTTCTCTGTTTCCTTGTTGATCTTCTGTCTAGTTGTTCTATCTAATGATGTGAGAGGGGTGTTGAAGTCTCCAATGATTATTGTAGAAATGTCTATTTCTCCCTTCAGTTTTGCCAGAGTTTGTCTTGTATATTTTTGGGGCACCCTGGTTAGGTGCGTAGATATTTATGACTGTTATATCTTCCCGAAGGATCGTCCCTTTTATTAATATATAATGGCCTTCTGCATCTCTTATCACTTTTCTGCATTTGAAGTCTGTTTTGTCTGATATTAGTATAGCTACCCCTGCTCTTTTCTGTTTACTGTTCGCATGGAGTATCTTTTTCCAACCTTTTACTTTCAGCCGGTTTGTATCCCTGGGTCTGAGGTGAGTTTCTTGTAAGCAGCATATGGATGGCTCATGTTTTTTAATCCATTCTGTCAGCCTGTATCTTTTGATTGGGGAATTTAATCCATTCACATTCAATAATATTACTGAAAATGCACTCTTTATTTCCTCCATTTTGTTCTTTGGTTTTCATATGTCATCTTATTTTAGTCTCTCTTTTTACTCTTTTGGTTATCCTTTCTGCTTTTCTTTCTTCTATACTCTCCTCTAAGCCTCTCTCTCCTGTCTTTTTCTTTCAGGTTCTAAGACTTCCTTTAATATTTACTGCAAAGGTGGGTTCTTTTGTGCAAACTCTCTTAGTTTCTGTTTGTTTGTGAATACTTTATATTCTCCTTCATATTTGAAGGACAGTTTTGCTGGATAAAGAATTCTTGGCTGGCAGTTTTTCTCTTTCAGTTTCCTAATTGTATCATACCACTGTCTTCTTGCCTCCATGGTTTCTGAAGAGAAATCTGCACTAAGTCTTACTGGACGTCCTTTGTACGTGATCGTTTGCTTCTTTCTTGATGCTCTGGGAATTTTCTCTTTATCTTTACATTTGGCATTCTGAATAATATGTGTCTTGGCGTCAGTCTATTTGGATTTATTCTCATTGGGGTACGGTGTGCTTCTTGGACATGTAAGTTCATTTCTTTCGTGAGAGTTGGGAAATTTTCAGCTATTATTTCCTCAAATACTCTTTCTGCCCTTTTTCCTTTCTCTTCCCCTTCTGGAACTCCCATGACACGTATGTTGTTGCGTTTTGTGTTATCATTCAACTCTCTGAGGCCTCAAATGTATTTTTGACTTCACCTATTGTGTCTTTCATTCCCATGAACTCCGTTACTTTTCTGTTCAGGATTTCAAATTCTTCTTTGCGTTCGCTCAATGACTTCTTGATGTCATTTATCTCTTTAACTATATTCCTTTCATCTCATTAATTTGATTTTGGAAATTTGAGCTCATCTCACTGATTAGTTCTCTAAAATTCTGCATCTCTTCTGGGACTTTGCTGTATTCCTTTTCTTGGGCCATATCTTCTATTTTCTTAGTATGACTTGTAATTTTTTGCTGGTGCTTAGCCATCTGGTTAGTTTGTATTTTACTTAGATGCTCTATCTCTTTCTCTTTTATGGGGTTTTAGTGGCAAGAGGCTGTGAGTTACCACAGCTCTTTGATTTTTGGCTCAATCTTGATTGTTAGGATTGTTCTGCTGGTTGCTCACAACTGGGCACTGGACCCAGTAATTGGTTGTAGAGTCGTTTCCTAGGGCCTTGGGCAGGGAGGCTATAGAGGCCAGGAAAAGCCTCTCTTACTTATTAATTTTCTTATGTGCACTTCCTTGGTCTGCCAGGAGATGGCGCTTGTTCGCAGCTCTCAATTCAGTGCCTGGTCGGAGCGTATTTGTTGTAACACAGACCAGATCAATGTGATAGAGCTTCTTGTCTGGGGGCTAAGAGCCCTGTGATTCAAACTTTCTGAGACAGTTCTCCAGACTTCTCTCGCAGGGCCCCCCTTTTCCCAGCTAGGAAGTATTTCCATTCCCTTCTGAATCCTCAACAATCAGTCCCTGTTAGTAGAGGAGGAGATTGGGAGGTTTGTATATTTTTAGCCCCTTGCAGGCTCCAAGGCAAACAATGGCGCAGCCCCACCCGGCCTGGAAAGGGCTCTCAGGACAGGGCAGATCAAACCTGGGAGTCAAAGGCAGGGTCAGTCCCAGGCTCTCTCTCCCCTCTCCCATGGAGACCTCAACAATTAGTCCAGGCTAGCAGAGAGGGAGGTTGCGAGGGTCGGATTTCTCCAGTCCTTCCTAGGCTCCCAGGGCAAACCGCCGTGTGGAAGGGTCAGTGAGGTTCCGCAGCCCAAATTTGCGGGGTCAGAACCTGAGTCAGCCTTAGGCTGTGTCCCTCTCTCTCCTCTTTCCGGAGTGGTAGATCCCTGGAGCCCCCTTTGTCTGTGGTCGCAGGCCCAGAGGCCCGAGAATTCTGAAGAGTATGGGGGAGGGTGCCGGCAGCAGCAGAAGCTGCTACTTTTTTCAACTCACGGTTCTGTGGTCGCGATTTCCCTCTTCTGTCCCTCTCTCCTCTGGGTGGTGTGCAGCCTTCACCTGCTGTCCTAAACCCTAGAAGATCTTTTTCGGGGCTGTTTCAGCTTGTCCTCTAGCTATTTTTCTGGAGAAGTGATTCCTGTGTCTTACTAGTCCGCCATCTTCCCGGTAGTCTCCCCCTATTCGCTATTAATACTGTGCCTCCAGTTGCTGGGTTCATAGGGCCTCTGTGTGGTAATATAGTGTTTAAGCTGGAGGAGATCCCTCCCCCTGGTTGCCTAGACCACTCCCCTCTTCTTACAGGACATTGAGGACTGACGAGGCCTGTGGCAGGCCCTGGGTTGCACAGAGAGCATGTGACTGAACTGGAGTGAGAGCTCCAGGCCTTTTGCTCCAGCGCACTGCGCTGCCCTGGCACTAATAGTGAGAAGCCTCTTCCACACTGGGAAGCAGGCCAATGTTTTAGGGGTGACGGGGCACGTAAGGGGCCTCCTGAGGAGCACCTGAAATCACATATTCTTCTGCCCTTGATTACTTGCCCCACCCTTGTGCCTGCCTCTGGGCTGCCCTTCCTTGACCTGATTTCTTCTCCCTCATTCTACCCCCATGCCCCTCGGCTTGGCCAGCTGCTAAATGGAGCTCTGTGTTAGTCAGGCCGTGGGTGGCCGCCTTCGGATGATGCCTGGTGGTGCCGAAGTCTCCTGCCCTGAGATCTCTGCCCACTGACTGAGGCCTGAAATTCCCTGCATTGGAGTCATTCTTTTGGGCTACTTGTTCTTTCCAGAAACTTAATGTTAAAATGCAAATATGGTACCTGGAAGGGGAACCTGTTAACCCATTACTACTAGGCCAGCTGTCTGGAACCAGTGGCTACACTGGGCTTTGGTTAAGTTATGGTACCTCCTTATTCTTCAGTTTCCTCATCTGTAAAATGAGAATCATAAGAGATTGCCTTATCGGGGTATCCCAGAGATGAAATGAGATAATTCATAGAAAGCATTTGGACGTAATGACTAGTCCATAAAATTAGCTCTTTTTTCCGCGTTCTTTTCTTAAATCTGCAGAAATATTTGGTCAATTCCCTAGCTGAAGACCTGGCTCTTGTTAGGTAATTTTTTAAAAGTATTTTTTAAGTAACATGGTCTCCTTTTGTTTTAAAGTTTGTTTGTTGTTTTTTATTTCTAATTATAAAGTGGTTTTGCACCTTGTTTTGTAATAAGTTGCCAGTCCTGCCCAAGGCTCTCTGTGTTCTTAGACTTATCATGGAGGAGACTCTGGGGGGAACACGAAGGGAGGAGGTGGAGGAAAAGAGAGCCAAGAAAGGAAAGTGTGGGAAACCCTGCCCTTTCACTCCTGCTGCTTAGATGCAGAGTCCAATTGGGTGGGAAGAACTCTGGGAATCCTGCCTGAAGTGAAGGGGGTGGACCTGATGACATTTCCCCCAGGTTATTTGCCTTCAAGGTGAGTTCTCTGAGGCTCTGAATTCCCCAGGAATGATGTCCTTATCCTTTCTTCCTATCTGGGCTTATTTGGCCTGGGGTGGGGGGTTGGGGGTTAGGGATGGGGACTGGAGTTTTTGTTTGACCCTCTGATGGTAGGTGTTGGTGTTGTTGGGTGTCATAAACTGCTTCTCTGAGGGGCAGCTGAGATTTTGAGAAGGTCAGCCAGGCTAGTTTCTCTGCCATTTCTCCTGAGACCATGAAGGCTCCCTTCAGCCTTACCAGGTAGAGGGCCTAGCCTCCTCAGCCTCCTGGACTGAACCCACCGAGGAGGGTGAGTGGGGGGTGGAAGCAGTGGGGTGAGAGGGGAGTGGGTAGGGGGGTACAGGAGTCTTAATAACCAGCAGAGTGTCTCACTGCAAGGTTTTCTGAAGGAGCATACACCTCTTCCCCTTGTCCTGACCCAAAAAGGCACATTATCTAGCTGAGAAGCTGCCTCGAGCAATGGGAATCATTGTCAGCCCTTCCCCATCCACAGGCCCACTGAGCTTCTCCAGTTCACTTTCCTGCCAGCCTCTGAGGAAAACTTATCCCTACCGTCATCCATCATATATCTTTCTGAAGCTGAGCCTGAGATGCTGAAAATCACTTTCCCCTAGACTCAGACACCTAGGAGCAAAAAGCAGCAGTTAATGCTGGTTCCCAGGGTCCAGAATCCAAGCAGCACTCTGCCACTGGCCTGACCACCTGGGGTGGGGGAAAGAGGGAAGAAAGCTGGAGCCATTCCCAATTATCTGCTATCAGCCTGGAGCCCAAAGGAGCCAGCATCAATCCCAGTCCAGAAGTAGGGCTCAGAGTTGTACCATTTTCTTGGTTGCCTATGATCTGTTACTGTCCTTTCTTCCCTCTGTCCTTTGTCCCTCCTAGCTTCCTCCTTCCCTCCATCCATTCATCCATCCAATAAATATTGACTAATCATTGGGCCAGGTACTGTGCTAGGCAAGGAGCTTACAACCCAAATGGGGAGACAAATAATCAAATAAATAGTTACAAGACAATTTGATTAGTGCTAGGATAGATGTTTTACAGGGAGCTGTGGGAGCTCAGAATTGGGAATCCTGAGTGGTTGTTGGGGGGTGGGGGAAGAGGATGCTGGCCAATAAAGCTAAGTAGGAGTTAGGCCTAAGTAGGAGTTAGAGATGGAGGAGAGAGGAGCAGGGAGCAGAGGGCAGGTTAAGAGAGCCGCAGAGGTACTGTGCATTGAGAAAGCTCAAGATAACCACTTATTCACTAGGCTTTGGTTTTCTCCCCTGTAAAATAAGGAAAGAGTACCAATGTAATAACTGACCTTTCTTCCAATTTATGATCTACCAGAAAGATCTAACTATGCAGAAACAGCTGCAATGCGAGGCAGAATGTGAGAAGTCCTAGAATCGTTGCAAATATGGTGGTGGAGTGTGGGAAGTAGCTTGTTAATTGAAATTAATATTTAGGCTTAGGAAGAATTGGAGAAGAGGTGCATTTTAAGCAGCTCTTTGAAGGATGGGAAAGACTCAGAAGAGAATACAAGAAAGGGCATCCTAAGGGGCTGGTACAGCATGGGCAAAGGCATGGAGGTAAGGCTCAGGGTGAGGTGTGGATGCATTTGTGAGAGGCAGAGGCACTGAAGAGGAGGCTAGAAAAGTGGTGTTTTAGTTTGCTAAAAACTGTTGGGAGCAATATACCAGAAATGGGTTGGCTTTTATAATGGGAACTTATTAAGTTCCAAGCTTACAGTTCAGAGGCCATGAAAATGTCCAAATCAAGGCACCATCAGAGATGCTGAGTCACTGAAGGTCGTCGATCAGGTACATGGCGGCATCATCTAAGGATGCTTTCTCTCCCAGTTCAGCTGTGGGCCGTCAGGCATATGGCTCATCTCTCCCCTTCCTCCAGGGCTCATGACTAGTTCTACTTCCAGCCGCTATGGCTGTTGTTTTCCTCTCTCCCAGACTCCTCTCTGAGCTCCTGGGTTCCTTCTCTCTGTTTCTGCAGCTTTTTCTCTGTGTGTCTGTGACTTTTTAGACCTCCAAAAGACTCCAGTAGGAGGATTAGGACTCATCCTGGTTCCACAATCAAAGGCCCTTGATTGAAGCGATCTAATCAAAAGGTCCCATAACTGAATCTAACCAAAAGATCCCACATATAATAGGTTTATATGCACAGGACTGGGTGAGCATAAGAACATAATTTTCTGGGGGCCACAGAAGACTCAAACCAGCACTGGTGGGCTGAGACCAGCTAACTGGGCACACAGGTGGCATTTAGTCTGCATGCAGGCAGCACAGTGTTAAAAAAAAAAAAAATGAAAGAAAGAAAAGAATTGTTAGGTGTCAGTATTTAAAAACAAGATTCCACATAGATCCACATTCTTGACTTCTCTTGAAAACAATTGGATGGTCTTGAATCTGGCAACAGGTCTGACCATCCTGGCCAGAGGTGAGGTGAGTAGTGGCTTTTCAGACAAAGTTGTTTCTCCCACTGGCCGCTTAGCCTGCCTGAGATCCCCACCATTCAAGTCACTCTAGAGTTATTACATTGAGCTCCAAAAGCTCTTAAGAAAATACAGAAGGAGAAAGAAAATTCTAAACCTTCATTATTGTAATCCCTTTACCAGATTAAGGAATAAATTTTAGTTGTAGAGAAGCAGTTAGGTGGGGAAAATGATGCATGAAGGCTTGGGAAGGACCTCTAGGAAGTGATGGGTGGGAGCAGGACACCTCGAAAGATGGGGGTGATGGGACCCAGGGGTGGGATGTTTGCCCACTGCTCTCAGTCATGGTGTTTGCTGGGAAAGGACACCCAAACACCTGTTCTTGGCAAATGTTTATTGCATCATAAGATATTTACTACTTTACTTTATTAAGCTTAAAAAATTGGACTCTTGAACAAGATGAAATATGTGTGTGTTTTACTGTTAAGGAAACTAATGGAAAAGGGGAATTTTTTGAATAATTTTTGGTGTGTGTGTACGTGAATGTGTGTGTCCTTTACAGTTTGAAAGGCTCAATTAGAACACTTTTGGGAAACTGTTTTATTAAAAAATTATTTTAAAAATTGTACCAGTTAGTTGCAAACACTTAAAATAATGTAGAAGCATGTAAAAGAGAAGGTTCAAAACTGTCAAGAATTGGTGGTTAGGGCAGATGGGACAGTTTGGAGTGTATCGTTCTAGACTTGGCTATATAGCTACATGATATATAACTATGTAGATATCATGATCTAGAATATAATTCAATATCCTTATGTAGCTCTAGATATATTCCCATATATCTCTGGATATACATTTTTAAACATGAAAATGTAGTTATGTTTTATGTATGGTTCTGCAGTGTTTTCCTCCTGATGCTCTATTTTGAACATATTGCCTGTCATTACATCATCTGTAGACCAGTGTAAAGAAATGGGAAACACCACTGGATTAGAAAGAGCTAGTTTTGAATCCCGGCTATGCCCCTCTGAGCCTTCATTCCATCTTTCATAAAATAGGGGTAATAATTCCTTCCTTCCAAGGTTACAATGAGGATTAAATAAAATGCTGATGTGCTTGGCACAGTTTCTTGGATATTGGGTGACCACATACAATATCCCCACATACAATATCCCTACAAACCCACAGAGCTCGTTGCACCACTGAGAAAAAGCAAACCTTCTGGCCCTGTTACGTCTTCCATTCTTTGGATTCCTCATTCTCCACCCTTGACCATCGGGTAGGTGAGTGGGGACGTGAATCTGGGATGAATTAGACTTTTCACAGTGGAGTTTAAATTCCTCTTTTTAGTTTTGAGTAACATTAAATTCTCAAACAGTTCATTAACAAATGCATTCAAGTTTTATTTAGGACCTCTTCCCTGGAATCACTTTTATTTATTCAGCTGCAAGAAACTTCCTAAAGTAAGGTATGTGGTTTTCCATGCTAGGAAGCCTGAGGCCTGTGCTGGTTCCTCTTGGGGGTAGGGGCTCCCTCTTGCCAAGTGGGACAAGTCAGCCCCTCTTAGCACAAGGTCTGTTTTAAGCCACCAAGTTCGTGGTACTTTGTTTTGACAGCCCTGGAAAACTAATACAGCATCTTTAGCCCTTTTTTTGTCCTCCAATCAGTGGTACACCCTAAATCCTGCTCTGGTACCCCAGAGAGTTCCTCTCTCCTAACTCAGGTCACATCTCCCTGGCCCTTCATTCCCATGTCCAGCAAGTCAAAACTTACCCATTCTGCTTCCCAGTTTCTCAGAGAACATAGCTGAGAGAGTCATTTGATAGACTCATTTCCATAAATTAGCATACTAGTCTAATACATTTATTTAGCCCATAAAAATATAATGCAAGTCACCTTTTAAATTTTCTTGTAGCACATTAAATAAAGTAGAAAGGAAATAGATAAAGTTAATTGTAATTATGTATTTTTATTTAACCAAATATACCTGAAATATTACCATTTTAACATGTAATCAATACACAAAAATTAATGAGATATTTCACTTTCTTTTTTTCATGCTAAAGTGTTCGAAATCCAGGGCATATTTTACAGATACAGTACGTTTTATTTCAGACTTGCCACATTACCAGTGCTTAGTAGTCACTTATAGTTAGTGACTTCCATATTAGGCAGCAGAGTTATGAGCCTTCACTGCTAAACCAAGAGTTAATTTGGGATGGCTGGCAGGGTGCTTTGGGGGCACTTTTGTAATCGGGGAGTCTTTGGGTGGGGTGGCTGCTCAGCAGACTTGTCATATCACATCATGGCTACTCGTGCTGTCCTCCCTTTGAGCTTGTGTGTATGGATGGCTTGACGTTAAAAATATTCCCCTTACCATTATGCCAATGCCCATGCTAGTTGTGCCTTCCCTTGCACCCTACATTGCCCCTCTTAACTCCTTTTACTCTTGTAAACTTCAATCTTGGATTGAACTTTACCATCCTTTTTCACTGATACTGCTTTAGGTCTGCTGGATCTGTTCTGTTTTGTTTTTTTAAGATTTATTTATTTATTTAAATTCCCCCTCCCCCGAGATGGCTCCCTTTTGTCTGCTCATTGTCTGCTTGCTGTGTCTGCTCATTTTCTCTAGGAGGCACCAGGAACCGAACTTGGGACCTCCCACATGGGAGGCCAATGCCCAACTGCCTGAGCCACATCTGCCCTTTGCTGGCTGCATCATCTGCTGGTTGCAGTATCTGCTCATTGTGGCAGTTGTGGCTTCTGCTGGTTGTGGCATCTGCTGGCTGTGGCATCTGCTGGCTGCGGCATCTGCTGGCTGCGGCATCTGCTGGCTGTGGCAATTATGGCATCTGCTCGTTGTGGCGTCTGCTTGTCTTTTTTTATAGGCACCAGGAACCGAACCTGGGACCTCCCATGTGGGAGGCAGATGCCCAGCTGTTTGAATCACATCTGCTCCCCTGGACCCATTTTAAATCCTTGCTCTTCTACCTCCACTGCTGCTTGGCAACCCTCTCGTCTCAGTTGTCTCTTATGCCGATCCCCTCACTGACTGTTGCAAACCCCATCTGCTCTCCTCAACTTCCCAAATCCATTCACAAGCACCTCTGTGTCACATTTAGCTTTCTTCCTACTTTACTAAAAAGGTGGAGTCCACGTGACTTAACTCCCTTGTCTTCACCTCACTATTTCTCTCCATCTTGTGCTCTCCGCTCCCTTGTCAGAGCCAAGCCTTTAAAACCTGCCCTTTCCACCTCTAGAAACTTGCACCCTCAATTGACCTTTGGGTGAAGAGCCATAGACTCTGGAGCCAGATCTTTTAGCTTCAAATCTCAGATCTTCCTACTGCTAACATGGTTAAGTTATTTGACATTTCGGTGTCTTAGTTTCCTCACTGCAAAAATATGACTAATAAAAGGACCTCACGCCTATGGCGGTGGTGAAGATTAAATTCAAAGAGGTGTTCCACCTAAGACTTTAGCAATGTCTGGAGTAAATGTCAGCCCTTAAGCCACCTTCTCTTTCTTGTGTCTTCAGTCCCTCCCGCTCCCTTGGCCTGCAGACATGCACTCTTCTGTAGAGTGCACCTTCTCCACCTCCAGTTGCCACCTCCATAGTGATCACATTGATGTGGAGGACTCAAGAATCTACGTCACTAACCTTTATGTTTCTCCCTGTCCCTGCTGGGCCACTCTCTGTGGATGAAACCTGCTCAGGCAAGCTCAACACATCCCAGGATGAACTCTCCATTCTCCTACTCTTGAATCTTTTTCCCCTCCTGATTTTCCCCACCACTCTCTAGTCCCCTTGGTTGAAACTCTGGAATTTATATCCAACTCTCACTCCTCCTCTTTTATCCAGTGCCTGAACCGAAGTAAATGCTCAGGGATGGAAGGTTCGCTGATGGATGAGTCTTTTTTTCCTTGGTTTCCCTCTAGTTCATCACCTTCTTTTAATTCCCACTGCAGATACTGTGGTAAGCATTTTATATACCTCATTCCATTTAGTCTGCGCAACACTGTAAGGAGGAGATAATTAGTTTTCTTCCTGTTTTACCTATGTGGACTCTGGCTGTGGGAGGTTAGAGAACTAACTAAACATATAACTGGTTAAGTAGCAGATCAGGGATTCAAACCCGGAGCTGCCTAACTCCAAAGCCCACACTCTTAATCTTTATGCTCCTGCCTCCTGGTAGTTCTACTGCTAGGCTCTGCCCATTCTAGATTTTAATGAGTATTGGATGCTGAACCCCGAGTCTGTACAGGGGTACATTCTTATGTGCCTGTTGCTGAGTGTTGGTGTTATGTTTACTCTGCCCTTATCCATTGCTGGTTCATTTGAGTTGGTCCAGGTCCCTGCTGTGAAAGGAAGAGCCCACTGGTAGGAATCTTCAGAGAGGGCACCTGTTTCCCTTTCTTCAGGCCTCCGTCTCCCCATATGTAAAAGCAGGGAATTGGACCATTTAATTTCAAGAGCCTGTCTAGCTCCCATGTTCCACGAATCTGTTTCATGGTTCTACTTCTCTGGGTCCTATTATATGCTCAGCACTGATGGGTACTATTGGACAATGCAGAGAAAACATGAGAGGTATTGCCCCAGCCATCAAGGAGCTGACAATTATTCAGGAAGACAAAGCCAACATTCATGAAGGTGCTGACAATGTGCAATATTATGTAATTATCACTGCACTTTCAAATTTATACATTTGTGATGGTTCACTGAAGGAGAAGAAATGTGGCTGTTCCCTTAAAAGAATAAAAAGAAAAAGGAGCAGTTTGTGAAAAGCAGTAAGTCTGGCCAGTCATCTCGCCAGACTTGCTACTTTCTCTTCCCTCTCAAAATCATTCGCTCATTCTGTCAATTTTTACTGAGCGTCTACTAATGGGCCAGGCTCTGGGGACATACCTCCTCATGGCAGCCAGAGTTCTATCTAAAACTCAGCCCTCATTTTGGGCCACCTCCCCCACTTAAGAAACTTTGAGGGTTTCCTAATTTCTACAGAAGAAAATGAACTGAACTCTGACCACTGCCTACCCATCCTCTGCTCCTCGCCCTGCCCTCTGGCCTGGATGGCTGGTAGGTTCCATCTCTGGATAGAAGGCTGCTTCCTCCCCTTCCTCCTCCTCCATCTGCCTGGTAAACCTCTGCTTATACTTCAAAGCCCAGCTTGAATACCCAGCTAAAAAACCATGGGATGTTTTCTGATCCTCCACAGGGCTTCTGGGGCCTCTGTAATGCCTTAGCCACTCCTCTGTTACACTCTGTGTCCTGGTTTAGGTCTCTTTTTCCTATTGTGGACTGGGAGTTCCTTGAAGGAGAGAACTCTGGATCTTATTCACCCATGAATCCACAGAAGCTAGCCCAGTGCTTAAACAATAATTTTTGATGCCTGGATGATTGAGCATGATCTGTAGAGGCTGGTCTTTGAACAGAGAAGACTCTTTTCTTCCCCAGGCTGCTGGACTATTTAACTTCATGCCTTGTGGTCTGTGGAGGTTAACTTGATGATCGACGTCCGTGAACAGCAGTGGGTAGATTTGGCCAAGAGAAGCTCATTTGGGCCCTGGAGGAGGGCTTTGAAGAGCAGTGGCAGTTGAGACCACACACCAGAGAGGCTGCGGTGAAGGGAGCATTTGTGCTGGGCCTGGCAGGCTGGGGAGCTTTGTGTTTCAGGGTACAAGTAGGTAAGTGTATGGAGCAGGCTCAGGAAGCACACACACGCCGAGAGGCTGGGCCCCAAATGCCTTCAGAGCTGGAAAGAAAGGGAAGCACTGTGTGCTGGCTGCCGGCCAAGGGAAATATTCCAGTTGTTCTCCTATTTTGAACTATTTGAGCTATTTTCCTATTCCTGTTTTGAACAGCTCCCTCTTTGAAAGAAGTCCTGAAATGAAAGTCTCTCCCCTCACTCCAACCCACCACGCCTGCCAATTTCGAATCGTCACCTTCAAAATTTTAATTAATCCATTCATTCATGCAACACTGTACATAAGTGGGCCAGCCCCATCCTAGACACTAGGGAGACAGAAACGAAGGAGACAGTCCCTGTCACTTCGGGCTCTTTCACTGATGGTCAGGTGTCCAAATCTTCGTGGGCCCTGGCTCACTCCTTGGCTCTGGCCTGGTCCCCTCTGCTCCTGAGCTTCTTGCCACGAGGCCTCAGACTGCACCCGCCCCTTCTCCACCTCTCCCCCCTGGCCTTACATTCTATCACCTGGCAGGTTCACCTCTTATCAGCCCGCCGCCCCTCCTCAGGCTCTGGGGGGCAGGCCCATGCCTCAGTCTAGGCCATTCAAGGTTAGTCAGGAAACCCTGAATTCAGCCCTAGCTCACTCTTTTACTACCTCTGTGTCTTTGGGCAAGTTACTTAACCTCTCTGAGTTTCAGTTTCCTAATCTGTAAAGTGGAGAAAATAATACCTAGCATAGAGCCTTTGAGAGGATAAATGGTAATAGTATGGCACGGCATAGTACCCAGCATATGGTAACTCTCAATAAATAAGTATGACTAACGTTAATAGAACACTTACTATGGGTCTGATGCACTGCTAAGTTCCTTACTATCATCTCAACAACCCTGCAAAATAGGTATTATTATCTCTATTTTACAGATAAAGCACAAGATGATTAATTGTCTGTCCAAGGGCTATAACTAATAAGCAGTGGGCTTGAACTCAGTGGACCTGATTCCAAAGCCTGAGCTCTGAATCACAGCTGCCACTTTTACTGTTTGACTCCTTGGGCCTGATTCCAGATCCAAACAGGTCACATGTGTAGAAGAAAGCCTGTGTGGGCCCCTGGAGGCCGCACCAAGGTGGGAAGTGCTGTCTCTGGAGATGTAACGAAATCGCTTCATTGACTGAGACAGGGCAAAGTGGTTAAGAGTAGGGGTTCTAAGCATTGAGATGCCTAGTTTATCATCATCATCATTATCATCATCATCATCAATTTTATTGAAAAGTATTCATTTTAAGTCCCTTCTCTTCCTCTCCTGGCTATAATCATCAGCCTCTTATGCCTCAGTTTCCTCAGATGAAAAATAGGGAATAATGATACTTACCTCATGGGTTACTAGGAAGTTTAAATCAGTTAATATAGGTAATGCTCTTGGTGTCTGGCACAGACTAAGTGCTCAATAAATGTCAAGTATTACCACATTTCTCATGTCTTGATTTATACACACACACACATACATTCTGCTGTTTTTGTGACTCCGTCTAAGCTGTGGGCTATACAAGGGTAGAGCCCCAGACTTTCTCAACTTCTCCAGCACCAATCTCAACCTCAGCATGGTATCCAGTACACAGTAGGTACTTAATAACTCATTCAAGATGTGCTTCTTGAATTTACATGGAAGAAGAAACATTTGGGCAGGGCTGGGCAGTTTAGAAGAGAAACAGAGCTCCTCTTCTAAATAACACAAGATGGATGCACTGCATTTCTCTGATTTCACCTATCTGAGGTGGGGACAGGAGGAATGAGTGAAGCAGGAATCTCGTTGATGGTTAATTTCTGTTTAATAATACGATGCTCTGTTGATGAGACCGAATACTCAGCAGGCATTTTATGAATATGGAACAAAAGCATAAACCGTATATTGACCAGGTCATTGGCTCTGATTGGCCATGCAAATTGGATTGAAGTGAAATTGCCAAAGTATTTGTAGTCTGGAAAAAACAAAGCCATGTAGATCAGTACCATAGCTACTGTCACTGGACAGGGGAGGGTGTTTGTATTCGTGGATCTGGTGAGGACCCAAGAGTCTAAATATAAAGTAGGTAGCCATGGTGCTTCATGTGGAAATGAAGAAGTAGCAGGATGGCTTTGTAGGCATATGCACAAGATGGCCGAGTCTGTGGAATCAGTAAGCTGGATGCTTGACGTGCTTGTTCCTGTGGGCCGAGTGAAGGGAATCATCTTCTTCTTGGTCCTGTGACACATACTTCTCTAAAGTTCTAGCCAGGGAAAGCTGAGGCGTCAGCTGCCCGGGTCTACTCTAGGACAACGAGGGCCCAGGCTACACAGTAAAGAACTCACCCTCCTTCCCCTTGCCCATGTTAATAGCCATGGGGTTTATATCTGAGGAAGAAGAAAATAAATAATGACTTAAAGGTTGATGGTAAGTAAGCACACATATTTTGGTGTCAGACAGAACTAGCTTTGAGTCCAGAACTACCTTTGAGACCGGTGTCTGCCTCTTGCTGGCTGCCTGAGGTGGGAGAGTTACTTAACCTCTCTGAGCTTTTGTAAATGGGGCTAATAAAAATGTCAACCTCACCAGGTTGTCGTGATGATTAAAAGAGTTAATGAACATAAAGCACTTAATGTGGGTTCCTAAATAGAGGAAGCACTCAATAAGTGGTAGCTATTATTATTTCCAATAATTTCCAATAATTCACTGGAGGTTTAAAATGCATGCATATTTTAATAATCACAGCAACATTTGTAGATATTTTGGGGAAAGGAGCCTAATATGTGTGTGTATACTATATGTAGTTATATATACATACATGTAATATACGTGCACATACTATACTTACTGCATTACTGGTGATGTTTGATGGCCATGGAGATTCAAGGGGCCTTTGTACAACCTAGCAGCTCCCTGGGGATTTTTTTTTTTTAAGATTTTATTTATTCATTCATTTATCCCCGCCTTGCTGCTTGTGCTCGCTGGGTCAGCTAACCACGCCATGCGGGCGGGCTTGCCCTCACCAGGAGGCCCTGGGAACCGAACCCGGGGCCTCCCATATGATAAACGGGAGCCCTACTGATTGAGCCACAGCTGCTTCCCGTCCCTGGGGATTGACACACCAAGGCGAGGTGTCATTGGTCCACCTAGTCTGGCCTTGTGGAGTACATGAGAGCCAGCTCAGGGTGAAGTGTAATCTCACGCAGTTACTCAACTGGAAATGTGCTACTTCTTAGTCTCCAGCTCAGGAAACTAGCCCATAAAGATTGATCTGGCTTCTCATAAAACCAGAGCAACTGGTATCTGAACCCTGCCGCAGTGCTTTCCAGACATATGACATTCTTAGGTATACACAGGTCCCCGATTTCACTGTATTGTGTGTTCCTAAAACGTTGGCCAGGGAAGAAATTCTTCTGCTTCTCACCATCAAACCCTTGTATCTTCCTTCCCTCAGAAACAGTGACTACAACTCCTGTCTGTTTTCTACATGTCAAGTACTGTGTTAAGACCAGGCCTCAACAGTCATAACAACAGCCTTATAAAGTAGATTGCACTATTTCATACCCTTTTGTAGCCGAAAAGACTGACTCAAAGAGGTAGAGGGACTTGTCCAAGGTCATGCAGCTTGTAAGCATAGGGGCTAGGAATTGTGCCTGGGTCTGGTGGACTCCTCTTCCCTTGCCAACCAAACACACCCAGATCTCACAGCCTTCCTGCTTACCCAGAGCTGCTGCTGGGACCTGCAGCAGCAGCATCTCCCAAGACTTAAAACTGCAAACTCTCAGGCCCCACCCCAGACCTCCTGAACCAGCATCTGCATTTTAACAAGATAAGCGATTGACTTATATGCACAATAAAGTTTGAGAAGCACTGAAATGTAGTTTACAGCATTAAAAAAAAAAAAAAACAAACACCAAAACTTTTTATTGTCATAACTCAAAATTTCCCATTTTAACCACTTTCAAGTGTACAATTCAGTGGCAGTAATTACATTCACAATTTTGTGCTACCCTCAGCACCATCTATTACCGAAACTTTTTCATCACCCCAAACTGAAACTCTGCACCCATTAAGTAATATCTTCCCACCCACCCCCACCCCAGCCCAAGGTAACCTGTAAGCTTTATGAATTCACTTATTCTAGGTAACTCATATACGTGAGCTCGTACAATATTTGTTCTCAAGGTTCATCCATGATGCTGCATGCATCAGGATTTCATTCCTTTTTATGGCTGAATAATATCCCTTTTATGTATAAACCAATTTTGTTTATCCATTCATCAGTTGATGGACACCTGGGTTGTTTTCATCTTTTGGCAATTGTGAATAATGCCGCTTAGGAACATTGGTGTGCAAGTATCTGTTCAAGTCCCTTACAGCATGTTTTATAACAGCAAGCTAGAGCAGTGCTTCTCAAACTAGAGTGTGCTTGTTCAAACATAGATTTCTACCCCAGAGATTCTGATATTGTATCCATTGCTTATTCCATTTGTATCCATTGCTTCCACTATAGGGGGTCCTCAGGGTAGGTATAACAGTGGGATTCAGGCAAACTCTTGGATCACACCTTGGCCCAAAGTGAATCATGGTTTATATCTGCCATTAGGGGAACTCTAGGCTGGACTTGGTCCTCTACCGAGTCATTGGCCCAGGACCCCTCTGTTTCTGGGGAAACTGCCCCCCCTTGGTTCTGGAGTTGCATCTCTCCCAAGTTAAGCTAGACATAAGCCATGGATCCCAGTGTCAGCCATTCCAGCCTCCCTCCACCCTGCCCTAGTGAACAACAGAAAAATAAAATTAATTTGTAATCTAAAACCCTTGTATCTGGCCTGAAAATATGTTTTTCTAATGGAAATTCTGTCCGAGTGCTAGGTCTGCAAAGAACATTTTCTATAAAATTGGCAACTGTGTAATTTGAATGCTGCTATCTGATAAAATAGCAATTAAGCACCTCAAGACTCCTTGGAACTTTCAAAGATTATTTGAAAAGTAATTGTGTTTTATTGATTAGATAAATTTTAAGTTAATTAGAAAGCCACTGCATTTTTTAGCCTTTTTGGCAAATAAATTTATCTTATTTATAGATGTATTTCATCCCCCAAAATATTATTTATATTTTAAAATCATGTGATATGTAATGAGCATGGATGATGATGGGATTTAATACTAGACTCAGCCCTTTACTAAATCCTTGTATCTGATTCCTTCTCTTTCTCTTTAGACTCCAATGGTAATTTGCTTCCTAGACAGTTACAGAAATAAAGCCCAAAAGGTAGAAAACACTGTAGTTAAGAGCTTGGGCTCTTGAGTCAGACAAACATCAATTTGAATTCCAGTCCTTCCACTTACTTAGCTTTGTTAAGTTTCTGAACCTTTCAGCTGTGAAAAGAATATAATAACATCTATCTAATATGGTCATTGTGAAATCAAGTTAACAGTTGTACAATATGGAACAGTATAACAGTATCTGGCTAATAATAATTATTGTTATAACAATACAAATTTTGCTACCCTCCTCCTCATTATTAAGCCTCAGTTTTCTAATCTGTAAAATGGGCGTTACTGGAAATAAAACATTAACATTGTAGTAGCCAAAGCTCTGCTTGTGGAGCTTTCTAAAGAATTTGCTGCTAAGGAAATTTCTGTCATAGCTTGCTTGACTGTCGCCCCACTATTAGTATGCAGATGGGGGTCATCTGATAATGAGAAAGCACTGGGTTCACCTTGCGGAAGAAAGAGACTAACCAAGGGTAGGATACTAGATGATGCCAGAGGTGAGGGAGTCAAGTGAATAAAGAGCCAGGTAGAAGAGTTTGCATAAGGGATGTTGGGGAACAGACAGCATGCTGCTTCTTGAGCAGTTGCTTTGCTGGAAATAGGTATTGAAAGTAGCAGAGGTAGGAAAGAACAATGTAGGACTTTTGTTTTGGCTTAGGAATGCACTTCCTCTTTGGTGTTTTCTCTAGAGACTGCAGTTTGGATTGTTTCCAATTAATTTTTTTCTACTTAACTGCTATTTCTTTGAACACAACTCTGAACTCAGACTGGGCCATGAGTCAGCCATCTTTGCTTTGTTTATATCGTAATTGTGACAGTACCATCTGGCTTTGAGTGAGGATGGTAAAGAGCTTAGTACAGAGTAAGTGCTTAATTGATGTTGGCAACTGTTTTTTATTGTTGTGCATCTTACCCTGTAGCCAGGGCCTGCAAGCAAAGGTCATCAATAGGAGTATGAGCTGTTCTCTGGCACTCTGTATGACAATAAAAACTCCATTATTCCACACTTAAATGGGGACACCAGCCACATTACTTGCTTTTACAGAAACCATCAATTCTGTGCCTTTCAGTATCACACTGCAGACCAGTGGTGCCAGCATGAGGTATATAAAGGAAAGCACTGGCTCTAGAAAGCAGAGTCTGACCTTGGCCCACTGTGTGATATGGGCAAGTCATTGAACCTCAGTTTCCCCATTAGTAAAAGAGGGTGATGTCCAAGAGCCTTTCCTGTTTCATGTTTCCCTGGTCCCAGCAATAGATAATCAATAGGACTTATTGAGCACTCACCACCTGCAAGGCCCTGGACTGGTGCCCTGAAGGTTACCCAGAAGCATCAAAGAGCCATATAATCTAGCTGGAAGAAAGGATGTGTGCAGATTTACCTAATTAAAGCCTACCTGTGCTATGTTCCAAATGCCCAACCATTTTGTGACACCTTTGAGCTGCTGTGGAGTGCTAAAAATATAGGATGTGAGTTTTGGAAACACCTTTTCTTAATTATTTGACCACATTAAAACAAAACAATGGGAGGCGGCTGTGGCTCAATCAGTGGGGCTCCCGTTTACCATATGGGAGGCCCGGGTTCGGTTCCCGGGGCCTCCTGGTGAGGGCAGGCCCGCCCGCATGGTGCGGTTGGCTGACCCAGCGAGCACGGGCAGCAGGGGGGGGATAAATGAATAAATGGATAGGGACTTTGAAAAAAAATAAATAAATAAAAATAAAATGGGTACAATAAAAAATAAAAAAAAATAAAAAAAAAAAAAAAATAAAACAAAACAAAACCTAAACAGCAATAGTATATAACCTTCCTTTGCAATCCGTTGATTGAACCCCATTTCCTTCAAGGAAAAGTTGAATTTGATGGAATGTCATAGAGACCTTCTTATCCCAGGCATCCACCTCTCTCACTTCCTCTCTCTGGTTCTTCTCTGGACTGATGCTCACTCTTCCTTTGGCCACTGTCTTAGTTTGACAGGGCTGCTATGACAAATACCACAAAATGATTGGCTTCCACAGCAGCAATTTATTGTCTCACTGTTATGGAGTCTAAAATCAAGTTATCAGCAGGCCATGCTTTCTCCAAAGTCTGTAGAGGCGGCGGTGGCTTGCTGGCAGTCTATCTCTGCCTTGGTCACATGACGACCTGTCTTCTTTGGTCTCCTTCTGTGGCATTTTCTCCTGCTCAGTTGTCTTTTCTTCTGTCTAGATTTCCTTTCCTTACAAGGACTCCATTCGTATTGGATTAAGGCCCACTCTGATTCAGTTTGGCTTCATCTGAATGGGATCTTTGAGGATCCTATTTCCAAATGAGTTCAGAACCACAGGACCAGGGGTTAAGCCTTGAACATGTCTTTATGGGACATGGGCCCCAAAAAGACATTTCTTCCCATATGCAAAATAGATGTACCCCGTCTCAATATCTCAGAAGCCTTAAGCCTTTTCAGTAACAACTGAGTTCAAACTCTTATCGAAATGTGTTATGATCTTGAAGCCATCATGTGAAATAAGCCAGACACAAAAGGACAAATATTGTATGATCGCACTTATATGAGATAACTAGAATGAGAAAAATCATAAAATCACAAACTAGAACACAGGTTACCAGGGGCAGGGTGGGTGTAGGGAATGGGAAGTTAGGTCTTAATTGGTGCAGTTTCTCTTTGCAGTGATGGAAACGTTTTGGTAATATATGGTGGTGATGGTTATACAACATTGCGAATGTAACTAACACCACTAAATTATATATGTGAATGTGGTTAAAAGGGGAAATTTTACATGATATGTAGGTTGCTAGAATAAAAATTAAAAACAAAACAAAACACTACCATAAGATTGTACAACACAAACAGTGGACCTTAGTGTACACTATGGACTACAGTTAGTACAATTATAATAATATTCTCTCATCAATTGTAACAAAGGTACTACACTAAAGCAAAATGTTAAAAATGGGGCAGTTATATGGGAACTCTGCATTTTCTGCATAACCTTTTTGTACACCTACAACTTCTGCAATAAAAATTTTTAAATCAGTTGTGTGTGTGGTTTGTCCTGGGGCAAAATTCCTCTCCATGTGTGTTGTGCACCTGTGAAATCTAAAAAAATCAAGTTATCTGCTCCCAAAATACAAGGCATAGGATAGACATTCCCATTCCAGAAGGGAGAAGTTGGAAAGAAAACAGGGGTCATGGGTCCCAAAAGAATTCAAAACCCAGCAAGGCAAACTCCATTCGATTCCTAGGTCTGAGAGTCATCTGTGAAACGATGCTTTATCCTCTAGGCCTGATGAAGCATCCACCCAACCATTTCCAAGCACTGGGGTGTATTGTCAGGTGGTACACTGGATAAATCTCATTTCCTTCAAGGAAAAGTTGTTAAAAAAAAAAAAAAAAAAGGAAAAGTTGTTGATAGAAGCTCATAGAGACCATCCTATCCCAGGCATCCACCTCTCCCACTTCCTTGCTCTTGTTCCGCTCTGGACTGATGCTTGCCCTTCCTTTGGCCGTCATGCTCCTCAGGCTGCATGGTCATCGTCTTTGTTTGACCCACAACAGATATGCTCAGATATGCCTGCTCCTCTTCAGGCTGTTTGCTAGAGAGGTAGGCAGGGCATTAGTGAAATAATAAAAGTTTTCCAACTTGCCAGAAAAATCTGGAAACATCACGGGCCCCACCCAGGTCTCTGGGGATCACTTATCAGGCTCAGTTTGGTTTAACTGACTTTCCTGAATGTGCAGGTTGTGCTTATTTGAGCCAAGAAAAATCTTCCTCCCAACCCAGAAGGCAGATGGCACAGCCCACTCAAGCCCTCAGCTTGACATCAATAAACAAAAATTAATTTATTACAAGAATTTACTGAGAATTTGCACCTGCAAATTGCACCTGCAACCTGTGCACTGCAGCCGGGCTGATGCCTGAGTGGGCTGATGCTGGATTCTGACCAGGGCCAATGATGCCGGGGGTGGGAGCTGCCCAGACAGGGCAGAGGCCCGGGCACCCACTGGGGAGGGTGTGTTTGTGCTTATTACCCTCCTGATCTTTCACTGAACGGACCCAGGAGGGAAGAGGAGGAGCTGAATTTCGGGGAAATGGTTACTCCAAGCTGTGGTTCCCAAGCTCTTTTGACTGTGGCCCAGTTCGGCAGAGCAAAAGATTGACGGGGAAGAGGAAAATAATCAAAATAAGTAAAATAATCAAAATGCTAAGGCAGCAAACACTCAAGAAAAAACAATCAACAGCAATTCCTAAAAATAACTCAACATGTATATAAGTTAATAGAAGAACAGAAGCGATTGAAAACCACTTCTGTGCTTTCACTATAGCAGTCAAGGTTCATAGGTGCAAACAACAGAACCTGCTCTAGCAAGCTTACACAGAGAAGGAATTTATTAAAGGATATCATTGGGGGAAGCGGCTGTGGCTCAATCAGTAGGGCTCCCGTTTACCATATAGGAGGTCCCGGGTTCGGTTCCTGGGGCCTCCTGGTGAAGGCAAGCCCGCCCGCACGGCGTGGTTAGCTGACCCAGAGAGCACAAGCAGCAAGGGGGGGATAAATGAATAAATAAATAAAATCTTTAGGGAAACGGATGTGGCTCAAGAGGTTCGGCGTCCGTCTACCATATGGAGAGACCGGGGTTCGATCCCCGGTACCTCCTGGTAAAAAAAAAAAGGATATCATTGGCCTGGCAGCACCGCCTTTTCCATGGCACTTTCTTCCAGTTTTTGAAGTCAGGCAAGAGTGTATCTAAAGGGTATTTGCAAGGTATCGAGTAGCCAAAGAAAGCACAACAAATATCCTGTGTTAATAACAAAGTGGTTTTTCTGAGACTGCAGGATTTCCTGGTTGTGCGGTGTTGGTGAGTGATGGATGGAAGTCACCCTTCTTCATAAAATAGCAAATTAATTCTCAGTAAATTCTTGTAATAAATTAATTTTTGTTTATTGATGTCAAGCTTTGTTAATCTTCAATGACTCCCTTAATTTGTTCCTAGTTCCTTCTATAAATGAAATCCCACATAATTATGTTATTTGCTTGTAAGAACTGAAGTAAAAGCCAGCACTTGGGGTCCATTTTTGGCTCTTTTGGAAACCCCTGGCATCTACCCCTGGGCAGGGACTCCACTTTGAGAATGGAGGATTTAAAGAGTTGAGACAGGTAATACCAGGGGCATCTCTATGGCCTTGTTAAGAGACCCCTGGACACCATGAGGGACCTGGATAAGGAGAGCCTGATTCCGGCCATCCAGGTGCTTTGAGTCGAGCAAGAAGCATGGACAACAATTATACAATGATAAAGTAGATGGCAGGACAAAGATAGGCACCCTAAGACAGGTTAATTCACTTGACCAAGGTCTACATATGTAGGAAAGGCAGCCTTTGAGTCCATGTCTATTGGATTCCAAAGCTGCCTTGTGTCGCTCCCTGCCCAGTATGCTGAGAAAGAGGTCAACAATCAACTGATCTCCTTGCGTAGAAAAGGGGATTCAAGGCCAATCCAGATGTATTAGACAGTACCAAACTTTCCGACGGCTTTCAGTGCTCACCTCCTATAAAAGTGGAGATTTGTCTTTCGCAACCGGAAAAAGGATCTTCTGGTTAGGAATTGGATTTGTAATTCCATGTAACCTCCCTTCCTATCCACTGAAGTATTTCTACGGCCAAGATTGTTGAAAGAAGAAAGCACTGGACTGAGCTATTATATGGACTCTATCACTGAGGTATGTCACTCTCCTCATATGAAAACAGAGAATTAGATTAGATGACCTACAAAATCCTTTCTAACTGATGAACCTTGAAAACATCATGCTAAGTAAAAGCAGCCAGTCACAGATGACCACATGTTGTAAACTTTCATTTATATGAAATTTTCAGAATAGGCAAATCCATAGTGACAGAAAGTATATTTGCGGTTGCTTAGGGCTGGGGCAGGGGTGAGGGGAATGAGGTATGACTGATAATGAGTATGGGGCTTCTTTTTGGGGAGATGAAAAGGTTCTAAACTCTGAGTATACTAAATGTTTGCACAACTCTGAATATACTAAAGCCATTGAATTGTACACTTTATGTGGGTGAATTGTATAATACGTAGATTATAGCTTTAAAAAGCTGTTGAAAAAATCCTTTCCAGTCTGACAGTCTGGATCTCTGTGATTCATCCATCCATCCATCCATCCATCCATCCATCCATCCATCCATCCATCCATCCACAGTTCTTTTTCCTTACACCTCTTTTTTTTTTTTTTTAATTTAAACTTTTTTTCCAAATAAACTCTTCCCCTTCCCCTTTTCTCTAGCCCATGGTCACCTCTAATCTACTTTCTAATTCTGAGAATTTGTTGTTTCTAGTCACCTCTTATAAGTGATATCATACAATATTTGTCCTTATGTTCCTTTCTTATTTCACTGAACATAATGTTTTCAATTCTTCCATGTTCCAGCATGTCTTACAACTTGATTCTTTCTTATGGCTGACTAATATTGCATTGTGTATATGTACCACATTTTATTTAACATTCATTTGTTGATGGGTCATTTCCATCTTTTGGCTATTGTGAATAAAGCTGCTTTAAACATTGGTGTACAAGCATCTGTTTGAGACCCTGTTTTCACTTTCTATGAGTACGTACCTAGAAGTGGAATTGCCAGATCATTTAGTAATTCTATAATTTTTTGAGGAACCACCATATTACTTTCCACAGTAGTTGCCCCATTTTACATTCCCACCAACATTTTCCCTAAGGTTACACAGCCAGTCAGTGGCAGAGCTGGAATTCCAGCCTTGTGCTTCAAATTATATAAAGTATGCGTTCATCGGGATAAAGACAATAAAGAATTAGGCGAACCTGAAAATAGTTGTATTGAGGTGGTAAGATTATAGTGACTTCCCACTTCTTTTTTCTTTCCCCAAATAATTTATTTTTTATTTCCAAAGAATACATCATAATAGTGGTGATTTTTACATGAACTTACCCTTTCACCATTTTACTTTGTTGTCTTTGATTTCAAATACCCCTACGCATATGCGCAATGAAAATCAATATCATCCAACACACAGGCAGTATTTGGGGAGAATTCATAATTAACCAGAAGAAAATGCTCCAGCCTGTAGTTCCTCATTGACTGCAGCTGCCCCAACTCCAGCAATCTCTGGGTGGTATACCCTTCTCATCACACCCTTATCAGCACTGAGGACCCTTCCTTAATTCTAACTTGGTGAGAGAGTCTGTGTTGTACCAAGTTTCCAAGTTGCTCATTAGCATCAGAAAACCAGGGCTTCAAATCTTGATACTGATAGTCTGGGCTGCTACTCTGAGCCTCAGCTTTGTCCTTGGATAGTAGAAATAACAATACTACTTTACGCCTGCCTTATGGGGTTGAGGAAATCAGATTGGATGGTATTTGGAATGATCCTAGAGTACCAAGTACTTGCAGGGTAGATAAAGAGTACTGCATTTCATTGCTTATCTTGTATCTCTTTGAGGTTAGACATTTTTAAATACTAACCACTTGCATCTCTCCTCTTATGAAGTACTTGTTCATTCCCTTCCTCATTTGTTTATTGGTGTCTTGACTTTGCAATATGTGTTAGTCAAGGACTGAGAGTGTTCTGGAAGGGTCTAAATGAAGAGAGATGAGGAGCAGAAGCCTGTTTTTCCCCTGTTGCCCTAATGTCTTTCTTTTTCTCCAACATTTCTGCATTTTGCACTGGTTAATGCAGCCTCCACTCTCCCGGCAATTGGCCTTGTCTCTTCCCTTGGAAAATTTCATGTGCTTTAAAGAATCAATCAGTTTCCCTCCTGGATTACTAAACCCACAGGTCTCACACGCATGATTTCCTTCCTTGTTGATTTAAGTTGAATTCCATCAGAATGACTGGATGTAACCAATATTCCCTGAGAGATTCTCTTTCGGTTGTGCGTGTGCCTAATAAGCGTGCATGGACCAGCCTTTGTGGAATTGCACAGACCGCCAAATAGCTGACCTTCCTGGGTAAAGTGCAAAAGCCTAAGGGACTACTCAGATAAAAGACACATTCTTGAGATTTTTCTATCTCTTTTTCCCTTTTGCCTAGCCCAGATCTTGTCCGAGTTGGGCAGTTCACTTCTTTTTCCATCATGGGGCAGAAGAGAGCTGGGCCATAGAAGTTGGAGGCTTCTGGACTGTAACAGTTGTCAAACCTCCCCTCAGTCAAATAATTCTTGTTAGGAGAGTTCTTATGGATAAATGTGTTTGGGCTGGGGGATTTTCTGGGTGGCTCAATGGTAAGATGAAGTTGGCTATTAGCCTTGAGACATATGTCTGAATGTGACATAGGGGTGGGGGCACACCTATATCCCAGACCTGGCAAGGGCCAGGAGCCATGGAGGGGTCCTTGGAAAGAAGCCCACATTCCCCTAGAGAGGGGTTGAAGTTTCCCATGATGGTGAGGTCACCTTCCACCTGGACAGGACCTCCACTGAAGCATGTGTTCTAGTATTTGTGTGTCTCCTATGTTCACCTGTCAGTCCAATTCATGTTGTGTGGTTTCATGGGAAGAGAGGGAGGCAGAAAACCTGGGTTTGGGTTGAGGCTGTACCTTTTTCAGCTTTGTGATCATGGAAGCAAACTTTGTTTCCTCATCTGGGAAGTGGAGGACCATATTCCACACTCTGCTCACCCCCTGCTTGACTGTGGAGTTCAAACGGGGTAATAACAAGTGTGAGAGTTCTGGACATTATGAAGATGCAAGAGATAAAAGAATTTCTTCTCCTCTGAGAGATGTAAGCAATCAGCACAGGGCCTGTCCCAGCATCTCATGCAGGCTGGAGACCTGCAAGTGCTACTTCCATCCTTCACCCTGCTGCTTTTTTAATCTGATGAGAGAAGCCTGTTGGAAAAGCTGTGGTGCTCCCTTTGTATTTAAGGGAGTGTCTGGAGAGATCACTGTATTTAGAGCTATAGGTATTGTGGATAAGTTCTGTTTCATAAGCTTAACTGAGCATCTAGCCTGTGATGCTGGCTGCGGAGACAGACACAAAGGCAGTACTTAGCATACGGGGTGATATGTGCTGCAGCAGAGGGCAGACAGAAGCAGTGGATGCTCAAAGGGCGGCCCCTTCACTGGGAGGGGATGTCTGGGTGCAGGCTTGGAGGACAGGTGGAAATTGACCAGGCAGAGATTGTTGAGTCTTGCGGGAAAGAAGCTCTGGAGGTAAGAGCCTCTCACCTCTTTGTCTTGGATAAGGAAGAATGTATACTGGGAGTGGGAAAGAGAAAGCTTATCTTAGTCATGTAGACCAGAGGGGGTGGCTGGAAAGGCATAGGACCTTGGTAAAATGAAGGGCTTTTTTCACTCTGTTTCCTAGTGAAATGGTATTTCCCTCTCTAGCCATCATCTAGCCAGTTTGGAGGGGATGGTCAATGGTCATTTTAAATACGTCAGAGGCAATTTGTTTTATAGTATATGTCTCATACAACCTCAGACCTCAAGGTGTATTTCTGATTATTTTTTTATTCTGATGGTTTGGTCTGTGTACTCCATTGACACAGAAAAAAATACTGTTAGCAGCTGAGAAAAGTGAATGTTGGGGTTCCAAAGCCTTGTCCACCTTTATATTGCCCTTTGCCTTTCGTAAGTCCCTCAACTTCCCTGGGTTCTTATTGGAAAGCCATTTTGTGGGCAAGATGCTCTGAAATCTTCCAAGGAAAATAAGGAATTTGGTCTGGTGTAGTGGGAAGAACAGGGAACTCTACCCCAGGAACTTTCATTTTAACTCAGATTTGTTCCTTGATGACCAAGGTAAGGCACTTAGACTGTGTGTCTCTCATTTTCTTCACCTGCACAACAGGAATGCTCATCCCTGGTCTGGCTGCCTTAAGCACTGGTGCAAGAATAAATGTGACACATGATGGAGAGTGCTTTCCAAGTGTACCAGGATTGGTGCAGGCAGCACTTCAGGGTGACACTCGAAGCTGGCATTAATTTCAGTGTGGATTAGACAGGATCCTGCCCAGAACCCCAGCTTTAAAAATGCATCCTGATTGTCCCGTGTCTGTGAAGGTCAGAGCTGCTTCTGACATGTCTTTCTGATTGGGGCTTCACTTCCTAGGACAGGCTTGCTTGGCTGGAGCCCTGGGAGGTCAAGGTGACAATGTCCCTATTATCCTTTTGCTGAGCCTGCATAAAGGAGCCCGGCTGCTTTCCTAGCCCTGTTTTGTTTGCCCCCACCCCTCTGTATCTCCTTCAGGTCTCCAGTAGCAGTGCTGGGTTTGGAAAGCTGGGAGCCTCTATGCCCTCCATCTGACCACCTGCCTCTGCAGCAGCGAGTGGGCTAGACAGAGACTCTTCACCACGCCTGCTTGGGACGCGGTAGAGACTTCCTCTGCCTGCCCCTGCCTTCTCCCGGCTCCTCCACCCCGCCCCTCTGAAGTCACTGGGGCGTGCTGCACTTAAAAACCTTGCCTGGAGCTGGAGCCACTGAACGGTAGGCTTGGTCAGGTACTCTCTTGCTTTTCTCTTCGTGCGTTTTGGTGCTGAGGGCAGCAGACTGGTAGAGCATCAAGAAGCAAGATCTGCCAGTCCGGCCCTGGGGGGCATCCGCTGGGCCTTGTTTCTGTCTCTGGGCTCTGTCCCGACAGGCTTCCATTCATTTAATGATCAGGGCAGTGAATAGCCTGGGGGTTTCTCACAGAGGCTTTGTGTTGTTCTGGGACTCCAGCAAGGGAGCAGGGCAGGAAGTTTCAAAAGCAAAGCCAGCAAGAGAGGGATGCACCACTGAAGGCTTACAACACCTAAGGAAGTCGCTTCCTCATTTGGAACAATCTCATTAATGAGTCAGGTCAGCTGCAGGGAGGAAGGAGGACAAGCATAATGAATTATGACTGCCCCAGATGAGCTCCCAGATTTGGAGGAATTGAAGTATCTTTGGTAGCGGTGCAATGGCGGCTCTTAGAACAAACTTTCCATTTGAAGGATTTTGAGCCCTCTTCCCCTTTCTGCAAGATCCAGTATTAGCTTACTGAGCAGCGAATTCCTTTCTCACCCCGCTCACCTATTCCCTGGAGTGAAAACGAAATCAGTATCTGCTTTTCCTGCAAGGTCACAGATCACCTGAGCAAATCCTTTAACAGCTGGGCAGCAGGCACTGCTGTGCAGAACCTCACGGGCAGGCAGCTTCAGTCCGGAGACCCATACCTTCCTTTCTGGGAGGGAGGAGTGTCCTCCTGGCTCCACTCGGTGGCAAGGAGAGGATGCGAGGGTAAGGTAATGTGGCCACAGTTTTCCTTCTGACAGTTTTCTGTTCTTCACAAAGCTCCAGATTCAGCTGCTGCAATGCAGACAAAAATGACAGACACTTGCAGAAAAATGTGGGAATAGAGTTAATGAGATTGTGTTAATGTGTCATTTATTGAGCATGAGCTATCCCTTTGCTTACTGGGTTGGGGAGAAGTGGGCCTGCTGGAGGACTCGGATGGGAGACTCTTTTGCAGGCATGAATCTTACCTCCCCTGGTGCCTGGGCTTCAGCGCTGTCACCGAAGCAGTGGCTCCATTTGGAGGCTCAGGGTCTAGGAATCGGGAAATGGGAAGCTCATCATCTTGGCAGGATTTGTCCGTGGTTTGGATAATTTTTTTCCCACTCTCTCTTTTGGAAAGAGTGCTTTGTCTTTGCAAGTAATAATGCAGAGATTGACAGGATTTCTGTTGGGTGGCCTATCTCGACAAATATTTCACTTTGTAAGGTTGAATTCTCAAAGAATTCTCGTGACAGTGAGGCTATCTATGCTTTGAGCCAAGCTTTCTTTTCAAGGAAATCCAAGGTGCTATTTATTTTGGCATGCAGCCTGTTCTGAGATGAAATGTGGCATTTTTATTATTGCAGAATGAAAGATTGAAGAGAACAAAAGTACAGAATGGGGTTTCAGTTTCAGGAATAAGTCAGGGAAGGTCTCTTTATATTTGGATTTGAGGTTGCAAATGAGGTTTGAAATTGGCATCAATGTGAAGGGCATAAATGTAAAGGGTGTGTGTGTGAGTGTGTGTATGTGTGTGTGTGTGTGTGTGTACCTCAGGAGTTGGGCTGACTTGGGGAAATCTGTGCTCCTGGGCACCAAGGGTGGCACCTGCTGGTACTGTTTCTAAAGTGCCAGCAACAGATTCTGGTGGGTTTTGAACAGGCAATCTCAACGCCCACCTCCTCCCTGCCCCATTCATTGGCTTTGTGAGACAGTGTGGGGAGCTGGAGCCACACAAACTGTCCTGGCCCTAATTAACTTTGGACTGGCCACTTAGTCTCTTTGTGCCTTAGTTTCCTCACTTGTGACTTGGAGATGAGACCTATTTCCCAGGTTGTTGGTGAGAGGTTTAAATGAGAAATTATACACTGTACCTGACTCACAGAGTAAGTGCTTAGTACCTGCCTGTTTCTTTCCATGGGTTCCATCTGAAAACATCATTTTGTTCCTTCTTTTGTTTGTTTAAGAACCATAGACTGAGTGTCACGTGTTGGGGGATGGGGGTGAAGGCGAGGGAAGAGACATCAATGAGTCCCACAGGATTTCTGACCTTCACGAGCTTACAGTTTAGTAGGGGAGAAGAGCTGGGGAAAGATAGAGCTGTATATACTCAAAACATCTAGAATAGGATGAGCTAATAATACAGGCTGAGAATTGGGGATCCTTGCTCCTGGAATAGGACATAAACATATGAAAAGTCACAGACCGGGAAGCGGCTGTGGCTCAATCAGTAGGGCTCCCGTTTACCATATGGGAGGCCCCGGGTTCGGTTCCCCGGGCCTCCTGGTGAAGGCAAGCCCGCCCGCACGGCGTGGTTAGCTGACCCAGCAAGCACAAGCAGCAAAGGGGGGATAAATGAATAAATAAATAAAATCTTTAAAAAAAAAAAAAAAAAGAAAAGTCACAGACCAATGGCAAAGATGAAAAAGTTTTGAACACTGGGGATACAACTTAACAGAATGAGTAATGAGTTGCATTATGTCAAAGCTTTAAATGCACCAAGGAGTTGAGAAATTCCACTTTAAAAGGGAGCTGCGTCCAACAAAGCTATTTTCACATTCTGTTCTGTGGCAAAGTAGCATGTGTTGATGTAGCAATTATTCTTAGATTTCACTCACTTAACCACATCAGACATCCACTCACTCCAAGGAAACCCCCTTAGACTCCAAAAGGCCTGCCCTAGGACCGTGGACAAAAGTAGAGAGGGTGAGAGGAGATGGAGGGGGGGCGGTAGGGCTGCGAGGTTCATCTTTTCTTTGTGTTCTTAGAGCTCTTTAGATTAAAGCTTGCAGAGCCCTCTTCTTCAGAGGTGGGGTGTCAGCTCCATTTAATTTCCAGGCTTGATGGCCTTGGAATGATTAATTTTAGTAAAATTCAAGTTTAAGAGAAATATTGGGAAGCGGCTGTGGCTCAATCAGTAGGGCTCCCGTTTACCATATGGGAGGCCCCGGGTTCGGTTTCCGGGGCCTCCTGGTGAAGGCAAGCCCGCCTGCACGGCATGGTTGGCTGACCCAGCGAGCACAAGCAGCAAGGAGGGGATAAATGAATAAATAAATAAAATCTTTTAAAAAAAAAAAAAAAAAAAAGAAAGAGAAATATTAAAGGTCTCTATAGAGGTTTTCTTAAGTGAAATTTGACTGATGTGTGCTAAATAATAATTTGAAGGCATATACTCTAATAAACGAAAGGAGGAATTCCAAATGCTAATCAAAGGCAGTGGATGGGATTGTATTATTGGAAGCGATGGTGAGACTTTGTGCAACCAAAAGGCCCCTCTGGTTCCAGGTGGCCTCCTTTTCCTCAGGAGGAGGCTTGCTGCCTGGTGTCAGGCGTTGGAGAAGCAGACCTCTCCTTTGGCTCAAGAGGGTTTGCAAGAGAGCAGTTCTTCTTCTCTGTGTTCTGAATGTTTTTCATGTATACTGTGGGAAAAGCAGAAAAGCATCAAAATCAGGAACATTTCTCCTCACAAAGAGAACTAGGGGCCAGTCACAGCAGCCGTGAACTAGGCTCCCTTATAAGGGTGAACAAACATTTCCGTTCCCAACACTGTGCAAAAAACATCCCTTCTCTCCAGTTTTAAGATGTGGGGCCTTCTCTCAAGGAGCCTACAGTCTAACTGGAGAGACAAAAAGCATATGCATGAAACCTAATCATTAAAGGTCATGCATGAAGCGATTAGAAAATACTTAATTAAATGCTGAGCTGAGTAGAATATTTTTCAGAAAGAAAGTTCTCTGTGGTTTCAGGTCATTGTCCTTCGGACAGGGGGGATTTTAACTGGGTCTTGAAGGATGAGAGAGCAGTAGGGATTGAGGGGAGGATTAAACAAGTAGGCCAGGGAAGCTGGAGGCCAACTGCTGGAAGACATGTTGAGGAAACAGGTCAGAGGATCGGAGAAAGAAAGACAGGCGTGAATAATAGCAGTAACAGCTAACACTTAGAAAGTGCTAGACACTTATCTTCTCCAGGGCCTAATAGAGTAAATACTGTCCTTATTATCACCATTCTGTCCATCTTACAGGTGAGTAAATTGAGGCACAGGGAGGGCAAATACTTTGCTCCAAGGCCTATGACTAGTGAGTGGCAGAATTGTGATTTGAACCCAGGCATTCTAGCTCCAGCATCCTTGCTGTGAACCATTATTCTACACTGCCAGCTGCCTCTCAGTGTGAACACAGGTTTGGAGTCAGCCAGACCTGAATGCAAATTCTGCTCCAACACTTGCTTGTTATGTGAACTTGGGCAGGCTTGTAACTTTCTCAGCCTCAGTCTCCCTCTCTGAAAAATGGGGACAATAATAATCCTTTTTGGGTTGTGGGGATTAAATGAGATAATTCATGTTATGTTAAGTGCCTGAGCTCGGCCTTGTTGCTCAGTAATGTGGGGTGAAACGGGGGTGGGGGAGGGCAAACTTAGGGTTTGATGACAGAGGCCATGGTGGTGGGGGGGCAGGGGTTTGCGGAAATGATGCCATGTTGGAAACTTTCCATGCCTGGGGAAGGCCAGCCTTTGCCAGGAACCTTGAGACTGAAGATGCAGATACCACCGCTGTCACCAATTTGTAATGCCATGTAAGACGCATTTTTAAAAACTTATCCCTTTTGTACTGAAATACACCTCAAAGGAGATTCCAGGTTGGTTTTGACTTTCAAGCTGCCAACTGCCTCCTCCTTCAAGGAGGAAGGAAGATCTGTTCCTGCAGCTGCGTCCTCACGGCCTTTTCTTCCTCAGGCTTTGCCTTGACGCTGTAAAGCAGTGGACCCATCTCCCACTGCCTCTCTAGCCTAACAGCCTCTGCCGAGGCAGGGTCCTCTGCCTAGGAAATTTCTCTTTACAACACTGCTCTGATCAAGGGTGACCCTCCAGGCCCCAGGTTAGAACCGTCGGTGTCTTTCCATTGTCTGCTGCCAAGACCATCCTCACTCTCAATTTCTTATCCCTAACTTCTCCTCTACTATGTCTCTGGGCTTGCACCAAGCTCATGCTACTGATGGTCAGGACACTCTATGCCTTTCCTAGATTTAAGTTGCCTTGAAGGCAAGGGAGTTTCCTGGGTGGGCTCTCCTTCTTCACATGGGTATCTCTGCTTCTAGAAACCTGTCTGCCCTTCAGGGCTTCATCACACCTGCATATAGAAAGCATGGAAAATGATTTGGAAAGGAGCATGCTGGTGAGTTTCTCTGCCTTGCTGTATTCATCTGCAAGGCAAGAATGGACAACAGCTCTGGAGGCAGCCCTAGTATTTTTCAGGCCTCTTCTCTGGTTTGCTTGTTGGTTCCCCCTTCTTTACTCCTAGGTTGCTGGGAGCTAGCCCTCCTCCTCTTTCAATTTGTTTCCACTACCCCTTCTCTCATCACTGGCCCACTGGTCTGGTCTAGAGTTTATTGTCAAGCACATTGGAATTCCTAAAACATCCCTTCTTCCACTGCTGGGTATCACATATAATTCATTATTCTGATGTATATGGAGTTACAATCATAAAAAGCCAATTTCCTGGGTGATTTATTTTGCAGTTGGGGCAGGAGCTGGGTTGTTTACCATTACAAGAGAGAGTCCTGGGAATGGATTAAAACTTTGGGGAAAATTTATGATCAGATCTGAAGGTACACTAATTCAGTGTAAGGACAATATTCTGCTTTTTTTTTTTTTTTTTTTTTTTTAAAGATTTTATTATTTATTTATTCATTTATCCCCCCCTTGCTGCTTGTGCTCGCTGGGTCAGCTAACCATGCCGTGCGGGCGGGCTTGCCTTCACCAGGAGGCCCCGGGAACCGAACCCAGGGCCTCCCATATGGTAAACGGGAGCCCTACTGATTGAGCCACAGCCGCTTCCCAATATTCTGCTTGAATAGTTACTGATGTCTCTGGCCACCCAGGTTGAACTTCCTTTGTTCTGACCATAGTTAGAAAATACCTCTAGGTTTTGGTTTTGGCTCCTTGTTTTCTCTCTCCATCTTGTATTTGATTGGGATGTCACATATCACTTATAGGTACCAGGACTCCAGCTTTTTCATAAAATGAATTATAATTCTCTTACCAAGATGAGGCAAAGTAGATTTCAGCTCTTGATATTCTGGAAAGTACACTGTGCTGGCTCTTAGAAGCCCTGGGTTCTAGTTCCAACTCCTTCACTAATATGCTGAGAGGCCTTGGGTGAAGCACTTACCACCTAAGCCTGTTTCCTCACCTGCCAAATTGAAGGGGATGGGCATTCCATGAAGAGACACACCCAGAATTGGACTCTAGCAGTGCACACAGGATTTTTTTTTATTTTTTTATTTTTTATTTTATTTTATTTTTTTATTATGGGTAAAAATCAAAATTCTCACAATACATACAAACATTTGTAAAATGATATATAAATATATATGCATATATGTGTATTTGCTTACAAAAATGTTATTTTTTATATATATATATACATATATTTTAAGAGGTGCTTAGATTACCTAAAATATTATGGGAATCCGAGTGGGTTCCGTATAATATTTTAGGTAATCTATGCACACAGGATTTTAATCTCCCTCACTGGAGGCTATGAGCTCGTGGACAACCCTGGAAGAAAAGTAAGAATGGGTGTTACTTTCCCGGGCGCTGTGTTTCTTTGATACTTATTCTACCTCTGATGAACCTGCCTCCATTGTTCTCTCTTTCTTTGTTTCAGAACTCTCCAATCAATTCCACAGACTCATCAGATGAAGAGTGCCTGAGAGAGTGACGGTCAGCATTCCCTAAAATGGAGAAGACAGACGGTAGGCAGGCTGCTGTTTATTCCTGGTTTAAAGTGAGCACTTGGGTGGGAAGTGGATTGTTACCACAAACTCTAGATATAGCTGGAAGAGCCCTAGAAGACATTCCCAGGAAGTATTGTAAGGCCCAAAACATGCATTTCATGTGTAAACGTGAGAAGGCAGTAGAGAATGAGAATGAAGCCCTATGTTTCTATTGAATGGTATTATCTTTTTTTTTTTTTTTAAAGATTTATTTTTATTTATTTATTTTTATTTATTCCCCTCCTTGCTGCTTGTGCTCACTGTGTCTATTTTGCTGTGCATTTTTCTGTGTTTTCTTTGTTGCATCATCTTGCTGCACCAGCTCACTGCACCGCGCGGGCTGGCTTGCATTCACCAGGAGGTCCCAGGAACCGAACCCAGGGCCTCCCATATGGTAAACAGGAGCCCAACCAGTTGAGCCACAGCTGCTTCCCTGAATGGTATTATCTTAAGAGTGCTTTCTCACCCCAGCCAACCACCAAGAAGGAGGCAAGACTGCTCTCAGTCATTTCTCTTTTTATAGAAGAGGAAGTTGAGATCCAGGAAAGAGGTACAATATGGTGAAAGAGCCTCCATTTTTACCTGTGTGACTCAATAAGTCATTTAACCTTTGAGCTCAGTCCCTGCATGTGTCAGCTAGCTCTGCTGCATAACAAACCACCCCAAAATGTAGTAACTTAAAATAACAGACATTTATTATTTCTCATGAGATTCTGTGGGTGGTCTGGGACATTATTCTGATCGGAGCCAACTTGGCTGACCTTTGCTGGGTTTCTCCTATCTCTGTGGTCTTCTGAGTGCTTTGTCTGGAGCTGGATGGTTTAGAGTGACCACACTAGCATGCCTGATGGTTGACTTAAGGTCATCTGTGGCATCGGTGATGACTTAGCCACATGTCTCTCATCATCCAGCAAGCTACCTGGGGCTTGTTCACATGGTGACAGAAGGCCAAGCACAGTAAGAGCAGACAAACTCCAATGTGCAAGCAATTTTCAAGTCTCTGCATATGTCACGTTTCTATTGACCCACAAGACCAAGCCCAGAGTCAGAGTGGGAGAGGAGTACCTGAGTATGGAGTATTAGTGTGATCATTTCAAAACTATTTACTACACTCATCTATTTTAAAAAGATTGCACAAAATAGTGTAAAGTTGTTAATTAATAACTGTCCAGCACAATGGATCGCTCAGTGAATGTTTACCATTTCCCCTCCCCAGGAAATTTGCCAGAGGTCATAGACCAGCCCCCTGTCCCCTGAGATGCTTTATCCAGCTCACCAAATGTCAGGAAATTGCAGAGCCTATCATTCTCCTTGAATCACATGGCTCTTAACTGCTGGCACAGGATTTAGGGACCAGATATTAGCTCTAGGCCGTGCCTCTTCCTTTTTTCCAAAAGCAGTTACCATATATTTTAAGAGTCTGCCTTCTCCCTGGAGAGCTGCCTTTTCAGTGCATCCCTGGAACTGGTCCCACAGAACACCAGCTAATTCCCTTAAGGCCCAGGGGGCCTGTCACCCTTGCCTGACACCCTTGTTTGTCCCTCTCAGCATCCTCAGCGCTGCCCACGGCCAGCTCCAAAAAGGCACGCCTCCCTTCAGTCACACATCTCTCAAAAAATAAAGACCCAAGAGGGAAAAGTAGCCATTGTTTTCTTGGCTTTTCGGAGAGGCTCATTTAGTTCCCCTTCTTTCCGGGTTTATTTTTGGTCACTTTCTCTTTAGTTTCTATTTTTCCCATTTCTTTCAGAAAGTGAGTAGAGGCTTCCTCACCTCAAATGCCACTAACTGGTTCGCTCACCTGCTACACCAAGCTTTGCCCCTCAGGATGATTGCTGTAGCCCCTCCCGCCCTTGTCCTCTTCTAATCCCACCTTCCTGTGTTTGTGTGTAACTCTCTAGAGTGGCGGCTCTGTCTGTAGGTCCTTTCCAGGGTCTATCTGCTGCGCTTTCAGAATGAGAATTCCACAGGAATTCCGGATAGCTCTGAGCTTTACATACTTTACTTCTTCTTCCCTGACTCAGTTTCCCTGTTTCTCCCAAATTATTTTTCTGGACTCTCATTCCCTCTTGAGGCTGTAGTCGTAATAGAGTCACATATTCCAGGGACAGAGCACGTTCTCATGAATCTTCCCCTGCCCCATTCAGAACTGCTGCAGACATGCCTTTAGGCACCTTTGTTGAACACCTGCTCTGTGCCGTGTTCTTTACACGCAGTACGTATTAGTATCTCCACTTTACAAATGAAGAATCTGAGGCATAGGAAATTAAACAATTTGCCCAGAGTCACACAGGTTGGCGTTGACAACTGTTTTGGCCACGTGTTTATTAATCTCATCTGAACTTCATTTTGAGCAAAGACTGTCCTAGTGATTTCTTGCCCTGGACCAATGCCTGGAATTCTGACTACTGCATACTTATCACCAGGTAGAATTAAGAGGAGCAGAGCCTAATGTGAGCACAGGTCTCCCAGCATATCAGGCCAAGCTCCCTCGCTCAAGGTCCTGCATTCCTCTTGCACTGAGAGGGAGAGAAGGGACGCAGAGTGGTGGGTGGCAGGCAGGGCAGCACGGTAGATCTCGGGGGTGGTGGTGATGGTCGTGCTACCACAGCACTAGGTTAGTAAAGCACTTATTAATCCCGTCATCCTGGATAGCTGGTTAGTCTCACAGACTCCTTTGGTTCCCTCATCTTCCTTGTGGAAGACTTTACCCTTAAAACTGCTGTATTTTTATTTTGATGCTCTGGACCTGCTCCCAGAGGCTGCTGGGTAAATCAGCTCATTTCTACTGAATTGAGGCAATAAGCAGATAAATAATGCAGCCTTTCCTTTAGAGCAGTTCTTTGCCTTCTGGGTAATAAATCTGTTCTCTACTTAACTTTAGACAAATATCTTTTCTCAGAATTGGCTTGTCCTTGTATTCCAGGAGGCTTCTGGGTGGGCCAGTAGGCCCAGGCGTACAGCACAGTGCAACCTGGAAAACTTACACTTGCATAGTAACAAAAAATATTGCCCTCATTTACTGAAACCACCAGCATGCCTCTTTGGGGGAAAACAGATCAGTAAAAAAATATGTAAGCGAATGGAACTTATTGCAGTCTTTGGGTGCTGGAAGAGTGTTTACTCCATATCCATCTGTAGTCCAGGTGTCTGCTGCAGAAGTTCTGGAACCCAGCAAGGACCATCGTATGGATCAACACCAGTGCCTTTGCTGTGATGTACATCCACAGGCCTTGTGGTTTTTGCTAGTACTGATTGCTGGTAGATTCTGCTGGGTCAGTATTCATGAGCTCAGCCTTGGTGTGTCTGGTTGGCTTCATGTAGTTCTTTGGAGAAAACTGCACACCCCTAAGCACAGAGGCCCGCCTGACGAGCACGCGGTATCAACCACAAGGAGAAATCAGGCAGGCAAGTGGGAAGAGCTCAGCTCCGATCTGTCAGCCCAAAATATGCCCCAGATTTGCTAATACCATCATTTATATCCTTTCTTTTTTTTTTTAAAGATTTTATTTATTTATTCATTTATCCCCCCCTTGCTGCTCATGCTCGCTGGGTCAGTTAACCACGCCGTGCCGGCAGGCTTGCCTTCACCAGGAGGCCCCGGGAACTGAACCCGGGGCCTCCCATATGGTAAACGGGAGCCCTACTGATTGAGCCACAGCCGCTTCCCTATATCCTTTCTTTAACCTGTCCCTGTCCCTCCCGTGCCTTTAACTTTTCTCACCCCAATCCTTGGCAGCTGTCTCCCAGCTGGTCTATAGACGTCTGGTTTTTCCTTCCTCTAATCCTCTTCAAGCGGACTATTTGAAATCACGCATTTGACCAAGTCACTTTCTTGCTTAAAGCCTTTCAATGACTCCTGTTACCTAGGAAGAAAAGTCTAAGCTTATTAGCATGCAGACAAGGTGCTCCATGTCCTGGCTCTTGCTTACCTTTCCAATTTTATCTTTCTCGACTTTCTATCCTTCTCTATCACGCTTTACGTTCTAGCCATATTAACTGCATTTAGAGTGCCTTGAAATACTGCTCAGTTTTACTCCTCCATGCTTTTGCACATTCTCTGGCATATATATAGAATGCCTTTCTGGTTATCTATTACTGCATAACAGACCACCCCAAAACTTAATTGCCTAAAACAAGAATTTATTATTAACATATTTTGGCGGGGGGGCGGGGGGGGAAGGGGGGTTGACAGGCTCTGCTGAGTGGTTCATACTTGTGGGTCCCTCCTACAGTTGAAGTCAGGTGTTGGCTGAGGCTAGCTGGAGTCATTTGAAATCTCCTTTACTCCTGCTTGCACCTGGGCAAGGAGAGCTGGAACAGGTGGGGGCTGGCTAAGCATCTCTTGTTCCCTCTCCACGTGACTTCTTATATGGCTAGCTTGGCCTGCCTTACAGCATGGCAGTCTCAGGGAAGTTGGACTTATTATGCGGCAACTGGCTTCCCATAGAATTGCATTCCTAGAGACCCAGGTGGAAGCTACAAGGCAACTTATGACCTGACCTTGGAAGTCCATGAGCCTCATTTCCACCATATTCTTTTGGTCAAAGCAGTCCCTGGTCAGCTCAGATTCAAAGGGGTGGAGAAATAGACTCTGCCTCTCAAAGTGGGATTAGCTTGCTTCTCTAGAGTGGGGAGGAACTGATAGTGGCCATCTTGGAGATTAACTGCCACAATGTCTTTCACTCTCTTATTTACCTGGCAAATTCCAATTTGTTCCTTTAAAGCCCAGATCATGTGTCACTTTTGTGTAGTCATGCCTTTCCTGCCCAAGTGAATAATTCTGGAGAAACTGGGAAAATAAATTAGGGAAGAAGACTGTACTTTGTGCATGTATCCATCACTATCCTTTTCATTCTGCATTGTAATTGTTGATATCTCTCCTACTTGATCATCAATTCTTTGAGGGCAGGAGCTTTACATGATTCATCTCTCTGTCCTTAGGATCTAGCTTAGCTACTGACACTTAAGTGCACAATAATTAGTGGTTAGGTAAGTGAATTGAATTCTACTGTTTTACAATTTCACACCCAGGGCCTGCCACACTTGGAACCAAGCAATCAATCAGTCAGAAAGAGTTTGTTGGCATCTCCTACATACCCAGCATTGAGTCATAGGGAGTTGGTTTCCGTTGTGGGGCTTCAGTTTTCTCATTTTGGGCTTCCACAAAGATAATAATTAAAATGTTGAGCATGTACTGAATGTGCTAGGTGTTGTTCTAAGCACTTTATATGTCTTAATTAGTCCTCACAATAATCTTATTTATTTATTTCTCCCTACCCCCTCATTGTTTGCAGTTGTTGAGTCTGTTCTTCTTTGTTTCTTTAGGAGGCAAGGGGAACTGAACCTGGGACCTCCGATGTGGGAGGGAGGTGCCTAATCACTTAAGCCACCTTCACTCCCTGCTTTTTGTTGTGTCACTCATCATGTTCTTCCACCTGTGTCTCTTGTTGCATCATCGTGTTGTGTCAGCTTGCTGCGCCTGCCCATCGTGCCAGCTCGCTTTCTTCTTTAGGAGGTACTGGGAACCGAACCATGGACCTCCCATGTGGTAGGCGGGAGCTCAATCCTTTGACCCACATCTGCTTCCTGGTTCCTATTATTATTATTCCCATTTTTCAGATGATGAAACACAGGGAGGCTAAGTGATCTCCAGTGTTCTCTCTTGAGCACATTTTCAGAGTATTTTTAGTGGACTGTCACAAAGGGAATGAGGATGTCACATGAGGAGTGTCAAAGGAATACAGCTTATTTAACCTGCAGAAGAGGCCACTTGAAGACAAGTTCCTGTGGATTCAAATATTCAAAGGAATGACTGGGTCCCCACATCCTCTGTTGGAGTCAATGAGTGGATGCTGCCAGGAGACGAGTGGTGCCTTGGTGTAAGGGAGAGCATTCTCATCGAGATGTCCTCAGATAATTTGAGCTGCCTTGAAAATTCATGGGCCCCACCTCTCTTGGAGGATGTGTGCCTATGTCTCTCTCAACATTAATTGGCCCTTTTTCCACACCACCCTTCTTCCAGTCTGTGAAAAAATGTGACAATTCCTTATTCACATGGGTTCTTGAAAGTGAAATTCATGTTTGTTAAGCACTAAGCAGTTTGCGAGTGGAAAAGATCATAGGCTGTGCATGATAACTTGTTCCAGTTCTCTCTGGTATTCATGTACCTGGAGGCTCAGGCATCTGAGGTAGCATAAATTATGTAGAATGCTTAACTCACCGATATCATATCTCCGTTTTCAGCAAGGTTTACCAGTACTTATTTGAATAATGCAAGGTTCTCTCTTAATGCTGAGACCATTGTGTCTCTCCATATCCATAATTGCCAATTAGTACCCTGATTTGGTAAACTTCTAGCCACTTCAGTTCAGCAATTATAGGACTCAAACCCAGAAAAACAGTCTGAAACAATTTTGTTCTGCTGGTCTGCAGGCTGATTCCACTGTAGTAACTGAGATGGCATCCTACAAATTGGAAACTATTCCTACTTCCTCTCCTTGCAGACATTGGCTAAATACACTTTGATTTAATAAGCTGATTTCACAGCATGGTCAAAAAGACCGGGAAGCATCTCAGCATAATTTAGAGGCTGTACCATTTAGGAGAAGGCTCACGTGGTAACATTAAGTCAAAATCAATGACGTTAGGCTTTATCACCCTGTAATTCTTTCTAATTTTATGCTTCGTTTTCCCATGTCTTATGTCTCGCAGCCAAAGACCAGTCCTCCCAAGGGGATGAAGAGAAAGACTCACCGAAGAGCCACCCTTACTCCGTGGAGACCCCCTACGGCTTTCATTTAGACCTGGACTTCCTGAAGTATGTGGATGACATCGAGAAAGGAAACACCATCAAAAGGATTCCTATCCACAGGAAGGCCAAGCAGGCCAAGTTTAGTACTTTGCCCCGAAACTTCAGCCTTCCCGACAGCAGGGCTCGACCCCGTGCTACTCCTTCCCACCAAAAGTGGTCCACTGTGGTGCCGAGGGAGGAGTCACCCGGGACAGAGGAGCGATCCCAGTCTCTGCCTCTCTGCGATTCCGCCCACGCTGCGGGCAGCGGGAGTGAGGTGAGCTACCACAGGAAGGCCCTGTTGGCAGAGACTGCCAGACAGCTGGAGGCCACTCCTCCCGAGGAGGCTGAGCTCACCTCCGGGAGTGGACGGCCCCAGCTTTTGAGAGCATCCAGCATGCCAGCCACGCTGCTGCAAAACAAGGCCTCAGAGGAGTCAAGCCTAAGCTCAGCTCCACCTGCACCTCCTGTCCTCCTGCCACTTCAGGGGGAAGGTGGTGTCTGTGATGGCACCTTTGGCCCCACAGAAGAATTTGCAGATTTTCACAGCTCCAGCCCACGAGCATCAACCCAGCTAAAAGTCAGAGAGATTGGAGAGCTGGTGCCCGGGATTCCGGAGCTGGTTCAGGAAGGGCCTGAGCCTCCAGAGGGCAAACAGGAGGCTTCAAATCATCTCTTTCTCCCAGGTTCTCCTTCATCATCCCAGAATGCATTTGTACTTCTACAGGAGGCTGCAGATGAACACACAACCAGAGAAGCAGAAGTGGTAGTCACCCCTGGCTCCCCGACACCAAGCCCCCCACCCATGCCATCACCCATCCCTGAGAATGAGTTCCCCCTGGAGGAAATCGAGCTCAACATCAGTGAGATCCCACCCCCACCACCTATAGAGGTGGACATGAGGAGCATTGGCATCAGGGTCACGGAGGAGAGCCTGGGCCTTGCCAGGATGGATCCCAACAGCATCTCCAGCCTGAAGCAGCAGGTCATAGAGCTTGAGGCCACGTTGTCTGGGAGAATGGAGGAGCTGGCCCAGGTCAGAGCTGCCCTTCAGCAGCAGGAAGGGGAAATCAAGGCCAGGGAGCGGAAGATTCAAGAGTTAGAGTATACTGTCACCCAACTAGAAGAAAAGCTTAGCCAAGAGGATGCCAAAGATGTTCAGGGCCAGACTGATGCCATGGTGAACACTGATCCCCTCCAGGGACCCTTCACCAGAGAATCATGTGACAAGAGCATCAGGGTCAACCTTCCGGGCATCACCGAATCTGAAAGCTGGGGGGCCAGACGAGGGGAGAATGGCCTCCTGCTGCGGCAAGACAGCCACAAACAAGGGGACCAGAGCCCAGCAGAACGTGCACTTCCTCCCCAGCTGTCACTGCCTCAGGCACCCGAGACAGTCCTCACCTCCTCTTTACATAGCTGCCCCTCCACCGAACTCAGGATTGAAGAAGCAGGCTCGGAGCAGGAGGGAGGCCCTCCGGAAGGAGCCGCGGACCTGGCCAGGGGAGCAGGAGGCGCTTCACAGGGCACCAGCAGGAAGGCTGCCTCCACAGAGGAGGAGGCCAGGGCAGAGCCCCCAGGGAAGGAGCGCCCAGAAAGGCCACCAAGCTCGCCAACAGATGCCACCATTGGGCAATACGTTAAGAAGATCCAGGAGCTCTTGCAAGAACAGTGGAGCTGCCTGGAGCATGGGTACCCGGAGCTGGCCAGCGCTATCAAGCAACCTGCCTCCAAGCTCAGCAGCATCCAGAGCCAGCTGCTGAGCTCCCTCAACCTGCTGCTGTCTGCTTACTCAGCCCAGGCTCCACCTCCGAAGGAGCCCCCGGCCCCCTCGTCTTCCCCACCGCTGGGTAAATACTGGTGCCTGAGACAGGAAACCATTTCTCCTTTACATGCCAAGCCAGAGGGAAAATGGTTTATTTTAATTGCATGAGTATGTGTTTTAAAATGGTTTAGGACCTCCAAGAATCTGGTGGAATAAAAGCTGATTTATGTAATAGTGGAGGCTTGATACCCCTCCTCTTGTCCTGGCTCTGAGGTTGGCACAGACTGCAGAGCCACTACACCCAGCTGTACCTATTGTGCAGGGCACGTAAATGCCCAGGCGAGGAGGGCGAATGGTTGCTGAAACCATGTGCTGGGAGGAGTGTGGGGGGTGTGCCTCTTTATCATTTGCATGGCACAAAGGCAATGTCTAGGGCAAGAGGGACCCTGACTGTGTGTTCTCTGCCCCTCACTTGGCCTTCCCGTAGTTCCCTGGGCTCTTGCATTCTTGTGGTGTTCTCTGGTTTTCACCCAGCAGAGGTTTTCTCTAGCCTGGTTTTAGGGAAACATTTTATTGAAATCTGAAGTAGTTCACTGAATACTTCCCTGTGGATGTTGTGTGTGTGTGTGTGAGAGAGAGAGAGAGAGTACACGTGATGCTCACACGTGAAATCTGCCTTCTGGCTGAGCAGTACTTCTCCTAACAGATCATACGTGCTTCACTCTTGAATGATGTGGAACCACATTTTGCTTTGCTCAACAGGCAGTTTGGAGTCTGCTTCTTGCCATAGATCACAAGGTGGCTGCTTTCTCATGATCTCAGTGCTCTCCCATTGGGAAATGCCTCCCATACCTTTGAGCACAGCCAAAGAGCATCTTTTCTCTTGCTCACTTGTCTGCTGTGTCTGCCTCCACAGCACAAGTGCTGGCTTGCATGTGAGCCAGGAAGGACCACAGAGGTGCCCCGGAGTAGAGATGGGGCGCCGGGCCAGGAGTGGAAGACCTGAGTTCTCCTGCTCTGCCCTTCACTGATCATGTGACTGTGAGAGAGTCTGAGCCTCCGATTTCCCAGCCATTAGGCTGGGACAACAGTGGCACCTACCCCACAAGCTACTTCTGAGAGAGCTGTGGCAACTCTAACTGCCCCCCGGCACACATAGAGTGGCATTCTTAACAGGGGCAGTCGTGCCAGCAGGGACCAGAAAGCTGGGCCCCTAAAAGGCCCCCGAACATTTGGTTTCCATTATCTGGCTTCTCTGTCCCTTTCTGCCTCTTCACCCACCCTCACCCTGTATCCCCTCAAAGCAAGGTCCTGGTTTTGCTGCATTCTGGGGCTTCCCCAAGGTCATTCTAACCTGTGATGTTGTGTTTGCCTAGAGATCTCCCCGTCGACCAGCCTTAAATCCATAATGAAAAAGAAAGACTATGGCTTCCGTGCAGGAGGTAATGGGACCAAAAAGAACCTTCAGTTTGTTGGGGTTAACGGTGGGTAAGCATCGCTCGTGAAGCTCAGACTGCCTTCCATGCTGCTTCTACTGCTATTGTCCTTAGCGCTCTCTTTTCCTAGGGGGAAGCATCTGGTTTTCATTCTTCTTCAAGGGAGTTCATCTCAACGGCCCTTTAAAATTCCATCTCGGGTTTGCATGTGTGTGGCTCCTTGCCAGCTGTTGTGGTCTGTTGGAACCATGGCTTTTAATATGTCTCGGCTTCAGTCTCCCCCAGGGCCAGGCTTCTAGATAGCTTCTGGGAGTTTGAGGGTCACATGGGCCCTTTAAAGAAAGGATTTAACCAGAACCACAACTTTGAAACTGGTACAAACGCTGTTAATTTGTTGAACTTCAAATTCAATCCAGTTTATTCTTTATTTCCTTAGCTAACTGCAAACCAAGCCAAAGTATTTTGGGAAGAAGAAGAACAACCAATATCTGTTGGCTCAGCATAAAGCCTTTTATATTCCAGAGAGTAGAACATTTTCTAAATCATTCATTCAACAAACATTTATTAAATGCTGACAATGGTTCTAGGTTTTAAGAATATTAAAAAATCATAAATCATAGTCCCTAAAAGGTCACAGATTGGCCATGATAAGGAATAAGACAAGAAATAAAGAGAAAACAATAACACACTAAGATAATTTCTACTAGAAAAGGAAGCGGAGGGTGCTGGGGAAGCCCAAGGTGAGGCTTCCCGCCCAGCCAAAGGGTAGATCATGGAGGTTGGCCAGAAGAGGTTGCTCATTTGGGTCACACCAGAAAGGAAGGCACCACATGCAACCTGGATGATGTCACTGTGGTTCCGTGGGGAAAATCATCAGAAATGATGAAATGTGATGTCCTTTGAGAAGGTTTCTGTCCCTAATGCTGCAAATGGCTGGTACTGTGGCCCAAGAAGAAGCTAATCTGTTTTAAACTTTTACCAGTACAGAAAAGTGGGGTCATCCTAATCTCAAACCCCAGAGGAGATTGTGTCAACCTCCTGCTTAAACCCCGCAATGGTCCCCACTCTGAACCCAAACCTCTAGGCTTTGGGAGGCAGCTCATGGCTCCAGCCTGCCTTGTCTCCTCCTGCCAGCTCCTGCCTTTCTTCCCTTGGCCCATCTTGGGGCCTCTGCATTTGCTCTTCCCCCTGCTTGAAACGCTTTTCTCCCCAACATTTCTGATTATGTGACACTTCAGTGAGTGGGTCTCAGCCTTGGCTGCATGTTGGAAACACTTGGGGAGCCTTAAAAAATACTGGTAACTGGGTCTCATCCCTGGGGATTCTGAGTCAGTTAATCTGGGGTGCAGTCCAGGTACTGGGAATTTGAAACGTCCTCATGTGATTTGAATGTACAACCAAGGATAAGAACTTCCTCTCTAAAGTAGCCTCTCCTCCCATTACTCTATCCCATTGCTCTTTTACATTTTATTTTTTTTATTATTATTATTTTTTTAAGATTTTATTTATTTATTCATTTATCCCCCCCCTGCTGCCTGTGCTCACCGGGCCAGCCAACCACGCCGTGCGGGCGGGCCTGCCCCCACCAGGAGGCCCCGGGAACCGAACCCAGGGCCTCCCACATGGCAAACGGGAGCCCCACTGATTGAGCCACAGCCGCTTCCCATCTCTTTTACATTTTATTCATTATTTTTATCGCTATCCTGAATCTATTATTCTCCTGCCTCCTCCTACTAGAACATAAGCTCTACCAAGGGCAGGGACCTTGGTACAGCATTTAGAACAGGCTGGCACATAGTAGGTGCTCAATAAATTTCTGTTGAATGAATGAATGAACATCCAGGTTCGTTCATTTTTTTTTTCGATATATGTATTTTTTAGAGAGGTTGTGACCTTACAAAACTATCATGCACATGTGTGGAATTTCCATGCAACACCCCTCTACCAATGCATTACATTGTTGTAGAACATCTATTACAAATTATGAGCAGGTCAAGTTTTATTGAAGCAATTCTAAGATGAAAACTCCCTGGTAAACATCATATATCCCCTTACTCTCTTAATCACAAAAGCAAAAGATTGTTTCAACCACAGTACATGAGGAACTAACTGCGGTTTAAGCAAGGCAGGAATACCAGGGAGCAGGCTGGGTTTTCAAATCCAGTGAGCATGGGATGGGCTTACAGTAGCCACCATTCAGAGAAAAGGCAGTAGTTCAGGGGAGACTGTGGCCTCTGGTCTCCTTGAATGTGACCAGAACCGAAAATGTTCATTTAACACCAGCACCCCGGTCAGGGGTCTCCTGTTGACCATTGGCAGAGGGATCGATAAGTCTTCCAGAATTTCCTCCAGGGGTTCTCCTAGACTGTCCCATCCACAGGAGCACTTATAATCGGACATAAGGACCACTGCCAGGAATGGGGGGAGAGCACAAGCCAACTGGCCCATGCCCTCCCTTATGCTGTTCCAAGCAATAGTTTAGACGGGCTGCAGGTAAGAAAGGCAGATACTGGTGTTTGGGATTCCCGGTGGTTCACCATATCCCATGGCAATTCTTCTGGAAGTAGAGGCAAATGAGTTCATTCTTTGTCAGGGGTAAGCTGGGCTAGAGCAGGAGTGACAAGGAAGATTTGTCAGACAATCCAGAGAACTCAGGATAGGAGTGGGAGGGATGTCTGCTTAAATTTGGGCTCCTCTCACCACCAAACATTAGGATGTTGGAAGCAAAAGCTTTCAGGAGAACCTTGGATCACCTATCTGGGTCATCCAGATTCACTGGCCAATTGATGGACCAGCTGTTTGTGTGTTCATTGCAAAGAGTTTATTTAATGATCTTTTCTCCCCAAATGGCCTCCAGAGTCAGAGAGCCAGGGCTCTTTACAGAATGTTCCTCTAAGGTTCCTGGGGAGTCCCTTTGCCCTGGCCTGTAGGTGTGGAGAATGGAGGGTGTGATTGGCTAGTTCTTCTTAGGGTTGACTCGGGTATTGGGCAGCAAGGACAGAATGAGTGACCTTTGTCTCCTCCCCCAGCTATGAGACTACCTCAAGTGAGGAGACCAGTGGTGAGGACAGCTCCCCTGAAGATTTGTCTGACAGCGAAGCTGAGAAGAAATGTGACAGCCCAGAACACAAGCAGGGCAAAGATGCCCACCCCAGGGATGAGGCTGGGCAGGGCATCCCCGAGGGCACCCGCAATGCAGGCCGGCAAAGTGGGCCCGAGGAAGAAATTCCCCATCCCAAGGCCGAGAGGTAAGTCACAGGGGTACAAATGAGCACCCTTGTTCCTCTGAAAAAGGGCACGGCATTCTTCTATTTGTTCAACTATTTGTTCATTTGCTTGTTCATTTACCCATTCATACATATTTACTGATCTTCTGTTATATGCCAGGCATTATGCACTGGTTGAACTAAACATGTGATTCCCACCTTCATGGAATATACTGTTATAGATAGAGCTCTACACACAAAGCCGGGGCCTCCCATATGGTAAACGGGAGCCCTACTGATTGAGCCACAGCCACTTCCCCACAAAGCTAACACTTAAATAACATATAATACCTAGCACTTAAAATGTGAAGGGCTTTACATGTATTATCTTTACAGTCCTTTTAACAATCCTACAAGATAGTCATTATTATAATCTCCACTTTACAGATGTGGAAACAGAGGCTTAGAGAGTTAAGTAACACAGCTAGAAGAGCAGAGAATCTGACCCAGGTCTTTCTTAATCACAAGCTTTTCTGTCTGTCCCATTGACCATGCTGACCTGAGCCAGCTCTTTTAAAGTGATGGGAGGTCATGTGGTGTGATGCAAAGAGCATTGTCTTTGGAGTTGGACTGGATTCACATCGTGCCTTTGCCACTGATAATAGCAATCACACAGGTTTGATCTGAGGATAAATGAGAAAATGTATGTGAAATGCCGAGCACAGTGTCTGGCACATAACAGGCTCTCAATAAATGTTAGAAGTAGGAATAATTACCATTGTAATTATGACCACCATCCCTAGCCCAGTTCCAGGAGAGTGATAAGCAGTAGGCAGTAGCTGATTGTCAAGCAGCTTCACAAGGCTGCTCCAGTATAGCTCGCTATAAGGACGTGTTGAGTGAATGAAGCTTCCCCATGAGTGATGGATGCCATTAAGCCCCAACTTAGGCCTCTCCACACTCTGCCCTTGTACTAACACAAGAAGAGTGTGTATCACTATGGGCACCCCAGCTTAATTGATTCTCATTTTATTGGCTCGATTGGCACTTATGGTGTCTTCATGGAAGAATAACCTGAAGAATTTTGCGGGTATGGATTGGGCTCTTTGGATTTTTCAAGTCACCCAGGCAGAAAATTTTTGGTTCAAAGAAAGACAAACTGCCCTTTCCCAGCATGTCAACAGTTGCAGTTAGTACCATAGCCCCCCAGAATGATTTGGTTATCTGCCCCTGTCCCCAAAAGAGCAGTATGCTTGACTCACTTTCCAGAAGAGTCCAGAAGCCAAAACTCATCAGCAGCACTCTGTGTCCACCCCATGTTTCTGAGGAATGGCCCTCATCTTGGGAAATTGCCAAGTTTGGGGGTTTGAGCCACTGAGATGTAAAAGAGGAGAGTGAAATTCAGGTAGGGAAAACCTTTTTTTTAATCAACATGGAAACTGATATATATATATATATATATATAATTTTTTTTTTCTTTAGATATAAACCCTCAGAAGAATTTCTTAAAGCATGCCAGACATTGAGCCAGCATCTGCCAGAAATTGAGTCTACCACCGACCAACTCTTGGTACTCTGATTTTTCACATTGTCATGTAAAAATTTCCATACTGTTTAAGCAGTTATCTCCAGCTGGGTAATTTTGGTCCCTTGCCTGAGGTCTCTTGTGGAAGTGTGCATGCAGGAGTCCCTCTCCTCTGGGCACCTTCTCATTTGTCCCAGCTCTGCTGCCTAAGGTGATTGATTATGCTGTATAAGCAGAACCAATCGATAAACCCAAGAAAGCAGGCCAGGTACACAGAGGACTTTCCCAAGCATTATTAGGCATTGGCCCCTGGGTATTGTCAAAAAAAACTCTGTGGCTTAGGCTAAAAATTGCCTCATTGTTTGAGAGAACTATAGGTAAAATGGAAAAGAAAGAGTATATGCAGTGGTAATCATGGGTTCTAGTTCCAGGACCATAATTTGTGAGATACTGGGCAGGTCAGGTCACCTCTCAGGGCCTTGGTTTCCTCAGTATAATCCACCAATGTGCTTCTTAATATTAGGATCTTTCTCTGGATTATTTTGAAGATTTCATGGTTAAAGGAGATATTCTGATATATAAAAGTGTTTCAGCCACAAAAAATTCCGTTGTTACCGCATTAGAAAAATGACCAGACAATGTGTATAATGCAAGCCCTATATAACACCCATGTTACAATCAAGGCAGAAGATTGCTATTTGCCTAAGAGACAAAGAGGGCTGTAGAAGAACCTTGCTCTGTAGAGCTGGGGAAGTAAGGAAGCCTGGTATTATTTTATCCCCATTTTACAGACGACACAAGTAAGATTCAGAAAGATTATCTGACTTCCAAGGTTCAGAAAGGTTATTTGATTTCCAAGTCCCACAGCTGATGATGTTGATTTACTGACTAAATCCAGGGCTCTTCCTAGTATAAAAATACATTTTCTTTTTTCAAAATGAGTGTGACATTGTGTACAGTAATCACATCCCAAAAGCTTCTCTTTTGCTTTAAATAAATAATCCAAACATGTTTCCTCTTAAACACGTAGGACATGTCATACAGATTTGATGTCATTGGTTCTGGAACCCTCCTTGTTCACAGTTCCAGAAGAGCCGAACAACACAGATATTGGGTTCCTGCCATGGGTTGTTAAACCATTTACTCTGGAGGTCCTTGCAAAGCTTAACAACAGTCAAAATAATTTCAAGCATAAAGTGAATATGTTGTTTGTCTTAGCTTTCAGCACGCATTTTTTTCCCTCCAATTAGTAAAATGTTGCGATTTTCCAGCTATGTCTTTTAAAAACACACAAGAGCACTGGCAGAGTCTAAGTCTTTCCTGCATGAGTGTGAAAGAGAGGATCTGGGTTATTCTGTGCATAAGGGGATATGATCTTAACTTACAGCAGACTCCAACTGTGGTCTAGAAAAGTGCTTTGTTACTGGTTATTGTGCTGTCCTCCCAATCCTTCTTTCTACTTGCTATCTCACTTGGGGGCTGTCACACGGGAACAAAATATGTTTTTACACCTCAAACCCCACCAGCTCTGAACCCTCCAGGAATAAATCATGTGGAGAGTTGGGGAGAGCTGAAAGGATAAAGGTGGAAGCATCCAAAGCTGACTCTTTCTGGTGGAAACCAGCCTTCTAGCTGGGACACCCTATGCCCGGTAACCTGGAATTGGATCCTTTTGATGTTTCAGAGTCAAAGCTTGAATACTATCAATCAGGAGTGGTTCCGCGTCTCTAGCCGGAAGTCATCCAGCCCTGCTGTGGTGGCCGCCTATCTCCGTGGTGTCCAGCCCCATTCCTCCCACTTGCTAAAGCTGCTTGTCAACTTGGCTGATGGCAATGGGAACACAGCGCTTCACTATAGTGTGTCCCACTCCAACTTCTCCATCGTGAAGCTGCTGCTGGAGACAGGTCAGAAATGGTTGCATCTGGGAAGTCTGGGCTACTCCATGGAGGGAAATTCTTGTGTGATGCTTCTTTCCAGCAAGGAAATTCTTCACTGTTCTGATTCCTCCTGCAGTCCAGGAACTAAGCATTTTTGCTTTTATTGGGTCATTTAATTTTTTTTTTTTTTTTAATTAATTTATTTTTTTACCAGGAGGTCCCATGGATCGAACCCGGGTCCTTCCATATGGGAGACGGATGCCCAACCCTTTGAGCCACATCCGTCCCCCATGGGTCATTTAATTTTAACAACGCTCTTGTGATGGTGAGGATTACTATCCTTATTTTATAGCTGAGGAAACTGAGGCTCAGAGAGTTATAAAACTTGTTCAGGTGGTCGAGTTAGGTTTGGAGCACGAGTCTATCTGACTCCAGAGCTGCGCCACATGCCTGTAGGAAAGGTCATGTTTTACCATCTTCATAAGATACTTTGTAACAAAGGCCATGGTTCTGTTTGACCGCTTTGGTTCATTCATCCCTCATCAGACATTTATTGATGTCTGGGTATAAGGTTTACACTGGCTACTACACGGGATGCAAAGGGAGCCAGATGTGAGCTCTCTGCTTCCTGAGAGCTTACAACCTAAAAATCAGGGTAGAGTAGGATGATGGCTCATGAGAGATACAGATTGTGATTTAGGGATGGGAGATCATTTCCAGTTTTGGGAGCAGGAAAGGTGCACTGAAGTGGGTAGGGTTCCAGAAGACTGAGAAATTGTCCCAGGCACAGAGAACACCTTAGTAGTTGAGAAAGGAAGAGAGACCTGGAGACCAGACGGCTTCTGGTTTGGATGGGATATGAATTAAGAAAAGTAAATTGGAGTAACCGCATGGAAGACCTTGAATGCCAACCAGAGTAGTTTAAACCCTTTGGAAGGTGCCAGGAAAACAGTACAGAATTTCTGAGTAGGAGAGCACCATAACCAGAGGAGTTCTCTGAGAAGATTAATTTGGCAGTAGGGGTAGGTTAGTGGAGGGAGCAGGGGCAGTAGGTGGGGAGGCCAGGCAGGAAGCCATTGAAAAGTTCCACAGAGAGGTAGTGAGAGCTTGCAGTAAACAAGGGTGGTAGGAATAGAATTGGGGACTTAGTGACCAACTGGTTGTGAGGGGCTAGGGTGAAGGGAGTCTGAGCTCACTGATGTGTCAAGCTTGGGTAACCAAGAAGACAGTGATTCTGTGAAAGGAAGAGAAGGAACAAGAGTGGGGAAAGCAGAAAGATTACATTTAATTTGGGGCAGATTTTGAGTTTCCAGTGGATCATCCAGGGAGAAATGTCTAGAAGCCTATTGAGAATTCTAGATCCAAAGTCGGCCAGTGATGGAAGTTTGGGCAGGGTCAGTTTGAACATAACCCATGGAGTCTTTTAGGGAAGGAATATGAATGGAAAAGGGAAAAGGCTGGAGAGAGAAGCCCTGTGGAATCCTTGCATTTAGAGGGCAGGAAGAGAGAGCCAGTGATAGAGACCCAGAGAGAGAAGTAGGAGAAATAACTGGATAGTGCCCAATGGGGAAGCCAATGAAGAGAAGAAAATGTCAAGAAGAAAGGGGATTGTCCACTAGGTCAAATACTGCAGAGTCCCTGAAGGATGACATCCAGGGTTGGCAGGTGGTGAGGGGACAGTTGCTGGTGATTTCAGGGACAGTTGTTTCAGGAGGATGTTGGAAGGAAGGGAGTGAGCGTGCCTGGGGTTGGGAAGGCAGCAATATAGTGTAGTGGCTGCAAGAGGCAGAGAAGTTACAGAGAGTTGTTTTTGTGTCTCTGAACATGTTTGATGGCTGAGAAGAATCCATGGGTTGGGGAGAGAGAGGGGTTTGATTTGAAAAAAATAATTGATGGAGCAAGGTCCTGGAGGAGCTGGAAAAACCTGGAATTCACAACAGAGACAGATGAGGTCAGCTTAAGCAAGATGCTACAATATTTATTCTCCTGATACAGAGGCAAAAGGATGGAAAGGTGGGTAGAGGTCTAGAGAGAGGTTGGGAAAGAGAGAAGTCCACTCACCTTCAATAGCCTTGATTTTCTCACTAGAGCGAGAGTGGGATCAGGGTTGCAGAGACTGGAAAGGGATGTTTAATAGTCAAATAAGGAACTGGGCTGGGTCTGCTAAGACAAGACCATGGGCTGACAGTGGAGCCTTCCAGCAGCCTGGGGCAACACTGAACAGCCTGGGAGTGATCAGATGGCCGAGAATATGTGTGTCCTGGTGGTAAATGATCTATGAGTTCAGGAAGGCTATGAGAGGGTTATCTAGGAGGATACACCTACAAGAGGTATAAAACCCCACATGCTTCCCATGTATTAGGTGCTCTTCTGAGCACTTGACATACATGATCTCATTTCATCCTTGTAACAGCTCTCTTATTAGGTGTTGTTATCCCTGTTTTAAAGATGAGGAAAGTGACACTCAGAACAGTCACTGTTCAAGATCTAGGATCTTGTCCTAGATCATCCAAGACTAAATGTGTTGCTGGGGTTTAAAGTCAATGCCACTGAGTTGCTTTTTCATTTCTGGCATCCAGGAATCAGAGCAAATGCTAGATCTAGAACCCTTACTTTAGGAGGCCTGAGTTGGATCAAGAAATCTGAATTCAGCTTGCCCCAACTTGGATCCTCTCTGTCTCAGCTGAAATCCCTCCCATGGCTTCCTGTTGCTCTTAGGATGAAACTCAGCTTCCTCTGCCCTGGCTACTGCTTGCCTTGAGTCTCCACCACCATTATACTCCCCTCCTTGTCTCCTTTCCAGCCACACTGGCCACAAACTCACCAGGCTCTTTCCCTCCTTGAACCCTTTGTATTTTCTTTCTATCTGGACTCTTATCCCAAACTCTTCTTGTGACTAGCTCCTTCTAACACTCAAATCACAGCTCACATGTCCCCATCTCAGAAGCCTTCCTGCTGACTCCATCTAAAGTCACTTCCTCCATCTCTCTCTCTCTCTCTCTCTAAGGCACATCCTTTTATTTCTTTAGATGCTCTTTGTTAGTTATTTTCACCCAACAGAATTAAACTCAGTCAAAGAAGGGCTCTTGTCTATCTTGTTCTGTCTGTATCTTCAGAACAGTTCCTGGCTCATAGTAGGTGTTGAGTGAATATATCTGTCAAATGCATGAATGTATAAATGGCTCCTGGGAGCTAGGTTAAATTCCAGTAAACTTCCAATTCTCCAAAATTCTGTTAAGCAGACTTGAAGCTGCTCACCTGAAAAAGGCAGACGAAATACATAATGACAGCCTCAAGTTCTGACTGCTTCTTGCATCATCAAAGTAAGATTAAATTACAGGTCTAACCTTGAGTGAATTTTATTCAATTTCAGTTCTTCATGGATAACCTAAAAGTAATAGCTCAATTGAGAAAGGCAATAATTAAATAGAGCATGACTCTGTTCTGGTTATTGTATTCAACATTGGAGGTTTTTATTAATAGAACTAAGCAGCTACAGCTTTTTGTGTGCCTTCTTGGTCCCTAGGTACAATCTACGTGTATATTACCATACACAATCCTTGCAAGGATGGTGACATAGATATAATTGCATTTTCCAAGCAAGAAAGCTGAGACTCAGAAAGACCAGGTGACATGGCTCAAGGTCACCCAGTCAGTAAGGAACTAAGTCAGAATTTGAACCCAGACCTGTCACCCTGTCTCTGTTTCCTATGATTGCTGTAACAATTTACCACAAACCAGATGGCTTAAAATAACTGAAATGTATTGTCTCACAGTTCTGGAGGCTACAAGTCTAAAGTCAAGTTAGCAGCAGGGCTATGCTTCCTCTGAAGGTGGTAGGGAAGAATCTGGTCCATGCCTCTCTCCTGGCTCCTGGTGGTGGCTGGCAATCCTTGGTATTCCTTAGCTTGTGGCAGCATAACTCCATCTCCGCTTCCATCACATGGCCATCTTCCTTGCCTCTGTGTCCAAATTTCCACCAGTCATATTGCATTAGGACCCACCCTAATCCAGTTTAGTCTCTTCTTAACCAACCACATCTTCAAAGACCCTATTTCCAAATAGGGTCACCTTCGCAGGACTGGAGGTTAGGACTTGAACATAACTGTTTGGGGGGCGCAACTCAATACCCTCCCAATCTAGACTTTTCTACTTCCCCAAACTAGGTTTCAGAGTCACTGTGAGACTTTGGAAGCACCTACTTTGTACACAAGGAGTCCAATGATCAGTAACATCGATCCTTGTCTTTAAGTAGCTTGCAAACTTGTACCATGTTAGAAGGTAAGCCAGGGCAGAGAAGGGACAACCTAAGAGTTGGTTGCTATAAATTTCTGTTGATGTTGGCTAAAAATCCAGTTAATATTCATCACCTACCTTAAAATGGTTTGGAAGCTTTTCCCCTTATCATGTTGAAATAGCTAAATAGCCACAAGCATAAAGTACAAAGGGGGGCAGGGAGAACAGGCTAAAAGTGCCAATGCTTTCTCTCATCTGTAGAAGGCAGTGCCGAGGATGGCAGATTTTCACTTTGCCAAAATCAGATTCCCTTCTGAGGTAGTTGTTGAACATCCAAAAAGAATATTACAAACTGTAAAGGGCTGTGGAGAAGTTACTCGTTATTATTGAGTTTGTTTGCCAAAGAATAGAGCCATGAGGTTCACCTTCATCCTCTTGCTCCTCAGTGATCTGTCCTTTATGTTGCCAGATGTCACCATGGAGGGGGAAGCTTGTTAGCTGGAGCATGCTCAGTCACTTCCAGGGAGGGCTGGCTTTGCTCCCTGGTGTCTGCTCTTGAGCATCTGCTGCAAAAGCCCTGGGTCCTCAGTCCCTTTTCTGAGCCCCTGGGGAGGAGTCAGACCTCCTTCTACAGAGCTACGAGGCATGTTTCTGAAGAGATGGAAGAGAACTGGTAACCTGAGGCTCATTTACACATCTTAAAAACAAATATAAAATAGTTGTGAGGTAAAAACTACCAAGTCACTAGCAAAGCAGTGTAAATACTCACTTCTTTTTTTTTTTTTTTAAAGATTTATTTATTTATCACCCCCCTCCCCCCTTTACTGTTCCTTGCTCGCTGTCTGCTCTCTGTGTTTGCTTGTCTTCTCTTCAGGCGGCACCTGAATCCTGGGTCCAATCCTGGGACCTTCCAGAGCAGAGAGAGGCTGCTCAATCTCTTGCACCACCTCAGCTCCCTGATCCTCTGCATTTCTCATTGTCTTTCCTCTATGTGTCTTTTTGTTGCATCATCTTGCTGTGCCAGCCCTCCTGCGTGGGCCAGCTCTCCACACGGGCCAGCTTGCTTTTCACCAGGAGGCCCCGGGGAATCGAACCCTAGACCTCCCATATGGTAGCCGGGAGCTCAATCACTTGAGCTACATCCTCTTCCCAATACTCACTTCTTATACATTCTTTTTTTTTTTTTTTTTTTTTTTTTTTTTTTTTTTTTTTTTACCGGGAGGTCCCAGGGATCGAACCCAGGTCCCTCCATATGGGAGACGGACGCCCAACCATTTGAGCCACATCTGCCCCCCCCCCCAATACTCACTTCTTAATCAAGAAGACAATTGTGAGGTGATGAGTGAAGTTATTATTTGTCAGAGGGGCTTCGGGAGGGGCTTTGGGAAGAAAGTTCTGGTAAACGAGACCAGCTGGCTTGGCATCCTGGTGTTACTCTGGCACTTTTCTGAAAAAGTTTGGGGTGGGATGGAGGGAATAGCAAGTAAATGTTGGTTTTCCTCCCCCCCATGCACAGTCCTAATTCACATTTTTTCATAAAGCAGATTTGTTACAGTGAACAACTGTCTTCATGAGCATGTAGCAACTTTAACAAAGATATAAAGATAAGAATACCATTCTGGACAATAATACTAATAGTTACCATTTATTGAGTGCTTACTACCGTACTAAGCACTGTTCTAAGCACTTTAAATATATTCTAATTAAATCCTCACAGTAACCTTATGAGGAAGATTCTGTTATTACCTCCATTTTTCACAGAGGAGGAAATGAAGACCCAGAGATGTTAAGTGGCTTGCTCTACTGAGACAGTTTTAGTATTGCCCTGAAGAGACACCTAGGTTTTTTTCTGTTGGAGCGACAGTACAAGTAACAATTTGGTTTTCTGCACAGTACCGTCTTTCAGAGGTAGCATCTTTTAAATGACAGATACCAGACACCTGATAACCCCCTACCTCGTCTTTGTTGGAGAGAGATGTGAATGTATATCCCCAGAGCTACAGAGCAAAAATTTCTTTTGCAGTCTCATTTAATAGTTCATCTTAAGAATATGATGAACTATGGGTTTTGTTTTTTTTTTTTTTCATTCTATTTTGAAATATATATTCTTACTTGTTTTTAATATAAAATTATGGTGCTTCCCTCCCTCCTCTCTATTTTTCAAACAAGATAGTTGTTCCAGAAAGATGCCCCATGGGAAGCGGCTGTGGCTCAATCAGTGGGGCTCCCGTTTGCCATGTGGGAGGCCGCCGGTTCGGTTCCCGGGGCTTCCTGGTGGGGGCAGGCCCGCCCGCGCAGCGTGGTTGGCTGACCCGGTGAGCACAAGCAGCAAGGGGGGGGATAAATGAATAAATAAATAAAATCTTTAAAAAAAAAAAAAAAGAAAGAAAGATGCCCCATGTCTATCCTGGGCCATGTCTCAGGCCTCCTGTTTGCCTTGCTCCCCACAAGGGTACACATAACCCAGTTTGAAAAGTTGCCCTTATCAATTTTACTTTGTGCCACGTGCTATGAGAGAGTCAAATGAATGTAAAACCCAGTTCCTGCCTACAAGAAGGCAAGGACCCTCTAGTGGGGGACTTTAAATGTATCTAAAAAACTAACAAGTGATATAAAAAAGCAAATGAAATAAGTCAAAGGAAGAGGTGATATTCATAGTAAGGCACATGGGAGGGAGTGCCCTCTCTAAGCTGCGACATATGCGAGGCAACTCTGGAGGAGGAAGTCGCAGAGGTGACGTTTGAACAGCAAATGTTAATCCTGGTCAATGATTGCTGGCTGCTCTCCAGGCCCTGTTCTCAGAGTAACCTTATGAATGGCGCTATTACTATCCTCATTTTCACAGATGAGGAAACTGAGACACCAAGTAATTAAGCAGCTTTCTCAGAGGCAGTCCAGTTCCAGGGTTGATCTGCTTCAGATCAGACCTGGAAGCCAAGAAGGTAGAGGTGAGCATCCTAGCTAGGCAAAACTTAGGAGTGAGACAGTGGCAGGAAATGGGGATTTTCCTCATTTTTGCCCTCGTCACAAGACTTCTGGGGGACGGTACTGGTAATAAGGTTGGAGAAACAGGTTGGAGTCCCAGAAATTCTAGATAGCAAGAGTGAAAAAACACACAGCTGTGGGCAATGTGTGGTAGGATATGTGATGGCCTTTGGAGCCAAACAGACCTGGGCCCTGCTCCCACCTCACCTTCACTTGGGGAGTTTATGTCATTTCTTTGAGCTTCAGTGTCCTCATCTGTAAAATGGACATCCTGCTGTGTGCTCTGGTTTAGGAAACATTGGGCCCCCTTGGCCATTTCTGACTCTGCTCTGAACCTTCCTTGCAGGGTATCCTCAGAAAACTTGTAGAAAAAAGTAGCCAGGTCTGAAGGCTGCTACCACACTGACTCCACCACTGTGAAAAGGATTCCTTACTCTTCCATGGCCTTTAACCAGCAGGTAGCATCCTTATGAACTGGCCAAAGCAGAGTCTGGCTTCTGGCCCCTCACATTGCCCCTCTTGCAGGTGCCTGCAGTGTGGACCATCAGAACAAGGCTGGGTATACTGCTGTGATGATCACCCCCTTGGCTTCTGCAGAGACCGATGAAGACATGGCTGTCGTCTGGAAGCTCTTAAGAGAAGGAAATGTGAACATCCAGGCTACTCAGGTAGGAGGTGTAAGCATGATCTCCTCTTTAAGAAATGCAGGGACACCTCCCAGTTTTATTCTGCCAGTGGGTGAGAATTCCGTGCAGATTCACCTAAATTTTTTAGTCCCAGAAGGTTGGGGCCTCCAGATGGCATCTGGCCAAAGGCAGAACATTTGGTTTTCCTCAAAGGCTCCTGAGACCCAAATAAGCTAAGAGAGAGGTCAGTGAGCTTCCACTCTATGTCCCGCGTCTGAAACTGGACAAATTCCATCTGGACTTGTCTTCTCAAACAAATGTTCACACAGAGAGCATCGTGAGAAGGCATTTGCTACTTGGCTGCTTTAGGAAAGCCCCTGCAGGTGACCTGCCCTGATCCATGACTCACGGACATTGGACTAGGCAGATGCTCTTTGGTCCTCTTCTAAACTTCTAAAGAAGTTCTCTCCTCTGTCATCCCTTCTCTCCCCCAAGCCCTTTAACAAGCCCTGAGTATGATGGAGAGGAGTGTGGCTAGACAGGGCAAACAGGAGCTTCTGCTGAACAGGGCCAGCACTTATAAGAATTCCCACTTGCCAGCCCAGAGTTATTGGAGAGGTCCATTGATGGTTGACCAATCCACCTGGAATGCCTCCTAAGTCTTTGAAATAACCAGACCTTAAAACATTCCCATCTTCCTTAACTCCCCACCAACCAGTGTTAGTGACACAAATCATGCCCCATTCCCTGAAGCAGTGCTATGGGCCAGGTTGGGAAGACCACTTGCTGCCAAGAGCCAATTGGGTCCTACATAAAGGCAGGATCCAGGGAGTCAGGACATGTGGGCTCCACGAATCCCCTGGGGTACCTTGTACCCCAGGGTCAGAAGGACCCTTAAAGATCACCTAGGTCTACCCTCTCTTCTTTTGCAAAACCCTACCAAACGGTCTCCAGTCACCTTACACACCTCCAGTATCAGGGAGCTCACCCTCTCTCAAAGTAGCCTACTTTGTCTTTTGTACAGCTCAGATAATTTTTAAAACTGAACCAAAATCGGATACTCTGAACACTTCATAGAGCAAGTAAGTAGGATATGTTGTTTGGGGTTCGTTCAAAGAAAGATCTTATAAACAGCAAAGGTATAGAAGGCAACTCAGAGAGTTGGGATGTCTCTGCTCAGTTTCTGAGCCCCTCTATTTGAGAACACAGAGTAGGGGTGTGGCCTTTACACAGTAGGACTTTGAGGTCAACATGGCTTCACATGGAACAATGGAGACACCTCAAAGGAGCACTTGCTCATCTTTGATTGATATAGGAACAATTAGGGTGCCTGTAAAACTCCTTTTCCCCCTAAAGTAGCACAGAGATAGCCTGTCAAAAACTGTTAAGGGTCTGAGTTTTGTTGGTTTTTTTTGCCTTTTTTTTTTCTTTTTTTTTGGTGAGGTACTGGGACCAGGGATTGAACCCTGGACCTCCTATGTGCAAAGCCAGCGCTCAACCACTGAGCCACATCGGCTTCCCTGAGTTGGTTATTTCATTTGTTTACTTGTTGTTTGTTTTTTTGTTTGTTTTTAGGAGGCACGAGGGACCAAACCCAGGACCTCTCATGTGGGAAGTAGGTGCTCAACTGCTTGAGCCACATCCACTTCCCAGGGGTCTGAGATTCTTACCCTCCCTTCAAGCCAATAAGCTAGTTTACCACAGTTTCAGTGGCTGTTGTCAGAAAACACAAGACTCCTGTGTCAGAGTCAAAGGACAGTTTATTATTCACAGCAATAGCAGTAGCGACAGTATCACGTTTGTACCACAAGGCAGCGTGAAAAGCACTAGATGATATCTGTACAAGGAATGGGTTGCATTATAGGAGAGGAGCCCTGAGCTTAAGGAATCCGAATCTTTTATAATGGACAGTAAGTATGTTCTTTGCTCTGGAGAGAGATATTATCACTTCCAAGGCTTTTTGCTGTACAGACGTCCTTGAAAAGATAGTCCAGAACAAAAGGACACACAATGCTTCATTCATGAGATGGGCAGAAAGGCAAGAGACTCAAGGAACATTGTTTCCCCACAATATATTTAATTTCATTCTTCCTCTCTCCCACCAACCGGATTGTAGATGGTAGTCTAATCTGATAGCAAAGTCACTTTGCTCATTTCATCTAATAACAATTCCATTGATAGCGAGAAACAGATATTTGTAGATCACTTTCTGGTTTTCAAAGTATTTTCACCTACCTACAACCTCTACTCCATAGGATTCAATAATAGCTGTTTTTACTTTCAATAATATGTTGCCCATAAACTTGTTAATTTTTCCGAATTGGCCTTCTTGGAAGAGGGGATGCTTGCTAATGATGAAAATCAAACCCCTCTTTTTAGAGAGGAGGAAACTGATGCTCTAAGAGGGCAAAAGACTCATCCTCCGTACTAGAGGAGGAACAGGAGTTCACAGCTGCAACTGTCTCCTTCAGCTGCTCCCAGAGAAGGTACCAGTTTAAACAGGAGTGAGACAGGAGTCTAGGAGTCTCCCAGAAGGCCTGCTTCTTTCTCTTTTTATCTTCAGGAGCCAGTGCAGTACCTGGCATATGCTAGTGCTCTGTAAAGGCTCATTGAATTAAATTGTACTGATCGGAACCAGGAGGGACGTGAGGAAGGAAGGGACCTGAGTCCAGCAGAGGGGCAGAGGATGAAGCCCATCTGGACCTGCCATCTGGCCTTGATAGCACTTGGAAAGAGGGGTCTGCATGGAGACCTAGTGGTCTGGTTAGCCCAGCAAACCACAATTACCTCAGAGCAGCGTAAAAGCAAACAACAAAGCATACAGATGTCTCTGGAAAGAGCTATCTGGGTCCCAGAGTAATGGGGACCCAGGGACATCTACTAACACATTCCATGTACCTACTGTGTGCCAAGCATTTGTCGTGCATTATCTCTAATCCTTGTAATGATAATAATAGCTAACACCTAGCACTTATTAAACACTCAGCTCTGTTCTGAGCCCTTCCCATGTATTAACTCATTTGATTCTCACAACAACCCTATGAGGTAGGTGATATTACTAATCATTCCCCATTTACTAGATCAGGAAAGAACACAGAAGTTTAACTTGTCTACAGTCACATATCTATCTCATAAGCAATAGAGCCATGATTTTTCTGATTCCAATCCCCCTTTTTTCTCTAAGTCTCAGCATTCTGGGCAAGAAAGAGTAATCCATCAGTGACTGCAGATTGGAGCTTTAATCAATTAACACATCAGCAAACATGTCCTCAGCACTTTTTACGTGTCAGACACTGTGCTCAGAGGTGGGGGGATCTGAAAGAAGAAAAGACAGTCTTGGCCTGTTCTCCTAACCTTACAAAGCCTCTTGTCTAGGCAGGGAGACAAACCTGACTTGCTTGGACTCCCAAGAGAACCATGAAGGCAAAATATAATAAAGTCACAGGAGAGGAATGTATATAGAAAGGAAAAATAGATGAGACATGAGATAGGATGTCAGAAAAATTCTATTACACATCACTATATTTCCATCCTTTATCATATGTGTTTCCCACAAAAGCCCTGTGGGGTACACAGGGCACATCATTTGTATTAATTTTAAGAAAAGAGAAACCAAGATTCAGGGAAGATAAGTGACGTGATCAGTGTCACACTCTAGTAAAAAGCAAAACTAGAGGTTTTGCTTTCTGGCTCTAATCCATTACTCCATTTACCAATGATTACAGGAATATAAGAAATTGCTGTCAATGGCTACAGATTAGAAGTGACCACAGGAAATGCAAATGTCTTGTGGAAGCAAGAGGGTTCTGGGTATTGTTAAACTGTTGTCACATTTTCTAAGAGATGAGATTGTAAAATGTGAAACTACGAGAGGCGTTCAAAGGAGACCAAGGCTTCATAAAGGAAGTCCGACTGTAAGAATCTCTGGTGCTGTAGTATTCGATCCTTCATTTATTCCATGATTCAATATTTATCAGCACATACTTGGTGGCAGGTACTGGAAGACAGATATGAAAAAGACTTAATCCCTGCTATCAAAAATTTCACGGTCCCTGAGAAAGAGAAAGACTGGAAGTTCACAAAGCCACATGGTCCCTGTGCCTGGAGAGTTAGGGAACATGTCAGAGGGGAGGTAGCGTTTGACTACTGTCTTGGAAGAGAAGTTAAAGTTTGCTAGGCAGAGAAGGATGTGTCCCCATCCCGAGCGCACAAGACAGTTCAGATCAATGGTCATTTCTTGAGAACTCTTCCCTGAGCACACCCCGTTGGCGGCAACCTCAGCCCGCTCTGTGGCTCTGCCTGCAGGGAGGCCAGACCGCGCTGATGCTGGGAGTGAGCCACGACAGGGAGGACATGGTCCGGGCGCTGCTGAGCTGCCAGGCAGATGTCAACCTGCAGGACCACGATGGATCGTCCGCCCTCATGCTGGCTTGTCACCGTGGCAACGCTGACATGGTGCGGCTGCTCTTGACACACCCAGCCTGCAACAGCAGCCTGACTGACAAGGTGAGACTTAGAGGCAGGTGGCAAGCCCGTGTTTAACTTCCGGTCCTGAGTGGTGCAGAATTCAAGGCACCACTTGGCGGTAGAAAGAGAACCACCCCCTTAAGGCTGTGAGATTTGAATGAGATGACCCAGGGTAAGTGCCTGGAGCCGGGAAACCGAAACCCTCTCCTTTCACAACAGTGGCCTCGGGGAACGGGCCCAGGCCTGGCCTTGGTCCTGGGCCTCATCTGGTCACGGCAATGAACAGCACGTGGGTTTTGCAGCAGCAGCTTGGGCAGGGAGTCTGTGCGGGCTTGTGTGGACTCCCGGAAAGCCGGATGAAGGGAATAATTACAAATTACGCCCCCTCTCCACCAGGGATCCACCTTACAGAGTGGTCCGTTTTTCAAAGCCACCCTGAAGCTGCACTGTCAGACACAGGCCTTTTAAATAAACTTCCTTGTGAGGTGAGGATGGCGATGCCAATGATGAGGACGCCGATGATCGCTAACAAATCAAGTGCCGTGACTCATCTCATTTAAATCCCACAACAACCTTATGAGGTTGATTCTCTCGCTACTGCCACTTTGCATGTGCAGAAGCAGAGGAACCCCGAGCTCACACAGCTGGTAGAACCCAGATCTATCAAACTCCCAAGTCCATCTTTTTTTTTTTTAATTTGGCCAGGTGAGTTAATCAGAATTGTATTTATTTATTTATTTATTTATTTATTTATTAAAGATTTTATTTATTTATTTATGTATCCCCCCCCTTGCTGCTTGTGCTCGCTGTGTCCGTCTGCTGTGCGTTTTTCTGTGTCTGTTTGTCTCCCCCTGCCGGGTCGTCCTGCTGTGTCAGCTCACCACGCCGCACGGGCTGGCTTGCCTTCACCAGGAGGCCCCGGGAATCGAACCCAGGGCCTCCCATATGGTAAACGGGAGCCCTATCGATTGATCCACATCCGCTTCCCTCAGAATTGTATTTAAAACATCATATGCACTTTTACAAGTACATGTACGAAATATTTTATGTGCATGAATGAACATGGATTAGGTAGTCTTAAGGATAACAGTAAGTGCCTACTAGAAAATTATTTACTGTAAGAGTAACATGTGGAAAGGAACAGATCAACTTAGGAGACTAAAGTGATACACAGATTCACAGAACGGGCACAGGTTTTCATAACCAGGAACAATATCCTCCCCCTCTGTCACCTCTGACCACCTCCTTCCTACGTGATCTCTCCAGGGCAGAAAACTCGAATGAATCAAGTACGGTGCTTTAGGGTGCTGGTTCCAAGACAGTGACAGAGGGAAGGGCAGAGCCCCTGGCACACAGGCCTTTGAGTAGTTGGCAAAGCCCTGCTGCAAGCCCAAAGCATCTTCCTCCACCCAGAGAGGAGGGGGCCGAGTCCATCCTCTTACCTGGTCCCTCATCATCATCAGTGATTCCACACTGAAGGGTCCATTTCCCTGGTTCCCCTGCTGAATCCCTAGCACCTAGCAGATGCCTGCCACACATCCAGTGAATAAATTAACAATTGACCAACAATTGATCCTGTTATTGGTCATTACAGTCACTAAGCTTTCTAGAGTATTCCCAGGACCAACCTCTTTTCATGTTTTTACCTCACTTAATCCTTCTCAATAATTCATTGATGTAGATACTGTGATCCCCATTTTTACTGATAAGGAAACACAGCTGCTGATTTGCAGAGCAGGGATTCAAAGCTAGTTCTGCCTCCAGTATCCTTAATGTTGACAATGGAATTCAATGCTTTGGCCTACTTTTAAAGTATTGAACAGACTTCTTTATACTTTCTTAACATCCATAGCCCAAAGGAAACAAAAGCCTGGAGAGGAGAAAAGAGTCCCCTCCCAGCTCAGGGACAACCTCTCTTAATAGACCATATCTGAACAAACCCAAGATTGTTCCATCAGTGATTCTCGAGCTGATGGGTCCCTCAAGCCATGTCCAGCAGCAGGCCTCACCATCCAGTGTCTTCAGGTCCTTTGTACCCCAACTGTGCCCCAAAGCCGTTTCTGAGATCATTTACAGAAGAGCTCAGACCCTCTTGATGTTCATTTGGAAATGGGTGGGCTATTGGAAAGAAGAACCTCCTTTTCCAAACATTAGGATAGATCCAAGGATTCAAAGGATCTTTGTTAATGAGCTACCTGCTGGGGTCACCCTGGGGGGAGGAGGCAGCCCTGTAATCTGAAACAGCCCTGTACTTCAAAGGCCCAGGGTCCTCTTTAGAGCAACCACTGCTGCTGCCATATGGAGGGCTGGAAGGAGAGGCTGGTGGGGCAGGCTGGGGACAAGCTTTGGGAAGGCCTTGGTTAGGTGGGATAATTGTCAGTGAGTCTGAGAGCATCTCCTGGGCACCTCTGGGGGCCTATCAAAGATGAGAGACCTCAATGGCTGCTTTCAGGTTGTGGAGGAAGAGACATGGATGGGGGTGGGGGGGCACCGATGCACTTTGGACAATTAAAATTCAACACTTATGTTTGAGTCTGAGTTCATTGACTGTGTACCTTTAGGCAGATCACCTAACAACTCTGAACCTCTGTATCCTCATCTGGAGAAAGTAGGAAGAATGGAAGTGTGTGGTTAGGGGAACAAATCAGAGGAGGGAGAGTGGCCCCCAAAGGGAGACATACTCAGTTTAATCCAGTGGTTTGCAACCTGGGATGATTTTGCTCTGCAGGGAACAGTTGGCAAATTCTGGAGACATTTTTGGTTGTCACACTCGGGGCAGGGGGGGGGCAGAAGATACTCCCAGTATCTAGGGATGCTGATAAACATTCTACAATACACAGTACAGCAACTCCAACATAAAGAATTGAGAATTTTCGGGCCCAGAATGTCAACAGTGATGCAGTTAAGGGTAGGGATATAAGCCCAAAGGGAGGCACTGGAGTGCTGGGCAGGAGATGGAGGCAGAAGGTCTAGCATAGCAAAAGATGAAGCTCATTAGGGAAAGCCCAGGCAGTGGGGCAGCAGGCCCACAGGCCAGGTGGGTTCTAGACCCCACCGTCACCCAATTACATGCTGCCTGCCGGGGTCAGGGTTGATTCTGGATTCACATGGAAATTTTCCATCTCCAGGGCTGGAGAAGGTGACTTGGATGAACACAGTATCTACAGGGCGAGCAATTTCCAGGATCTACAGGGAAGAAGGGGACTGTTGACTGAGGCCCTCCCAAACACCAAGCCCTGTTGCCAGTGCTGTGCATTTAGGGGGAAAGCTGAGCCCCTTATAATAATCACTGCATCATTGCATTATTCTCTTTTTTTTATTTTTTTATTAGAAGGTACTGAGGATTGAACCTGGGATCTCATACATGGGAAGCAGGCACTCAACCACTTGAGCTATATCTGCTACCCAGCAATATTCATCTTTACTATGAAGTCTTAGATGTAAACCGCAGAGATTATTTGGGAATTCCCTTGAAAAGAGTGAGAATTCATGCCCTGAAATAGGTTCCTCTCATCCTACTAATATTTAAAGTTCAGTATAAATGCAGAATCCCTGGAACAGCAGGCGAGGCACTTTCCTCAGGTGAAGTAGATAATTCGCGGAAGCCAGCTGTCCAGCCTCTTTGGGGCTGGCTATCTTGTTCATTCAACTGCTCTCCTAGCACCAGGTCCCGCCTTTGAAGGGCTTGTTCTGGCAGCCTCTGCAAAGCACCCATCAAACTGACAGCTTCTTGAAGGCAGAGACTATGCCTTGCTCATCTTTGCCTGATATATAGTAGGTTCTTGACGAGTTCTTGCCAGATTAAAAGACACCCTTCCCCAACCCCCCCCCACACACACACAGGTGTGCCAGCTGCCTGAGCCCCCTCTGCCTCTTCAGGTCGTCTGGTTGGGGTCTCCTTAACCAGGCCCACAGCTGAACCAGGCAGGCCCTGTCTGAATCCCGCTGGAGCTGCACGCTGCTGACTTGTTCCAGGGAGTTTTAAACGCCTCCTAGTCACGCCATTGGTGATGGAGGGATTCCCGCCCTAGGGTTATGGGGGCAGGCACCTGACATTGGACAAATGAGCTCAACAGCAGTTTATTAGTAACATATACTCACAAATGGGGGCTGCGTGGGGTCACATGGGGCCTGCACTCGGGAACAGAGTGAGCCACCAGGGCCTGTGGGAGGCAGGCTTTGTAGTATCAAGAGGGTGGGGGTGCTCCTGGTTCTCACAGGAAGATATGACTGGCTTGTTTGAACAATTCTGCAGGGAACTGAAACCCCCCCTTAGGGATAAGCAGGACTGTACCTGGTCTCCTGGATAAGAAAAATTTTTTGACTAGGGGACCTTACCTGCAGGAGCGGAGGGGAGGGGAACTTGCAGTTAGGCCATTCAAGGCCTCCGGTTTAAGGTGGGATGTAATGTGGGGCCTTAGCTTTAAGCCTTGTGTCCCTCAGGGCTCGGGCAGAGGCATTTGAGGGATACTCACCCATCCCTGGTGGTGTCTCGGCCACACCCCCTGAGGGTGGGGGTCCCCACTTTCAGTGTCTGCAGACAAGGACATCACAGATGCCGGTGGTTGTCTCCAGATGGGCCCTGTTAAAAGGCACACGTGTCTCCGGGGACTGGCCCTGCGGCTTTTTCCCATAATCGTGGTTATTACACACTCCTCGTGTTTACACAGAGCACAGCAGGTTGGAGTGCAGGCCTAAATCAACCCGGGCTTTTACGATCTCCACTGTTTAAGGTCTTTGCTTTGTCCCAGACGTGCCCGATCTAAGAAGATGCTCATTAGAATTGAAGTTGCTCAACTTCTTCATCAAATTGAAATGAATACCTTTATTTTAGCACCCATGCAGTCCCTCTTTCAACAATGCTTACTGAGTGCCTACCAAGTGTCAGGCACCAGGCCAGCGGCTGGGATGGGGTCAGATTGACCTTGTGGGGACTGAGATTTATGAGATAACCCCACAAACATCAAATGATAAATGGTGGCAAAAGAAATGTATGGGGAGGCATGAGGCTTCTTCAGGGAAAGAACTTTTCTTTTGCAAAGACCACATGCCATCCTTCAGGGGCCCGTGAAGTGCCACTTCCTTCCTGTGCCTTCTTTCTCTTGAACTCACTCTTTTCCTCTCTTCCAGCTTGTCTTTTGCCATGAATCATAGTTATTTACATGTGTATGGAGCCCCAATAGCTGCTGGATTCTAGAATCTTGGAACACAGGGAAAAGACTGAAGAGTTTAAAACTCGGTGTTGGGAGCGGCTGTAGTTTACTGGTTGTGCACCTGCTTCCCACTATTAAAAAAAAAAGGTTATGTTGTGGAGCAGGTGTAGCTCTGGTTGAGCACATGCTTCACATGTACGAGGTCCCAGGTTCAATCTCCAGTACCTCCTAAAAAAAAAAAAAAAAAGTTCTGTGATGACGGTAAGAAAATGGAAAAATATCAGCATGTCACAATTGATTTAAAATAAAAGTAGATTCGAAATTGATATATACTATCATTCCTCTATTGAAAAACAAAACCAAAAATTTGCATAGGAGAAAAAACTGGAGGGAAACACAACAAAATTTACTTTCATTTAGGTCCCTATAATGGAATAATGGAAGATTTATTTTCTTTCCTCTGTTTGTAAATTAAAAAAAAAAAAAAAATATTAAAAGCCAGGTGATATTTCTTTCTTTCCATTGGTGCAGATTTCCCAGGAGTGTGAACTGTTTCTGCGGAAGCAGGACCCATTTCCCACGATATTCATGCCATCTGAATTTCCTTCTCTCCTAGAGTATCTAGTTCACTTCCTCACACGGTAATCACGTGGAGTTTTAGAGATTGGGGCAGATGTGATTAAATTTATTTCTCATTTTCTTTCTCCACTGCAGGCAGGCCGCACCGCTTTGTCCATCGTTCTGAAATCACCCGCCCACATGGAAATTGCAGGACTTCTGCGGGCCCACGCAGAGCAGGGCAGGTCCCTGGGGCCATAGGGTTGCGGGAAGAACTGGCAGGAGAAACAAAAGGCCCCTTCTCTGAACCCCTCCCTCACCCTTGGAGCGGGCAGGGGTCAGTGCCAGAAGGCCGCCTCTGGAGAGAAGAAACTATGTTGAATATGCACATACATTCCTGTTGTATACTTGTACTTATTAGGATGCTTTGTAGTTTTTGCCTTAGGTCCGGCCCCCAAACTACACGGGCTTCAGAACAGGGAGCAAGGTGCAGGGTGCATTGGGGTCCCTTAAAAATCCAAAACATCTTCAGACTTGAATTCCTCTTGATTGTACCCTTTGCAGCACCGTGTAGTAAGTGGGCAGGCAAGAGCACATTAGAAAAGCAATACTTTTTACATGGAATTTAAAGTGCACTGTCTTTTTGTTTTTTTTTTTAATCGATTATATACAAATATGTCCTATTGAATATGCATGTCTAGAGAGGATGGGGAGGGGATTTAAGCAGCCACTCTGGCAATTATTCTTAGAGGACCCTTGGAAAATCACCACACAGTTGGGTGAACCCGAACAAGCTCCGCTTGAGGGCTGTGCTTAGATGGAGTTGATAGAGAAATCTTAAATCCAGACAAGATAGGAAACATATTGGCGTCAATGCCAAATGTCTTGGCCATTTTTGAGTCATCGAGCGGCTCCCATTTGCTCCAGGGAAACTGGAATTAATTAATCAGGAAATCCAATCCGGTGATGAACACCATAATGGATTTAGGCAGAGTCTAGTTACATCAGTTATTCCAAACCTGGCAAAAGAAACAAATGAATCTGAGTGAGCGTCCTTCTGGGGATAGGTTACTGTTGTCTAGAAACCACCACATTTCCTCCATGGCTGTATCCATAGCTTCCTGGTAACCCCTGATCCTCTCCTTCTGTAGCTCCCAGGAGCAAACCCCTGCTCCCAGGTTTCCCGAGGCCCCTGACTTCGGAGCATTCAAGCCTGGGGCCCTCATGTGTGTGACTCATCCGCAGTAGTTTACACGAGGCTGCCTACCAAGTCCTCCTTTCTTAACCTTTCTTCTATGTCAGTCAGTACACATAAAAAGGATAGACGTCCAAGTTCAGTGAGTCTCCCATTTGAAACTCAAAAGCTTTAGTTCTCATCTTGCTGATTTGCTTTGTGTCCTTGGGTGAGTCACACAAGGCGCTGGGCCTCAGTTTCATCTTCTCAACATGGAAATCACCCTAAACCTAACTCTTGGGGGTGTTGCATGAAGAACAGCTGATGGAAGTATTGGAATCCAATTTGCAATCCATAAAACTTGTCTACAGATATGGGGCAGCAAACTTCTTTATGTCATTGTGACTCATAAGAGGTTCAGAGTCCCAGAGCAGGGACACCTGCCAGGCAGTGCTGCTCAGTGCACAAAAGAGTGGAGCAAACACGGGCTAACTATGCTGTAAGTGGGTTGACCTTGACCTCAAAGCATTTTAAGAGCAAAAACACCTACATTAATAAATGGCCCAGCCCAGTGTTTCACAAACGTTTACTTGCATTAAAATCACCTGGGGATCTTGTTGGACCGCAGGAGGTCTGGGGTGGGACCTAGATTCTGCATTTCTAACCAGCCCCCAGGGGATGCTGAAGCTGCCTGCCCAAGATCACACTTGAGTCGCCAGACTCTGTTCTGTCCTTACAGTTGAGTATTAAAATGTTGCCTCGCGGGAAGCGGCTGTGGCTCAATCAGGGCTCCCGTTTACCATATGGGAGGCCCTGGGTTCGGTTCCCGGGGCCTCCTGGTGAAGGCAAGCCCACCCGCACGGCTTGGTTAGCTGACAAGCAGCAAGGGGGGGGGGGGATAAATGAATAAATAAATAAAATCTTTAAAAATAAAAAATAAAATAAATAAAATGTTGCCTCGCAATGACCTGTCTCAGCCTTTTTTTGCATGTCTCTGCTCTTAGTTTGGGGGAATTTGCAATCTGCTATTGTGTCTGCACACCACAGTAGAAGGTCCGCATCCTATGTTGTGAGCATAGGGTCTATTTCTGGGGAATGGAGAGAATTTCAGAAAGACTTGAGGTTACACTGGGGAGAGAGAGGAGATTTGAGAGGGAAGTTGGGAGTAGCCTTGTATGTTGAGATCAAGAATTTGGACTTGAGCTTGTAACTTAGGGGAGATCATAGACACCTTTGAGAATCTGAAGCACTCTTCAGAAGAATGCGAAATTTTCATGTAATTTCATGGATTCAGAAATCTGCAGTTAAAAATCTCACTGCTATGGGTAGTGGAGAGTCATTGAAGAATTTGTAAGGAAGGGAGCCATATAATCAGATTGGCGCTTTAGAATGAACAATTTGGGGGAGACTGGAGAGAGAGAGGCTGGAGGCAGGTGCTCAATATACTGCAGACTACTATCCCTGCCCGCTGGCTGTTTGATCCTTTTCCCCAGCCCCGGCCCCATAAAAATAGCAGCTGGCCTTCACTGAGTCCTTAGTACTGCCCAGGCATCCATCTTAAGGGCTTTGCATGAACTCACCTCCTCGCAACGATCCTATGAGGGGGGCTACTAACAGCCCTGTTTTACATATGAGGAAACTGAAGCACAGTGAGGCTAAGTAACTCATCCAAGGTCAGACAGCTGGTAAATAGCAGATTTGGGATTTAAAGCAAAGAGATCTAGCTCTTCCCTGCCTGCTACACATCTGGAGCTCTTGCTTCCTTGATCATGACCCCTGCTGGTGTGAGAGGTACCCGGCAGCAAGGGGTAGGCACTGCTGAAGGAACAAAGCTGCTTCAGGGACCCAGAATTAAGTCAGAAGCTGACCAACAAGTCCTGCTGCAGGGCCCCAGGATGGAGACAAATAGCATTTTCCGGAATGGAATAGCTGAGGGGTCGGGACATCAGAAAAGGAATCCTGGGAAGCGGCTGTGGCTCAATCAGTAGGGCTCCCGTTTACCATATGGGAGGCCCCGGGTTCGGTTCCCGGGGCCTCCTGGTGAAGGCAAGCCCGCCTGCATGGCGTGGTTAGCTGACCCAGCGAGCACAAGCAGCAAGGGGGGGATAAATGAATAAATAAATAAAATCTTAAAAAAAAAAAAAAAAGATAGAGTATGTGTTAGAATTCATATATTAAAAAAAAAAAAGGAATCCTGCCTTCTGTCCAGGACACAGATGCTCTGAACCCCACACTGCCTCAGACGTGCCCTAAGGAGGGAATTGCTTACATTTTCAAATCAATTCCTTCACCACCTCTCCAAACCCAGAGACAGATGAGCATGGGACAGAAGGAACCCAGCCAGTGGCCGAGGGAGTCCCACCAGACATCCTCCCAGCCTGGTCCTTAAGTTTCCCACCCCATCCCACTTCCATGCTTTGTAGAGGACTGGAAACAGTCCCTGGGTCTGTGTTCTGAAGCAAACAGAATTATTCTGTCGTTGGATAGGGGGTAGGGAGAGCACATTCCCCAATCTTTTTTTTTTTTTTTTTTTTACCGGGAGGTCCCGGGGATCGAACCCAGGTCCCTCCATATGGCAGACGGATGCCCAACCATTTGAGCCACATCCGCCCCCAACATTCCCCAATCTTAATGTTGCCTTAGAAGTGAGGGGAGTTCTACTTTTCTCCCCAGGAGGAAAATCTATGGGAGGAAACTGTCATCAAGCCCTTTTAGGGGTTGAATTGTGACCCCACAAAAGATAAGGTGAAGTCCTAGCCCCTGCTGAATGTGACTTTATTTGGAAAGAAGATCTTTACAGCTGGTTAGATGTGATAGTACTGGATTAGGGTGTCCTTCTAAGAAGAGCAGGAGAGGCACAGGGCGAAGAAGGCCCTGTGAAGGCAGAGGCAGGCTGGAGCGATGCATTTACCAGCCCTGAGACTCTGAACATTGCCAGCAAACATCAGAAGCTGGAAGAGGCAGGAAGGATCCTCCCCTGGAGATTTCCCCAAACTGTGAGACAATAAGTTCCTGTTGATTTAAGCCAGGCAGTTTATGACACTTTGTTCTGGCAGCCCTAGGAAAGTAAGACAGACAGACACCCTGGTCAGGAGGAGGAGTGACAAATCCCAATGGTGAGGTAGGGTGCAGGAAGGGGGCACAGCTGATAGCTCCCTGCCCCTTGTTGGCTCAGCAGGGCAGGCCCAGCCCTATGGGGGCTGCTGCCATCTCTGCCCATGACCAAAGAGACCATCTGATTCTGGGTTCAAGTGTTAGGATGCTCACTGGGTACATCTCAGCCACATCTCCCTTTCAAGCTTTAATCAGTGATGAAGTCAATATCTATTTCTGGTATCTTATCTTTCAATTGGTTCCCAGCTTGGGAGATGAAAAAAGAGATGTTATTTATTGCCTCTCCCCAGTCTCTTGCCCCCAAGTCCTACCCACTCCCTGGTTAGCAAACTTGTCTTGTGGGTGAGGCCTAATCTGGTCCAGCCAGAAGTAGTGGGATGGAAAAAGAGGGGCCAGGAGGGCAACAGGTCAGATGAAAAGATAGTGTTTTAGTTTCCCAGCTACTAAAACAAATACCTCACAGTGGGTTGGCTTAAACAATGGGAATTTATTGACTCACAGTTTTGAAGCTAGGAGAAGTCTAAAATCGAGGCATCAGTAAGACAATGTTTTCTCCCCAAAAACCATGACATTATGGAGCTGGCTGCCAGTGTCCTTGGACCTTGAGTTTTCCGTTACATGGCAATACCCATGGCGGCATCTTCTCCTTTCTCTTCCAGGTTCTGCTGACTTCCAGCATCTGGCTGCTCCCTGCAGGCTCTCTCTCTGTGGCCTTCTCTATAAGGCCTTCAGCAATAGGATTAAGACCCATCCTGACTCAGTTGGGGCACACCTTAATTGAAATAACCTCAGAAAAAGTTCTTATTGGGAAGCGGCTGTGGCTCAATCAGTGGGGCTCCCGTTTACCATATGGGAGGCCCCGGGTTCCGTTCCCGGGGCCTCCTGGTGAAGGCGGGCCCGCCCGCGCGGCGTGGTTAGCTGACCCAGCGAGCACAAGCAGCAAGGGGAGGATAAATGAATAAATAAATAAAATCTTTAAAAAAAAAAAAAAAAGAAAAAGTTCTTATTGACAATGGGTTCACACACACAGGAATGAATTTAGATTAAGAACATGTTTTTTTGGAGTACATAGCTCCAAGCCACCATAGTCTACCCCCTGGACTCCAAGACAACATGTTCTTCCCACAAGCAAAATACATTCATTCCATCACAATAAGATAAGAATCAGTTATGGGCATGGTCCGTCTTGGGGCAAAATTCCTCTGTCTGAGGTACCTGTGAAACCCAGAAAACAAGTATCTGCTTCCAATATACAGTAGTGGGACATGAATAGGATAAACATTCCCATGCCAGAAGGGAGAAATTAGAAAAACAACAGGAGTCTGAAGCCCAGCAGGGCAAACTCCATTCGATTTCAAGGTCTGAGAGTCATCTTGAGAAGGTTGTTATATCCTCTGCACCTGCTGGAGGAGCAGCCCTACTCCTTCTGCGCACTTGTAGTGGTCATGCTCTCCATGAACACTGGGGTGAAGGCGTTGGAGCAGCAGCCAGTTCTCCATGAATGCCAGTTCACAGGCCCCACCCTCCGAGGGATGGTGGCTCAGAACATTGGGGACAGGCCCCACTATCTCTGGCCATTGGGGTGATCCCTGAACATCAGCATGCCAGGCATGTCCCTTCCAAAAGCCAGAGCAGATGGCCTGCCTCTCCAAGCTCAAGGGCAGACCCACCCTTTCCATGCCCAAGGTGATCTTTTCAGTCCAGACCTTTGCTTCCAAGGCTTTTCCCTTGAGGTTATACTTCCTTCGATTTGCCCCTTCTCTGTTCCTTTCAGTCCAGCTGACAGTGGTTCTGCTCTTACAAATTTTGCAAACCACCAGACAATAGAACTTTCCACAGATTCTGGGGAAAAAAAAATCACATTTCTAACCCTGACTTCCACTGGAAGGGCTGACTGGATCCACGTTCAGACACACCTTCTTTAACAAAGCACTGTTCAGGAAAACCCTCACATGGAAACTTGTTCTCTGGGGAGTCACTTCCCGAAAGCTCAGGGAGGTCTCTGATAGAGCCACTTCTGGACCTAGCTTCAGAGCACACTATCTGGATAGGCTCAGAATTTTCAAAATCGCCAATTTCTGGTCTCTTTGTGCTTAAGAGTTCGGTTCTCAGCATATGCCTTTCCTCTTGTAATTTACTATAAGCTGCAAGGAGAAGCCAGACTGCACCTTCTAGACATAGCTTGGAAATCTCCTCAGCTAAATATCCAAATTCATCACTTACAAGTTCCACTTTTGGTCTAAAATTTTGCCAAATTCTCTGCCACTTTATAACTAGGACCACCTTTCTTCCTATTTCCAATAACACATTCATCATTTCCTTCTAGGGCTCATTAAAAGTACCTTTCATGTCCATATTCCTCCCAGCAGTCTCTTCAAAGCAGTCTAGGCTTTTTCTATCAAGCACCTCACACTTTATCCAGCCTCTACCCATTACCCAATTCCAAACCCATTTCTGCATTTTTAGGGTTTTCTAATAGCAGCATCTCACTTTCCAGCATCAAAAACTTAAAACAGTTTGCTGGTTGTTGAAATAAATACCATACCAGATAGTAGATTGGCTTAAACAATGGGAATTTATTGTTTAGCCTCACAGTTTTGAGGCTAGGAGTAGTCCATAATCATGATATCAGCAAGGCAGTGCTTTCTCTCCAAAGACTATGACATTTTAGGGCTGGCTGCTGGTGGTCCTTGGGTCTTGGCGTTTTTCTCACGTGGCAATGCACATAGCAGCATCTTCTCCTTTCTCTTTTGGCTTCCATTGACTTCCAGCTTCAGGCTGCTCCCCCGTGGCTTCTCTGTGACCTTCCCTATAAGGCCTCTAGTAATAGGATTATTAGATTCAGTTGGGCCACACCTTTACTGAAGTAAGTTCAGCAAAAGTCCTATTTACAATGGGTTCACACCCACAGAAAAGGATTAAGACTAAGAACATGTTTTTTGTTTTGTTTTGTTTTGTTTTTTTTACCAGGAGGTACCGGGGATGGAACCCCGGTCTCTCCATATGGTAGACGGACACCGAACCTCTTGAGCCACATCCGTTTCCCTAAGAACATGTTTTTCTGGGGTTCATAACTCCAAGCCACCAAGGTACTGTTTGAAAGGTGCACTGTCAGACCTGAAGGATGTCTGGGCCTGCAGTTGACAGTAGTCCTGTTGGCAAGGTTTCTGCCATTGCCCAACTCAAGGGGGCACCATCTCATTGTGTTCTAGGGAATGGCCTCTTCTAGAACTGTGCTCCTGGAGTTGTCATTCACACAGAAGACAATGGTGCCCCCAGAGTAAAGCAACAGGGTGTCCTGGGTCCCAGTGTGAGGTAAGTCAGGGCCTCACAGGCTGGGAAATGCGGCATCCGGGTCTCACAGTTTGGAGGTCTGGTCAGGCAGGCAGGTGCACTGAGATGTAGGCAAGACTGCACCAGGGGACAGGGTTTGCCCACCAGGACCCAATCCAGGAATCAGAGGGAGGGAGGCAGTGGTCCAAGGCTGGGGCCCAAGCCAAGGAGCAAAGGGAGCAACAATTTAGGTCAGTAACAATTATGAAAAGCCACCTCAGTGCCTTATGTAATGAGATAAGATCTGGGCTTTAAAGCCCTCCACAGCCCAGTGTGGGACAGACACGGGAACCGAAGGGGTCAACTTGACCAGTTCTGACCTAAATCATGAAGAATGAATAGGAATTCACCCAGCCCAAATGTGGGGAGAGCATTCTGGGCAAGGAGCATAGATAAACAAGGTCAGGGGTGTGCTCTGGAACACACCAGCAGTTCCTGGGGCCCAAGTTCCTGGGGGATTATAATAATCTTGAGAGCTACTTGTAATTTTTATTTTTTGCAATTATATTAATTCATTTACATTTTAGCCATCAATAATACAAAGCCCTGAAAATATATTTCAGGGGCCAGACAATATATAATGTAAAGAATGTTAGATCATTATATTACTTTTTTTTTAAGATTTATTTTATTTATTTCCCCCTCCCCCTCGTTGTTTTTGCACTCGCTATCTGCTCTCTGTGTGTTCTTCTGTGTCTGCTTGTCTTCTTTCTAGGGGGCACTGGGAACCTATCCTGGGACCTTCCAGAGTGGGAGAGAGGCTGCTCAATCTCTTGCGCACCTCAGCTCCCTGGTCTGCTGCATCTCTTATTGCCTCTCCTCTGTGTCTCTTTTTGTTGCATCATCTTGCTGTGCCAGCTCTCTGTACAGGCCAGCACTCCATGTGGGCCAGTTTGCTGCTTAGGCCAGCTTGCTGCACGGGCCAACTTGCCTTACGCCAGGAGGCCCCAGGAATTGAACCCTGGACCACCCGTATGGTAGATGGGAGCCCAATCACTTGAGCCACATCCGTTTACCATTATATTACATTTAGCAACTCCTTAAATAAAATGTCTTTTTCTATGCCCACATACAAAAAAGAAATAAAAGCTCTATTTGAAAAATTGTGATGCTGATAATAAAGTATTTTTGAAAAGATAATATACCACAAAAATCTGTTTTGTCCCTACCAAAAACAATGCACCTGAACTTTATAAACAAATTTCATATTTATTTATTTATTTATTTATTTATTTATTTTTATTATGGGTAAAAATCAAAATTCTCACAATACATACTAACATTTGCAAAATGATATATAAATATATATGCATATATGTGTATTTGCTTACAAAAATGTTATTTTTATATATATATATATATATACATATATTTTAAGAGGTGCTTAGTTCTTCACAAAAATAACTCCAATATTTCCTGTATTATTCCTAGATAAACCACAAAACACTTATTTTTGTAGGCTTTTCAGGTTTTGCTTATAAATTAAGGCAGTAGATATAGTCATGGAAATCAGCAGAAGAAAACAGACAAATCAGTTGTCGGTAACCTCAGCCTCTGATTCTGTCCTGACCATGAACCGGAAGTGTTCAAAACATACCTGCTAAAAGCTTATGAAGGTGTAGGCTCAACCAAAGAAAGTAAACAGCAACAACCAGATGTAGAACAATGGCATTCGAAATTTCACTGTAACTTGTTCCTTTAGGTTCAGTTGATAAAGACAAAACCTACACTGAAATCTTTGCTTGGTGAGTTCATTTTCTCTCTCTGTGGTAATTCCTTTAACTGTCCATTACAAATTTTTAACACACTTAAAACTCCTACTAGTCAAAGATCAGTCGTGAGCTTCATTGTAACATTTTATAAAATGCATTCCTTCTATACCTCCTCAAAATTTATTTCTTCAAAGTACTGATAACTGGATTGATAACTTGACAGTTGGATCCACAGTGACGATAAATGTTATGTATAAAATGACTTAACTAAAGCAATTCCAGAGTGCCACTAACAGATCATGTAGAAATGAAACGTGGCACTTTCAATGCTAATTTCTGGATGAATAGATATATCTTCAAAGCATGAGAGTTCAAAGAGGGGCCTTTTAAATAGGTAGGTTATCAATGACTAATGTATGCAATGGGAGACCTATAGGCAAACACATTCAGTGAATAAGTGGCCCACATACACCTCACACCTTTTCCTCCAAATATAAGAGAACTATAAGAGAAAACCTATTTTTAAAGTCTCATGTATTTTCAATGGTTTCTAAATGACCTGTAGGAAGTTCTGCCTTAGTTATAAAGAATTTGACATGTGTGTCCACCATTAAATCCAGATCATGCTTTATGTAAAAATTTATCTTAAGCAAAGCCAAGTTACTTGAACTTTGGTATGTCAAAGTGTTCCTGAGGTGTGCTTTGAGATGCTTTTGTACATTTTCATAGCGCTCATTCTTAACCTTCATCACAGGAAGACCTTCAAAATGCATAAACATTAAAAAAAAACTTGATGTCAGGCAGATGGAAGTTTTCATAGACGATGGATGGAAGCTTTGTATTTTTCCCTCTGTGTTTCCATTTGATTCTCCAACAATGGAGAGTGTGTCAGGATTGGGTAAGTCCCTTCTGCACATGTCAGCATGGTGTTCCTCCAATGTATTGAATGTGAGCTGTCCCATGACAGAGGGTACCAGAGATAAGCATTTCAGAACACAGAGGTGTTGTTCTGAAAACATATCTTTAGGTTCCTGAATAAGGTGCTCCGTGTTGGAACACTTAGAGTTTCTCTAGTAACACTCAGAGGTTGGTTGAGATTCCAGGTTACCTTGCTGGGCCCTGCAGAATTTGCCAGGGAGTTTCATTTGAATATCAAGTTTCGTTGCCATGCTTGTGGCTTTCTCAAACCAAAATGCATGATAAACTTCCCTATTTTCCATCACTTCATTGAGTGAGTGCAGCACTGCAGGGTCACGCTGCTGGCTGCAAAGAAGACATCAGAGGTTTGCCCCTGGGGATTTTTCCCAAAAGCCCTTGTAAAAGATAGGACAATCTTAAGAACAATGATGGTAATGATGAAATCAAAATCTGTTACTGCACTCACTATAGGGTACAAATGCTCGGCTAGCTAGACTGTTATTCCTTCTACTATTTGTGCCACGGTTATACCATCTAAACATAAAAGAACTGCTTACAAAGATTCACTAAAATTTCAAAAGCATCATGCCTGCCTGTCCATTGAGAATGGAAAATTTCCTTCAATTTATTACCCTTTTCTTCATTGCTCTGAAAAAGGAAATTACATTGTCAAGTAGTTGCGGTGATTAATGGAAAAAAGAAAATACATCCTCAATTTTCCCAATGCAACAGATACTGCCATCACAGCACTGATTTTGCTAACCACATATTTAAGGCACAGGAAGAGCAGAGTGTGTGCATAGCTTGGGGATATTTTGTCAGAAGTCTAGAGGCATCATTTTGGAAGAAAATCTTCTAGACATGATGTAAGCCTGTCCACAACGGTACTCCGTGTTTAGTTTCTATGGCAGTTTGCTGCTTTTGTGGACCGCAGAAAATCCAGTTCTTAAAGCTAATCCATTCCTGTGCATGTAAACCTATTGTAGGTGGGACCATTTTATTAAATTACTTCAGTTAAGGGCCTTTGATCAGATTGCTTAACCCAGAGTGGGTCTTAATCCTTTTACTGGAGTCCTTTATAAACAGAAGAATTAAAGGCAGCAAACACAGGAAAAGCCTGCAGAGACAGAGGAACCCAGAAACTGAGAGGAAACCACTTTAGGCAGAAGCTGAAAGCAACGAAGAGGAGAGGGGAGAGATGAGCTGCCATATGCCTGATCACCCATAGCTGTGCATCTTCTGATTCTGTGGCCATGTGCCTGATCAACCACTGCTGCAGCTTGGGAAAAAGCGTCTCTGATTATGCCTTGATTTAGACAGTTTTGCGGCCTCAGAACTGTGAGCTCATAAGTTAAGAAATCCCCGTTGTAAAAGCCAACTCATTTCTGGTATATTGTTCCCAGCAGCTTTTGGCAAACTAAAACAGTACTCACTTCTTAGTTATTGTGGTGTAAAATTTCACAGCCAAAATTCTGCATCAGCTTCATAAGGCAGGAAGCCCACAAATTCCTCTCTCAGCTTAATCGTCGACAAACCTCACCAACAAAAGCAGGTGCTCTTCCCCTGCCATGTCCACCACATCATCAGTGATAAAGGAAAAGAAGTGTGAATCGCTCATTTGCCTGAGAGTTTTTTCTCAAATGCATCTCTCCCATGCCTCTAGCATCTGTCTCTGCTGTGTTTTTGAACAGAACAATGTGTGTTAACTGCTGTTGTCACAAAGTGTTTTCTCAGAACCTCTTCACCAGAATTTATTCAGCACTTCAGTAGTTATTAAGAGGGAAGCGGCTGTGGCTCAATCAGTAGGGCTCCCGTTTACCATATGGGAGGCCCCGGGTTCGGTTCCCGGGCCTCCTGGAGGGGGCAAGCCCGCCCGCACGGCGTGGTTGGCTGACCCAGCGAGTGCAGGCAGCAAGGGGGGGATAAATGAATAAATAAAATCTTTAAAAAAAAAAGAGTAGAGAACTTGGGGGAGTTCATCAGCCTCATGGCCATCCAGAAGTATGTTTTGTTTTCCCCTAAAAATCAAAATCTTCAAATGAAGATTTTAGGTATTCTTTGTTTTCCTTTTCTTCAAGGGTTAAAGGTAAAATGACTTCATCCTGTTCTTCACCCCTTCTGCATTTGGGTTCTAAGCATTGCTGTTGTTTGTTTCTTTATGTTTTCGTTCCTGTTCAGAAGTTTTGTTGTTGTTTTTTTTTTTCCATATCAGTGTCCTGATTTCATCTTCACTCAATTATTTGTTTGCTATGTCTACTGTGTGAATTGCTCAAATGTCTGGTAAGATCAAATATGGTTGGTATAGCATTATCTCCAAGAACTGTCCTATAACCACTCTCCCAATGACTTCACAAGTATCTGCTTTGATTAATTTTGAGAAATAAAATAACCCAATCCTTTTTAGTTTTCTGATGCCTCTGCAAAATGTATAGTTCTATATCATAGAGGTCTCAAAGTGTTTGGCACATAACCAATAATGTCTATATAGTTGATTAGGTGTTTTATCTCCTAAGAGTTTGGAAACTTGAAGAAGGTGAGGATGAACTGATCTTCCCTGTGCAGTTGAGGGCAGCACAAAATTTCGGTATTGTTGCCCTCTTCCCCTGTCCTCCTCAGAGCAGCCTGCCTGCCTGTTGGAGCCAGGGAGGGGACCAAGGCCCACCTGCAGCTCAGCAGAACCAGCACACCAGTGTGGAGAGGCTGAGAGCTATTGTTTATTGATAACTCAGTATGTTAAGTGTTTGACTTATATACTAAGCTTGTCAAAGAGTGTGAACCTGGCAGACTTCAAGGCCACAACTTGCCCTGCTAGGCCTATACCTCAAGAATCCCACCATCCTCCTAGAAATCCTCTAGCCTTCTCTTAGTGGGCTGGGGTCCTTAAGAAGGGAAGGGCGGTTGGTGGGCATGGCACTGCTGCTCTTGCCTTTTGGAAGTCCTGAGCATGTCCGGGAAGGCTCTCTTTGGAGTGTGGAGCAGCTTCATGCTAGCTCCTCAGATGTAGGGTTATAACCATAATTACAAGGCCATAGGACAAGTCCCAATCAGTATTCATATTAATACACATGTATTATTCTCACAACACCCCCATAAGATTTAAAGCCCCACAGTAAATAAATGTTGGAGCTGGGATTTATAGAGCCAAGTTACATTTATATCTGGGTTAAAGGCCATACTCTCAGCTACTCCACCATCATCCTCCTTTACCAGACTAACTTCATTTTGGACATCAACAGGCTGACCCACAGGAACCTCAAACTCAACATATTCCAAACTGAGTTCAACAGCTCTGCCCAGAGGGACCTCCCGGAAACCAACTCTTCCTCCAATATTTCCTCTCAGTCCCCAAGTTAAAAATCCAATATCATCCTTGACTCCTCAACCAACAGGGAAAATCGATCACTAAGAACATTTCATTTAAGTGCTAAATGCTTTTAAATCTTCATCTTCGTTCACACCCTTCACTGATCTGGGCCCCCCCTGGACCTTGGACCATGTCAACGGTATCCTAACAGCCTTCTCTCTGGTACCTCCATCCATCCTTTCCCACTTCCCTAGCCCATACTCCACATAGCTGTCCCAGGGATCTTTCTAACATGCACACCTGATCATGTCCCTCCCTGCCTAAAACTTTCCAAGCCACCATTTCCATCTAGCAACACACAAGGCATGTGTGGTCCACAGATCCCTGAAATCAGTCCCCTTTGGGGCTTGTTAAAAACACAGATTTCTGGACCCCAGTGCAAACTTCCTGAATAAAAATCTGCCCTTTTTTATAAGTTCCACAGTTGTGCACATTAGTGTATAAGATATAATGTCTCAGAGACTAGAACAGAGTTTCTCACAGTTTAATGTACACCTAGGGGTCTTGTTAAAGTGCAAATTCTGATTCAGGAGATCTGGTGTGAGGCCTGAAATTCTGAATTTCCAATGAGTTCCCAGGTGAGGCAGAGGCTGCTGGTCAAGGACCCCACTTGGCGTAACAAAGCGAAAGATACACACACACTGGAAACAGGGTTTGTCTCAAAGAAGTGGGGAATGGAAGGAGGGATGGGGAGGAGACTTTTCAACATGTACTGTTTTGTGTCTTATGCATTTTTTTTACTCCGTGCATGTGCTACTTATTAAAAAATAAATAAAATTTTAAAGCCAGATTTCTATGACCAAGCTTAAGCTTCTAACCATATGGCCAAGGGCCTTCAGGACTTGCTGTCTTCCCAGCTCCCTAGTTCTTCCCATAATGGCCCAGAGCATTTGATGCTGCTCCAGCAACACACAACTGCTTGTATTGCCTCAGCACACACCATACAGTTCCTCACTGACCTGCATTTGTTCCTCCTGCTCTCACTCTGCCTCCTGGCTAATGCCTACTTTTTCTTGAAGTTTCTTTCTAGGAAGCTTCCCCTGATCTTTGTCCCCAGCACCACCACAGACAGACACAGACACAGCTAGAGGGATGATGTGCAACCCTAGGAGCTCCCACGTCAGTGCTATCCAGAGCTTGGCTAGAACTTTTATAGCAAGTTGACATTATGGTGACGTCCAAGCTCATGATCGGTGAGCTTGCATTTTGTCTGTTTTTAATTTCCTTAACCTTCTAGTTCATTTTTATGACATTTTACAAGAGTGTTGGTCAATAATGACTTTGAGGGAAAACTGTTTCTTAACCACAAATTGTTGATGGAGCACTGCCTTCTACAATGCCATTGTGCATAACACAGTATATTTTATCTTTCCGGGTGTCTCTCTTCCCCCAGAGGCTGCGGGCAGGCAGGGAGACTTCATATTTCTTCAGTTTTTAATTCCCATTGCCTGGCTTCTGACCTGACACACAGTAGACAGGGTCAGCAAGGGTGATGCACGTTGAGCAGAAGACTAAGGCCTTTATCCTGCCGGAGTAGAGGCTCTCTAACCCCAATCTCCTCAGTCTGAATCAGAAAGGGTTCCTGAACCCGGGGAGAAGCTGAGATGACAGACGAGATTGTCAAATGCTGGCTTCCCCCAAATACCACCAGAACATTCTGTTGATAAAACAAGGCTGAGTTAATTCTAATCTTGGTAAGACTTAGCAGCATCCTAGAGAAGGGAGGGTGGTGTTGGGATATGTGTGATGTTTTGGAGTCTGATTTAAGGTGGGTCTTTTAGTGTGGGGCTTGAGTAGGATTGGGTAAGGATCATGGTATTATAGCTGGGGATTGGTGAGCACAGCAAGGGCATGATTTTTGGAGGTAGTGGTTCAGAGTCTTGGGGGATAAACCAAACTCAGCTGCTTTTGGTTGACTAGTCTAACAGTTTGATGTTCATTGAAATAGGTTTTTGGATACTTCCTGGAATAAACAATAGTTACTTGCAAACTTTTTTTTTTTTTTGGAGCAAGAGTTTCTCTGAATAATAAGGTTTATGTTGATGAAGACAGTGGAATAGGAAAATCAGGTTAATGTAGACACTAAGCTGTGTGGATGTAGACTGTTTCCATTCTCATGTGTCAGATGGGCCAATTAATAGCAGGAGAAAGCCAGGGAGACTGGTTGCTGGTGGGCCTGCACAACTATCAATTGCTTCTCAGGATGTGAAAAAAGTAATCCCATAGAGGGACGCTCCCATCCTTCATGCCACACCAATGCATGTTCATTGCTCTCTTGGCACTGCCTTTGCCATTGGCCCCATGGGAAGCCATTGGCTCCTTCTCCTCCACCTCCCCTTTCTGTGGTGGTTTGAAGCTGTATGTACCCCCAGAAAAAACATGTTCTTAAATCTAATCCGTACCTGTGGGTGTGAGCCCATTGTAAGTAAGACTTTTTCTTTTTTTTAAGATTTATTTTATTTTCTCCCCACTGCCCCACCCCCCCTTGTTGTTTGCATTGTTGTGTCTGTTTGTCTTCCTTGTTTCTTTTTAGGAGGCTCCAGGGGCTGAATCTGGGATCTCCAATGCAGGAGGGAGGTGCCTAATCACTTGAGCCACCTCCACTCCCTGCTTTGTTGTGTCTGTTGTTGTCTTTCCTCCCTGTGTCTCTTGTTGCGTCATCTTGTCACATCAGCTTGTCATGCCTGCCCATCATGCCAGCTTGCTGTCTTCTTTAGGAGGCACCAGGATCTGAACCAGCGACCTCCCATGTGGTAGGTGGGAGCTCAGTCTCCTGAGCTACATCTGCTTCCCTAGGGCCTCTTGATGAGGTTACTTCAGTTAAAGTGTGGCCCATCTTAATCAAGATAGGTCTTAATTCTATTACTGGAGTCTTTTATAAGCATGAAATTCAGACACAGAGAAAGAAAGCCACAGAGGGAGCAGCCAGAAGTTGAACATCAAGAGAACCTGGGAGAGAAGGGAGAATGTCCATCTCTACTTCAACCAGACAGCTTCTCCTGGAGAATTCATCGAGAACATTCATCAGAGCTCCTGGCTTGTAGCCTGCCCTGTGGAATTTAGATTTGCCCATTGCCGCAGTTGCATAAGCCAATTTCTATGAAAAAGCTCATAATATTTACATTATATATATTTCCCCTTGGTTCTGTTTCCCTAGAAAACCCTGACTAATATACTCTCCCTCTGGCCCTGCTGAAGACCTGACTGGACTTCTACCCCTTTTTATCTCCCAGAGCTCACTATGGTTTGTGTGAGTATTTGCCTGTAGGCAAGTTACATGATTATACTGGTGACCTTTTCTGCACCCCTCCTGGTCTGTGTGCAGTCCGGAAGCAGGCACCCTGCCTTGCAGCTTTCAAAGTGATTATCCTGCTGCAGACATCAGGCAAAATGAGCAGGCCTAGTGGGGTGAATGCTAATGCACACTGAAAAGGTCAAGCAATGCTGGCAAGCACACAGCCTCTTGTTAGGTGAGACAGACGCATCTGGCTTCAGATGAGAAGAGCTAATTTAATTTCTAGGCAGGAGGAACACATCTCCTGTGATGGAACACCAGGCCCAATTTGCCTAGGAACTAATGGGAGTGAGGGGTGGGAGAGCACAGCCACCATTTATTGAATATCTGCAAGACATTTTTTACATGTCATTTCATGGAAAAGTTCAGCATATTTACCATCTTCAAAATTGAATAATATTTTCAATACCCTAGGAAAGACATCTGCTTAAAGAATGCTTGTAGCAAAACTTTTCTGATATGAAGGAAATATTCTCTGTTATGTTTTGTTTTTCATCTAGTTGACCTCTCTTTGACAAAACCTGTTATCCAAAAAAAGGCACCAGTCAGTATTTTGCACTGAATATGTGCTACCCAGTTAGGTAAGGCGGAATTTGACCTCCAAATCCCCAACAACACAACAACTATGTTCTAATATTTCATTTGTTAATTGTGAATAAAATAAAAAGCTCTTTAGGAACGAAGCACCCATTCTTTCCGGAACCACCCTTCTGTTGATGCTTCTGTTCTGCTCTGTAATAATCATTTTCTCATTTAACATTAGGAATGTGGGAGCTTTCTAGAAAGAAGGGTCTCCACTAATGTCCTCACTTCCTCTCCTGTCATTCACTCCACCCAGGTGCAGTTTTGACACGGTGATCAGTAGCTTAGTGCAGCGCTGTCGCTCAGCTACATGGCACCACTCTCCCTGGTTCTCCTCCAGGTCTCCATCTTGGGCTTCCTCTTCTTTAAATCCCTTTAAAAGTTTTTCTTTTCAACTCTTATTCTTCTCTTCCCCACTCTCCCTTAAAAACTCTCAGGACTTCTATGATTACTTTCATCCAAACAACTTCCACACCTACTTCTCTGCCCTGACGTCTCCCATAAGCTCTGGTTCAAGGCACCTGGCTTTGAGTATTGATTATTGATCACCGATCATACAGAGCTACTGAGGTCCCACCCTGCCCATTGCATCTGACTCCCTGGTCCTGGAGCCAGCTTGAACCCCTTCTGAACCCATGGCACACTGCCCTAAACACACCCTGCCAATGGGCCCCCACTGCCCAGACTCTAAAGTCTAGCCTTGGATTCAAGATCCAATATGGTCTGGCTCCATTCTCCACCACTAACCTATGTATACCCTTCAGTTAGACAACACCTCTATTTTCTTCCTACCTTTGAAGATTTGCTTATGATGTTTTCTCTTTTCATCCCAAATCGCTGCACATTCAGATCTCACCCAGGGTTCTTGTCTTGTACTTTGGATTTGAGATCCCAAAGTACTTCAGAAAGTAAGTCCCAAAGGCCACCTCCAGTGAATGTGACATCCTGTAAGGTCACTAGGTGGCGCAATGGAGTCCAAAGTCACCACCGGGGGAAATTCATAATGCTATTAACCGCCATTACAGAAGAAACTACATGAAGATTCAGCTATCTCAGGAAGTTAGAAAAACAATAAAATAAACATAAATGAGTTATAAGAAAGGGGGAACTAGGAAAAACAATAAAATAAACTACAAATAAAGTAAAAGAAAGAGAACAATAGAAAAAAATAATAAAATAAGCCTAAATAAAGAGGAAGAAATAAAGTTAAAATCAGAAATTAATGACAAGAAATCAAAAACAAAAAATAGAATTTAATATGTCTAAAAGTTGGGTTGCTGCTTTTGGGTGTTAATAGCTAACCTAAGAAAGAAAAAAAAAAAAAAAAAAAAAAAAAGGAGGAAGCACAAAAACACAAAATTAGAAATTATAAAGGGGAACTTGCCCCAGTTATAGAAGAAATATAGATAAATATGAGATAATTATATACTACTGTAATTGTTGTGGCTGGCGGAATGAAACCCAAGCGGCACTCTTGAGGGTACAGATGAACGAAGTTGTATTTATGCACGGGCCCAGAGGAGAATTCAGTCTCTAAATTCTGAGCCCTGTTTCTCGATTTTCATAAGTTTATATAAGAACACTAAGCAGGCAAATTCCTAAGCAAGCAGGCAGGCAGGGTTACAAAAGCAGAGGAGCAAAGTTAGCTTATTTTCTTAAAAGCAGAGGGCCATTAGGGAAGGAAAGAGTCATTATCTGTTTAGAGTTGTAAATTTCAGTTCAAAGGGGCAGGGGGGAGTGCTTATCTTCCTTACGTGGATTCCATGGAGAAAAGGGGGGGAGGAGTAGAGAAAGGGACTGAGGGGAGTTTATTTTCCTAAAGCTGTGGGTTTCTGCTGAGGGGGGTTAGGGTCCCAGCACTTCCCTTATCATAATCTATTAAATTTGAAAACCTGAATAAAATTGATGTTCTTGAAAATATAAATGACCGACATTGGACTGGAAAGAGATAGAAGATCTAAACAAATTAATCACATGGAAGAAATTAAGAAAATACCCCTTATAAACTAGTCCCAGGTCATTCATATGTGAATCTTTCAAATCTTGAAAAAACAGATCATTTTTATCCTATTTAAACTGTTTAAGAGTATAGAAGGATAAAGGAAATATCTTAATTCATTTTGCAAAATCAGTAAATCAATAAATCCCAGAACCCAATAAAAACATGACAAAAGGAGAAAATTACAATTTTACTTGTGAATAGAGATGAAAAAGAAAAAAAGTTAATATGCATATATGTTTATAGATATCACATAGAAACAGAAGTACTTGAAAAGAATAACACACCAGACCCAAGTGGGGTTCATTTCAGGAATCAAGAATGGTTCCATATTACATAATTTAGTAATGTAAATTATTAAACATGTCAAAAGAGAGAAACCATATGATTACCTTTATTAATGTTGGAAACACATTTAATGAAATTCCTATACTTGTTCCTGGTAAAATGTAGGGGTACTTCCTTACCTTAATGAAAACATATTTCTCAAAACCCAAGCCAGGATGCTAAAACACCAGAAGCATTTCTGATAAAGTAAGATACAAAAGAGTGCCTGATATTATCACTATTGCTGAATATAGTTATGAAAGCTCCTACCAAGGGAATTAGATAAGGGATGAGTTAAAATGTATATTATTAGAGAGGAGGTTGCAAAATGATCATTATTTACAGATTATACAATTGCATATTAATAATAAATAGAAGCAGCTGAAACCTACTAGAATAAGAGAGGTGATTGAAGAGATTATTTACAAAATTAATTTAAAAAAGCAATATCTTAATATCTCATTAAAAATAACTTCTGGTACAAAACATACTAGTCATTTCGAGGTCAAGATGGTAGATTGGACAAATTCTAAAACACGACCTTCTATGCCAAATACACAGGAAGGCCAGGTGAAGTATTTTAAAAACATTTGAGTATTAAAATAGTTCAAGAATACATGTTTCAAAAGCAAGAACTGGGACTTGCTCAGTGATATTGAGCAGGAGCTGAAGTGGTATAGCCATGAGAGGACCAGGGACGGATACTGTCTGTAGGGGTTGGAGGTAAAATGTCCATAATCTGCCCCTGGCCTGGCATTCAATGGGGGTGCTGGTATTGGCTCCCTGTTTGAAGTTAGAGCAAGAATGTACTGCCCATCCATGTATGTGAATATGAATGTCCTTCCATGGGTCCAAGTTCTTAGTGAGAAAATACAGTCACTCTTTCCAGTCTGGCACCATGAAATTGGATCCTGAGCTTGCACACATATGGGTGTGGAGCCTGCACTCTCCAAGGTGGCAAAAGCCAAGCCTATCCGCTAACATAAAAAATTATCTGGAATCAGTGAGCCTGAACTAGGACCTGCACAGAGGTCATTGAGATGCTGCCCCAAATGGAGACCGCCACAATGCAAGTTACATGAGGAGAAAACTCATGAGAAAGAATCAATATATGTGAGGAAGTCCAATGCCATTTAAGTGCCGTCTACAGATGTGAGAGAACTCAGCCCTGAAGAAGGAAAATACTAGAGCAATCTGAAAGAGAAATTAAAATAAGTATATTTAAGATAGTCAAATAAAGAATAGCACCATTGAGCAAAAAATAGGAGGTAGTAATCATAACTGGATATTAAAAGATCCAAACGGAAATTCTTAAAATGAAAAATCATAGACATTGAAAGAAAAACCTCAGTAGGTGAGTTAAATACAGACTGCCATAGCTGAGGAAATATCACAGAATTCAACACAGATAAAAGGAGTTGGAATGTATAAAAGAAGTTTAAAAACATGGAGGGCAGACTGAGATATTTTAACATATCACAGTACCTAGCACATAAATTTTGCCCATTATTGTTTTGTTTTGCCGGTTGTTAATAAAAGCTTCTAGCGGCTCACCTTTGCTCTTTAAGTCCGAATATCTTGAATTGTTATAATGTCCATGCTTCCCTCTCCTCTCCTCTCCTGCCATCCCTGCCTTGCACTCTAGGTTTCAGCACCTGAAAATTGCTCAACACCTGCTATGTGAGACGTTAGGACTCTTGCCTCTTGGTCTCCATGTGTGCTGTTCCCCTTACCTGGAGCACTCTCCTCCTCCCCACCCCAACCCCTGAGTTTGCTGGGCAACCTTTACTTTTCTTTCAGATCAGCTAAAATGAACTTCCCATAGAAGTTCAGTATCTTCCCAGAAGGGTTTAGGGCAGGTCCCCCACCTCCATGCTCCCATGTTAGCAAGCAGTTACATAACTGCCCACAAAACTTTGTGTTTCCCCGTCAGAGGAGGCATCACACTCCTAAGGAATTACCAGTTTGATTGCCTCTCTCCCACCCAGGTTGCAATCTCCACGAGGGAAGGACCATGTCTGCCTCATTCACAGTTGTCATCTCCACCCTGCGTGCAACATCTGGCACAAAGCAGACATTCAATACAGATAGTAAGTGGTGGGGCCAGGACTCTACCCAGGGAGCCCGTGCTGTGTCCACTCATCACCGCTGCTGCTTCTTTTGGTCCCTTCTAAGGGATGCTGATATCTACCTTGACAGTACCTGCAATTGGCCTTTTCTTCTCCACCCCTAGTGCCAATGCCTTCAGCCAAGCCCTCAGCATCACCTGAACTGGTGATTGCATTCAATCTGCCTGTATTTCATTACCTTCCCCCCATATAAACATATGACGCCAACTGGTAAAGGTCACTCTTTACTCAAGAACTTTAAAGAGTGAAACGGATGTGGCTCAAGAGGTTCGGCTTCCGTCTACCATACGGAGGGACTGAGGTTCGATCCCCAGGACCTCCTGGTAAAAAAAAAAAAAAAAAAAAAAAAAAAAAAAAATTTTAAGGAGAGCCACCTGGACCTTCCAAACAGCAGCCAAACTCTACCCCAGCTCTAATGACTGTGGTGATCCAGTCCGAATCTTTCTTTTTTTTTTTTTAAGATTTATTTATTTACTTTATCCATTTTAAACCACCCCCCCCTTCCCCATTTGCTGTTTTGTGTCCATTTGTTGGGCAATTCTCTGTGTTTGTTTCCTGCCATCTCTTCTCATCCTTCTCCTCCAGTCTTCACCAAGATTTGATCCTGGAGACCTCCGATGTAGGAGAGAGGTGTTCTGCCACCTGCGCCACCTCGGTTCCTGGCTTTAGGAGCTTTCAGAGCATCTCATCTTGTCTCTACCCTGTTACGTCATCATCCTGCTGCACGGCTCCCGGGGCCTGGCGGCTCACCGGCACACACAGCCTGGCAGCCCATGCGCCTTCTATATATATATATTTTTAATTTTACCGGGAGGTCCCGGGGATCGAACCCAGGTCCCTCCATATGGCAGACGGATGCCCAACCATTTGAGCCACATCCGCCCCCCCAATCTTTCTTACTGATCTGATTCATTATTTCCTTTCCCCTATCCATGAATATTGCAAAAGCATGAGAAGATTTTCTTAAAAACTAACAATCACCCTCCAGATATTAGCCAACTGATAATAATAGCAACAACTTCATACTTAGTTTTTTAATAGGTCACAAAATGTGTTTACTGACAAAGTCCTAAGTGTTTATCCCAAACGGCTAGCTGTGTGAGGGCAAATAACATTATTCCCATTTTACAGAGGACACAAAAAAGGAACTTGACCAAAGTAAATATGTAGCAGAGCCAGGAATCAAATCCAGATCTTCCAAGTACAAATTCAAAGTCCTTTACCTACATCATGAAGAGTGTTCCCTAGAGATGTTTCCTGCAGTTCCTTCCTTAGAGGAAAGTTGGTGCATCACTGAGGCAGGGTGTGGGCTGGCCCAGGTGCACGGGATCTAGATGCAGAACGTTTGCCCTCCCACCTGTGCCACTGACTGCCAGCTGGTCTCTTAAGGGCCCCTCGGCAGGGGTCCTCGACCCTAGCTGCACAGTAGCATCACCTGGGGAGTTTTTAAAGAAATGCAATACCATATGTGACACCCACTGAATTGAATTGGATTGAATTGAATTGAATTGAATTGAATTGAATTGAATTGAATTGAATTGAATTGAATT
>JAKSZT010053883.1:59070374-59082502 GCA_026826555.1 Tolypeutes matacus | reverse complement strand
GGAAGGAAGGAAGGAAGGAAGGAAGGAAGGAAGGAAGGAAGGAAGGAAGGAAGGAAGAAAAGGCATCCAAATAGGAAAAGATGAAGTAAAACTCTCAGTATTTGCGGATGACATGATCCTATATTTAGAAAATTCTGAAATGTCTATGACAAAACTACTTGAGCTAATAAATGAGTTGAGCAAAGAGGCAGGATACAAGATCAACACGCATTAATCAGTAATGTTTCTGTACATTAGAAATGAACAATCTGAGGAGGAAATCAGGGGAAGAGTTCCATTTACAATAGCAACAAAAAGACTCAAATACCTAGGAATCAATTTAACCAAAAAAGTACAGGACCTATATGCAGAAAACTACATAACAATGCCAAAAGAAATCAATGAAGACCTAAACATGGTCTTCCATGTTCATGAATCACAAGACTAAATATGGTGAAGCTGTCGATTCTACCCAAACTGATTTATAGATTCTATACAATACCAATCAAAATTCCAACAGCCCACTTTACAGAAATAGAAAAGGCAATTACCAAATTCATGTGGAAGGGAAAGTCATCCAAATAGCCAAGAGCATTTTAAAAAAAGAAGAGTGACATGGGAGGAATTTCACTACCTGAAGTTGAAACATATTACAAAGATACAGTGGTCAAAATAGCACGGTACATGGGAAGCGGCTGTGGCTCAATCAGTAGGGCTCCCGTTTACCATATGGGAGGCCCCGGGTTCGGTTCCCAGGGCCTCCTGGTGAAGGCAAGCCCGCCCGCACGGCGTGGTTAGCTGACCCAGCGAGCACAAGCAGCAAGGGGGGGATAAATGAATAAATAAATAAAATCTTAAAAAAAAAAAAAAAAAAAAAATAGCACGGTACAGGGGGTCAGCTGTGGCTCAACTGGTTGGGCGTCTGTCTCCCATATGGAGGGACCTGGGTTCGATCCCCGGGACCTCCCGGTAAAAAAAAAAAAAAAAAAAAAAAAATAGCACGGTACTGGCCTAAAGATAGACACATCAATCAGTGGAATAGAATTGAGAGTCCAGAAATAAACTCTCATCTCTACAGCCAAATGGCTTTCGACAAACCTAACCAGGACAAAACAGTCTCTTCAAAAAATGGTGCTGGCAGAACTGGATATCTATAACCAAAAGAATGAAAGAGGACCCCTATCTCACTCCCTATATAAGAATCAACTCAAAATGGATCAAAGACCCAAATATAAAGGCCAGGACCATAAAACTACTAGAAGAAAATGTAGGGAAACATCTTAAAGACCTTGTGGTGGTGGTGGTTTCTTGGATCTTACATCCAAAGAACAAGCAACAAAAGGAAAAATAGATAAATGGGACCTCTTCAAATTAAACACTTTTGTACCTCACAGGACTTTGTCAAAAGGGTGGAAAGGCAGCCAACTCAATGGGAAAAAATATTTGCTAATCACATATCTGTTATGGGTTTAATATCCATGGTATATAAAGAGATGCTACAACTCAACAATAAAAAGACAAATGATGTGATTAAAAAATGGGCAGGGGGACGGATGTGGCTCAAATGGTTGGGTGTCTGTCTCCCATATGGAGGGACCTGGGTTCTATCCCCAGGACCTCCTGGTAAAAAAACAAATAAACAAACAAAAAAACACAACAACAACAAAAATAAATTTCTTAAAAAAAAAAAAAAAATGGGCAAAAGACTTAAGTGGACATTTGTCCAAAGAAAAAAATACAAATGGCAAAAAAGACACATGAAAAAATGTTCAACATCACTAGTGATTAGGAAAATGCAAATCAAACTACGAGATATCATTTCACACCTATAAGAATGGCCACTATTAAAAAGACAGATGGGAAACAGATGTAGCTCAAGCGATTGGGCTCCTGTCTACCACATAGCAGGTCCAGGGTTCGATTCCCAGGGCCTCCTGGTGAAAGGCAAGCTGGCCTGTGTGGCGAGCTGGCCTGAGTGGAGAGCTGGCCCACACGGAATGCTGGCCTATGCAGAGAGCTGGCACAGCAAGATGACGCAACAAAAAGAGACACAGAGGAGAGACAATAAGAGATGCAGCAGACCAGGGAGCTGAGGTGGCGCAAGAGATTGAGCACCTCTCTCCCACTCCGGAAGGTCCCAGGATCAGTTCTCAGTGCTTCCTAAAGAGAAGACAAGCAAACACAGAAGAACGCACAGAGAGCAGACGAGTGTAAAAACAATGAGGGGGGAGAAATAAATAAAATAAAAACTTAAAAAAAAAAAAAAGACAGAGAACTACAAGTGTTGGAGAGGATGTAGAGTGATTTCAGAAATGCAAATAAAAGCTACAATGAGATATCACTTCACACATATAAGAACAGCCACTATTAAAAAGACAGAGAATTACAAGTGTTGGAGAGGACGTGGATGATAGGAACACTTATTCACTGTTGGTGGGAATATCGAATGGTACAACTGCTGTGGAGGACTGTTTGTCAGTTCCTAAAGAAGTTGAATGTAGATTTGCCATATGACCCTGCAATACCACTACTAGGTATATACCCAGAACTGAGAGGAGTGACATGAACAGATATCTGCACACCGATGTTCATAGCAGCGGTATTCATGATTGCCAAAAGCTGGAAACAACCCAGATGTCCATCAATCGATGAATGGATAAACAAACTGTGGTGTATTCAAACGATGGAATGTTATGCAGCAGTAAGAAGAAATTAAGTCGTGAAGCATATGACAACATGGATGAACCTGGAGGACATTAATGCTGTATGATTATGCGACTCTAATCTAAATATATTGTGTAATCTCATGGAATTAGCTTGAATATGGGTCACTAGAAAATAGAATAAGGTTAGGGAATTGAAAGCTGAGTGTTAATCTGTGCAGAATTGATAAAAAGAATGTATTAATCTTTGAAAATGAATAGAAAAGTTGAAAGCCCAACATAATTTTTGTAACTAGTAATAATACTGTTATGTGGATATGAAAGTAGTTTAAAGGGAAAGTCTAAGGTCATGTATATTACTAAAAGGAAAGCTAAAAAATGTAACAGGGAATCAATTGTGGCCCAAGCGATTGAGCTCCTGCCTACCACATGGGAGGTCCTGGGTTCAGTTCCCTGTGCCTCCTAAAGAAGACGAGCAAGACAGCAAGCTGATGTGTCAGGATGTTGTGGCAAGATGATGCAACAAAGAGATGTAGGAGGAAAAGCACAATGAGAGACACAACAAAGCAGGGAGCAGAGGTGGCTCAAGCAATTAGGTGCCTCCCTCCCACATCAGAAGTCTGGTTCGGTTCCAGTGTCTCCTAAAAAGAAGACGAGCACACAGCGAGCACAAACAACTAGGGAGGGGGAGTGGGGGTTGGAATGAAAAATAAATAAATAAATCTTTCTAAAAAAATGTAATATGGAACTGTATAGCATAGTAAAACCACATGTGAAATATGATATGGGTAAAATTGCATATATGACTGTTTTTCTTTGAAGCTGAACAAATGTATGTTTATACTACAAAATGTTAGTATCAGACAAAAAAAAAAATTAGACTAAGTAAAAGAAACCAGACACAAAGTACTACATATTGTATGATTCCAATTATATAAAATGTAAATATAAATCAATTCATAAAGATGAAATTAAAAAATGGTTATGTAGTGCTGGGGAAGGTATGCTAAGGGGTGTGGATTCTTTCTTTTTGGAGTAATGAAATTGTTCTACAATTTTTTTATGGTGATGATTGCACAATATTGTGATTATACTCAAAGCCATTGATTATACACTTTGGATAGATCATATGGTATGTGAATATATCTCAATAAAACTGTTTAATAAATAAATAAATAATTGTGCAAGAATAGCCAGAAGAAGCAGCTATGTACAGCAGAGGAAACATAAAGAGGTTGAGAGGTGAAGAATTTTCTTGTTTGTATATTTGTCTGGTTTTTGTTTATTATTATTATGATTGAAATAATGAAAATGTTCTATTAATGATTGAAGGGGTAAATGTACAACTATGTGATTATATCAAATGCCACTGATTGTACACTTTGGATGAATTGTATGCTTTATTAATATGTATCAATAAAATTGATTTGTTAAAAAAAGGACTAGGAGGGAAGCGGCTGTGGCTCAATCAGTAGGGCTCCCGTTTACCATATGGGAGGCCCCGGGTTCGGTTCCCGGGGCCTCCTGGTGAAGGCAGGCCCGCCCGCGCGGCGTGGTTGGCTGACCCAGTGAGCACCAAGCAGCAAGGGGGGGATAAATGAATAAATAAATAAAATCTTTAAAAAAAAAAAAAAAAAAAAAAAGGACTAGGAGCGTGGAGGTGGCTCAAGCAATTGGGCATCTCCCTCCCACATGGAAGGTCCCTGGTTAGGTTCATGGTGCCTCCTAAAAAAAGGGAAGACAAGCACAAAACTAATAGACACAGCAAGCACAGAAGGCAAGGGTGTGGGGAGAAATAAATAAATAAAATAAATCTTTAAAAAAAAAGAGACTAGACTAAAATGTGGAAAAATTTAAGCAATTGATAAGTTGTGGAAAAAAATGAAAAAGACACTTGTATAAAGTAACAAATAAAGTATACAATATTTTTCAATAGGAAAAAAAAAAGAATTATACACCATGATCAAGTGGGTTTTCTCCAAGATACAAGAGTGGTTCAGGGGAAGCGGCTGTGGCTCAATCAGTAGGGCTCCCGTTTACCATATGGGAGGCCCCGGGTTCGGTTCCCGGAGCCTCCTGGTGAAGGCAAGCCCGCCCGCACAGCGTGGTTGGCTGACCCAGCGAGCACAAGCAGCAAGGGGGGGATAAATGAATAAATAAATAAAATCTTAAAAAAAAAAAAAAGAGTGGTTCAACACAAAAAAATCAATTAGTGTAATAAACCACAATAATAAATTGAAGAAAAATCACATGATCCTCTCAATTGATGCAGAAAAGGCGTATGACAAAATACAGCATCCTGTCTTGATAAAAACACTCCAACAGATAGGAATAAAATGAACCTTTCAGAATATGGTAAAATGCATATATGAAAAACCTACAGCTATCATTGCACCCCAAAACAGTGAAAGACTGAACACTTTCTGACTGAGATCAGGAACAAGATAAGGATGCCCATTGTCACCATTGTTATTCAATATTGTGCTAGAAGTTCTAGCTAGAGCAATTAAGCTAGATAAAGAAATAAAAGGCACTCAAATAGGCAAGGAAGAAGAAAACCTTTCACTATTTGCTGATGATACGATCCTATATCTAGAAAATCCTGAAAATCTACAGCAAAGCTACTGGAACTAATTGGCCAGTTCAGCAAAGTGACAGGATACAAAATTAACACGCAAAAAACAATCATGTTTCTATACACTACTGATGAACAATCTGAGGAGAAATCAGAAAAAAAATTCCATTTATAGTAGCGACTAAAATAAAATATTTAGGAATAAACTTACCCAAGGACATATAGGAAGTGTTTTCAGAAAACTACAAAACATTGCCAAAATAAACCAAAGAAGACTTAAATAAATGAAAGGACAATCCATGTTCATGGACTGGAAGACTAAATATCATTAAGATGTCAATTCTACCCACAATCCCAAAAAAAATCCCAACAGCCCTTTTGCAGAAATGGAAAAGTCAATTACCAAATTTATTTGGAAGGGTAAGGGGCCCTGTATAGCCAGAAATGACTTTAAAAAGAAGAAAGAAGTTGGAGGACTCTCACTTCCTCACTTTAAAGCATATCACTGGGGAGCGGATGTGGCTCAAATGGTTGGGCGTCCGTCTGCCATATGGAGGGACCTGGGTTCGATCCCCGGGACCTCCCGGTAAAATTAAAAAAAAAATAAAATAAAATAAATAAAGCATATCACTTGGCTATAGTGGTAAAAAAAAAAAAAAAAAAAACCACCATGGTACTGGCATAAAGAAAGACAGATTGACCAATGGAAATGAATTGAGAACTCAGAAATAGATCCTCACATCTTCGGTCAAGTAATTGGGTATTTTGTTTGTTTGTTTTTTTAGGTACCAGGGACCAGGGATTGAACCCGAGACCTCTTATGTGGGAAGCTGGTGCTCAACCACTGTGCCACATTGGATTCCCTGAGTTGGCTTTTTCGTTTGTTTGTCTTATTGTTTGTTTTTTCAGGAGGCACCGGAAACCAAACCTGGGATCTCCAATGTGGGTGGCAGGCACTCAATCACTTGAGCCACATCTGCTCCCCTGGTCAACTGATTTTTGACAAGGCTGTTAAGTCTTCCCTGCTCGGCCAGGACAGTTTATTCAACAAATGATGCTGGGAGAACAGAATAGCCTTATCCAAAAGAAAGGGGAACCCTATCTCACTCCTTATACAAAAATTACCTCAAAATGAATCAAGAACCTAATTTTAAAAACACAACCATAAAACCTAGGGAAAAAATGTAGGGAAACATCTTCAAGAACTTGTGGTAGATGGAAGTTTCTTAAACCTTACGCCCAAAGCCTGAGCAACAAAAGAATGGAAGGTAAATGGGACCTCCTCAAAATTAAACACTTTTGCACCTCACAGGACTTTTCCAAAAGCGTGAAAAGGCAGCCGACTCAATGGGAAAAAAGTATTTGGAAATTGCATATCTGATAAGGGTTTAATATCCATGATACATAAAGAGATACTACAATTAAACAATAAAAAGGCAAACTAAGGAGCAGATGTGGCTAAAGCAGCTGAGTACCTGCCTCCCACGTGGGAGGTCCTGAGTTCAGTTCCTGGTGCCTCCTAAAGAAAACAAACTAACAATGAGCAGACAATGAGCAAAAAACAACAAGCAAAAAACAACAAGCAGACAACGAGCAAAAAAACCCAAGCAAAAAAATAACATGCAAAAAAAAAAAAAAAAAGCAGACAAGGAGCAAAAACAACAAACAACAACAACAAAAAAAAATGAGCAAACAGACGACTGGGGGAGCCAACTCAGAAGAACTGATATGCTCAGTGGTTGCGCGCTGGCCTCCCACATACGATGTCCTGGGTTCAATCCCTGGTTGCGGTACCTCAAAAAAAAAAAGGCAAACTACTGATTAAAAAATGGACAAAAGACTTCTATGGACATTTGCCCAGAGAAGAAATACAAATGGCAATCAAACACATGAAAAAATGTTCAACATCACCAGAGATTAGGGAAATGCAAATCAAAACTACAATGACATATCATTTTACACTTATTGAATGGCCACTACAAAAATGTCAGAAAACTACAAGTATTGGAGAGGATGTAGAGAGATAGGAACATTTATTCACTGTTGGTGGGAGTGTAGAATGGTACAGCCACTGTAGAGGATGGTTTAGCAGTTCCTAAGGAAGTTGAATATAGACCCAGCAATACCACCACTAGGTATATACCCAGAAGTGAAAGCAGTGACACGAACAGACATCTGCACACTGATGTTCATAGCAGTGTTAGTCACTATTGCCAAAAGATAGAAACAATGAGGTGTCCATCAGCTGATGAATGGATAAACAAATTGTGGTGTATACACATGATGGAATATTATGCAACTGTAAGAAGAAATGAAGTCATAAAGCATATAACAACATGGATGAACCTGGAGGACATTATGTTGAGTGAAGTAAGCCAGACACAAAAGGACAAATACTGTATGATTGTGCTATTATGAACTAAATATATTATGTAAACTCATGGAGTTAATAATTAGAATATAAGTCACCAGAAAATAGAAGAAGGTTAGAGAATGGAAAGCTGAGGGTTAATCTGTGCAGAATTGGCAAAAAGGTTGTTTGTAAATCTTTGGAAAGGAATAGAAATTGGGAAAGCACATCATAGTGTTTGTAACTAGCAGAGCTATTATATGGGTATGACAGTGGTTGAAAGAGAAAGTCTAAGGACATGTATATTACTAGAAAAAAGCTAAAAACTGTGACATGGGACTTTATAACATAGTGAAACCTCATATGAAATACGAATATGGACAATATTGCATATAGAAGACTTACAACATACAAATACAAATAAACTAGGGATGGAAACAAAATAGATGCTATATATATAGCAGGGGAAGCACAGATAGAATGAAAGGTAATGAGTTTTTTTTGTTTGTTGGTTTGTCTGTTTTTTGTTTTATTATTATTGGAATAATGAAAATCTTCTAATGATTGCAGTGATGAATGCACAACTTTGTGATTATACCAAATACCATTGATTGTATACTCTGGATGAATTGTGTGCTTTAATAACATGTATCAAAAATTGCTTTGTAGGGAAGCGGCTGTGGCTCAATCAGTAGGGCTCCCGTTTACCATATGGGAGGCCCCGGGTTCGGTCCCCGGGGCCTCCTGGTGAAGGCAAGCCCGCCCGCACGGCGTGGTTAGCTGACCCAGCGAGCACAAGCAGCAAGGGGGGGATGGATGAACAAATAAACAAAATCTTTAAAAAAAAAAAAAATTGCTTTGTTAAAAAAATTATAGGGGGCAGATGTAGCTCAGTTGTTGAGTGTCTGCCTCCCATGTATATGGTCCCAGGTTGAATCCCCTGTGCCTCTTAAAAAAAAAAAATTATACATCATGATCATGTGGGATTATACCAGGTATGCAAAGGTATTGTGACGGTTTGAGGTTATTTTTGTGAGGCCCTAAAGAGGAAGATTATGTTTATAAACCAAACTATTCCTCTGGGTGTGATACCCTTTGATTGTATTGGATTCGGTTGAGGGGCCCTTGATTAAGCTTACTTGTTAATATTAAGGGCTTTGATTCGACCACGTCAGTAAGGCATGACTCAGGTCGAGTCCCCGGCCACTTGGTGGGCCAATATAAATGGCCACTCACTCATGAAGGATCAGGAAGAGCGAGAACTCTATCATTTTTTATACTGGGGCCCAAGGGAGAAATGAGCCATTTGCCTGATAGTTTGCAACCGACCTTATGAAGAGACCAGAGCGGGTGAGCAGCTGAGAAGATCTGGAAGGAAATGAGCCCTATGCCAGAGACTGATATAGGAAGCCATAAGAGACAAGCCCTATGCCAGCCTACAGCTGAGATTGGGAAGAAACTGAGCCTTAAAATGAAAAGGCACGGTGAGTAAGCGCGGCTCCGGGTTCTCACGGCACCTCTGCCGTCCCCTCCGGGGCTTTGAGGCCTCACCTCGTTTTTTGTTCCGATTTGTCTGTTTCGTTGCAGCCGCCGAAGAGCCTGGTGTCGCCATGGGCGGCCGCCCCGCCCGGTGCTATCGGTATTGTAAGAACAAGCCCTACCCAAACTCTCGCTTCTGCCGAGGTGTCCCTGATGCCAAGATCCGCATTTTTGACCTTGGTTGGAAGAAGGCAAAAGTGGAGGAGTTCCCACTCTGTGGCCACATGGTATGGGATGAATACGAGCAGCTGTCCTCCGAAGCCCTGGAGGCCGCTCGTATTTGTGCCAACAAGTACATGGTGAAAAGTTGTGGCAAAGATGGCTTTCACATCCGAGTGCAGCTCCACCCCTTCCTCGTCATCCTTATCAACAAGATGTTGTCCTGTGCTGGGGCTGACAGGCTCCAGTCGGGTATGCGAGGTGCCTTTGGAAAGCCTCAGGGGACGGTGACCCGGGTCCACATCGGCCAAGTCATCATGTCCATCCTCACCAAGCTTCAGAACAAGGAGCATGTGATTGAGGCGCTGTGCAGGGCCAAGTTCAAGTTTCCTGGCCGCCAGAAAATCCACATCTCCAAGAAGTGGGGCTTCACCAAGTTCAATGCTGATGAATTCGAAGACATGGTGGCCGAGAAGCGCCTCATCCCGGATGGCTGTGGGGTGAAATACATCCCCAATCGTGGCCCCTTGGACAAGTGGCGGGCCCTGCACTCATCAGGGCTTTGCCAGCACTGCCCTCACCCAACCTGAGCCCTCCAATAAATGACTTCCTGGCAAAAAAAAAAAAAAAGATGAAGAGGAAGCCCAGGAAGGAGAGACCAGGCAGAGATCAGCAATCATCTTACTTCAACATGTAGCAACTGACTTTGGTGAGAAAATAACCCTGAGTTGAACAGTCAACTCAAGCTTTTACCCCAAATAAATACCCTTTATAACAGCCAACAGATTTCTGGTCCTTTGCATCTGCACCCCTTTGGCATACTAATAGAGTTGGTTCAACATATAAGAAAATCAATCAGTGTAATAGACCACATTAATAAATTAAAGAAGAAAAACCATGTGATCATTTCAATAGACGCAGAAAAGGCATTTGACAAAACACAACATCCTTTCTTTCTTTTTTTTTGATCCTTTCTTGATAGAAACATTCCCAACTTCCCAACAGTAGAAATAGAAGGAGGGAGCAGATGTGGTTCAAGCAGTTGAGTACCTGCTTCCCACATGGGAGACCCTGGGTTCAGTTCCTGGTGCCTCCTTAAAAAAGGCAAAACAACAAGTAAAACAGGCCAAAAAAAAAAAAAAAAAACAACTCAGGGGAGCCAATGTGGCTTAGTGGTTGAGAGCTGGCTTCCCACATATCATAAAAAATAAAAATAAAAATTAAAAATTAAAAAAAAGAAAATAGAAGGAAACTTTCTCAATATGATAAAGTGCATATTGAAAAACCCACAGCTAACATTGTGCAAATTGGAAAAGACTGAAAGCTTTCCCACTGAAATTGGGAAAAAGACAAGGATGCCCACTCTCCACTGCTATTAAAAATAGTGCTAAAAGGTCTAGCTAAAGCAATTAGGCAACAAAAAGAAATAAAAGGCACCCAAATAGGAAAGGAAGAAGTAAAACTTTCACTATTCACTGATGATATGATCCAATACTTAGAAAAATCTAAAAATCCACAACAAAACTGTTACAACTTATAGACGATTTCAGCAAAGTGGTGGGATACAAGATTAATACACAAAAATTAGTAGTAGTGGAGTAGGTGTAGCTCAGTGGTTGAGCAACTGCCTTGCATATACAAGGTCCAGGGTTCAATCCCTGGTACCTCCTTAAAAAAAAAATCAGTGGTGTTTCTATACACTACTAATGAGCAATCTGAAGAGGAAATCAGGAAAAAAAAATCCATTTACAATAGTAACTGAAAGAAAGGACATAAAGGACCCATATTCAGAAAACTATCAAATTTCATAGCCCCCAGAGGGCTCTAGGGTGGAGCAGCTGGGGCAGAATGCCAATTCCCTAACCCTGGGTGACTCAGCAGACTCAGCATGGCTCCTTGATAAGAGATTTGGGAACATGTGCTTCTTTCTGCGTTAATCATTTCCTGACAATTTGCTAGCAAGTTCTGAGCTTTTCAAAAATGGATTTTGAGGGAGTCCACATGTTTTCAGGAATAATTTAATTTTGTGTTTTAATTTGGTAAGAACAACCTTAACTTAAGCATATTTTAGGTCATTTTGATAACATTATAAGAGTAGGCTTCCCATTGATTTGAACAGAGGAAAGCAGTGAGAGATTTGTGTCCCCAAAGGACACACAAAATTCAAAAAAGCCTGTTCTATAGTGATTAGGACCATAACCATGCTTTGAGCAGTTATTAAATTCCAGCGAAACAGCAATCCCAATAAACTTATATTAATGTTTTTAATTTCATTTGCTTTGAGGCTTTGTTTGTAGCTTAGATGTAAGTATGCTTTAGTTTTATAGTTGCATAAGAGCTTTTAGCTTAAGGAGTTTAAATATGCACAAAGCTTGGCATATGTAACTTGATGTAAAAAAAAAATCTAACAAATTTTATTTTTTCCTTTGAAAAAAGGCCTTGGAGGGCGTAGGTGCCTACTGTTGCAGCCCACTGTACCCTGTAGCCCCAGGGCCTGACTCTGGGCCACTTGGTACATCCACATCCCCCCGTGACCTGTGCCTTCCCTTCACCTATGCATGCACCTCAACTGGCACCTGACAGATATCTGGGCACTATGGCAGTGCAGTGCCTGGTTCACGAGGTTTGTGCTTCCCAGTGGCCACATCCATGTGGCCTTCCCAAATGTGGCCGAGTTGCTGGGCTGCCTAACAGTGGTCATCTCCATGAGAGAACTGAGTTTCATACCTAAAGAAATTTAGTTAGCATTCTCACAGTTCTACGAAACAAGTATATTCAAATCTTTGTCTCTCTCTCTCTCTGATTTGCACAAATTCTGCTTGGGTTATACATTAGAAGGGAGGGAAAGATGGCTGCTGAAACC
>JAKSZT010053883.1:58988556-59070364 GCA_026826555.1 Tolypeutes matacus | reverse complement strand
TATTAACTGCTAATGGGATACTCCAGCTTTTACCAGGAGATGAACAGTACCTAAAAGATTAAGACTTTTTCTTTTTCTTTTTTTTTTTTTCAGGAGGTACCAGGGCCAGGGATTGAATACAGGACCTCTTATGTGGGAAGCCAGTGCCCAACCACTGAGCCACATTGGCTCCCCTGAATTGGTTTGTCGTTTGTTTGTTTTTGTTTTTTTTAGGAGGCATCGGAGACCTCCCATGTGGGAAGCAGGCTCTCAACCACCTGAGACACATCTGCTCCTCTCAGGCATTTTTTAATATAAGACTGAAGAAATCATGACGGAAGGCAAGACGTTTCAGAGTAGTAACACCTAGTCACTGTCTTCATAGTATCCACATGAATGTTCTAAAACCTATGTCCTCGTAGGACCATGTGTGTGTGTGGAGTGCTACTTGTGCAGCAGTTGGCCTATTTGAAGTAGTCCTGATGAATGAGGGTTGATCAGAATTGCTTGAAACTTTAGAAATTTTGTACCTGTAAAAGTTACAGTTCAGCCTTATTTCAAGTGTATTTTATTCCTCAAACCTCAGTGTGCCACAACTATATAAAATATTAATGACCCTGTTACCAAAACCCAGTGTATTAACATTTACCCTAGTGTGCTGAGGAGGTTGATCCATGAGTTCCTTGGGACTTTTGCTGAGATCAACTTAAGGATGTCATGATTAGGCAGTGCACTGTAGATTGAGACAAACCTCAAGTTGTCTTTAGCTTTGATGATTAAATAATAAGAGGGGAAAGTAGAGGAAGAAGAGAAGGAAAAGGAGGAAGAAGAAAAGAGAGGAGATGAAGAGGAAAAAGAAGAGGAAGTAGTAGTAGAAGTAATACTCATGTAGCACCTTACTCGAGATTGAGACATTGGTATAAGAAACCTACTTACCAGTTTAAGGTCCCAAGGTACTGCACTTCCTTGGAAGAACTTAAGTTGATATATCGTGTGACTAATATTGAGGACCAAAATATTTATTTTTTTCTTTACCTTGAATGGCAGGTGCAGCAAATCTGTCTCAAAAGGCTTTCCTGAATCTGAAAATCGTCAGCTTGAGCTAAGAGATTTGCTGTCAAACTGAAGACCTTATTTAGAAAAAGGACTATATGAAAAATCCGCCCAAATGGAGAAACCTCTCCAAAGGTCTTAAACTGATTGTGTGGACTTATTTAGGTGGTAGCTATTTGGGCAGGCGATACTCACCCAAAAAACTTTGTAAAATACAATGAGAGGGAAGCAGATGTTGCTCAAGCGACTGAGCTCCCACCTACCACATGGGAGGTCCGTGGTTCAGTTCCTAGTGCCTCCTAAAGACAGCTAGCTGTAGTGATGGGCAGGGATGGTGAGCTGACGCAACAAGAGACACAAGAAGAAAAACACGAGAGACATAACAAACAGGGAGCAGAGGTTCCCGGTGCCTCCTAAACAAGAGAAGCAAGAGAGCAATGGGCAGGCATGGCAAGCTGACGCAACAAGATGATGCAAAAAGACACAAGAAGAAAAAAAATATGAGACACAACAAAGCAGGAACAGAGGTGGCTCAAGCTATTAGGCACCTCCCTCCCACATGGGAGTTCCTGGGTTCAGTTCCTGGTGCCTCCTAAAGAAACAAGGAAGACAACAGACACAGCAAGTGCAAACAACGAGGGAGTGGAGAGAAATAAATAAACAAAATAAATCTTTACCAAAAAAAAAAAAGACAATGAGAAATGACTGCTAAGTGGTGTGGAGTTTTTCTTTTTGGAGTAACGAAATTGTTCTAGAATTTTTTGTGGTGATGAATGCACAACACTGTGATTATACTCACAGCCATTGATTGTATACTTTGGATACATTGTATGGTATGTGAATATATCTCAGTAAAATTGCTTTTAAAAGGGAGTGGAGGTGGCTGAAGGGATTAGGCACCTCCCTCCCACATTGGAGGTCCCAGGTTCAGTTGCCGGTGCCTCCTAAAAAGACCAGCACACAACAAACAGACACAGCAAATGCAAACAACGAAGGGATGGGAAGAAATAAATAAAAGAAATCTTAAAAAAAAAAAAACTGCTTAAAAAAAAACACAATGAAGAACTTGTGGATAGACTCGGCCCATGACAGTGACCCACTGAAGAAATTTGTCCACTTGAGACCCTGGAGATACTTTTTTGCTAAAATAGAGCATAGGGGAGTCACTCAATACTATGTATTGGGTGAAAATCGAGGTACATCCGAATGCTGGTGTGGACCACTATTACAAATGTTCTGAAACCTACCTCTGTTCAGTTTTATTTCACACCCTGAAGAGATTGCAAGAGACTGTATTTTAAATTTTGTTTTGGACTTTGTGTTCTCCCCTGAGAAAACACTTTTTCCAAAGTCCAAGAATGGAAAATATCTCTGGAGGCCATCATGGGATGTGTGTGCCCATGTTGGTCGCCTCTAGGAAAGGTCACGGTAGAAGCCCTAGGATGGCCTGAGACCCATGATATTGAAGCCAGATCTCTGGGGAAGCAGACACCGGCCTCACAGAGGGCTGCCCATAACTTGACAACTTCCAAACTCCAGTTTTTGTGAAATAGCTGATAATGGTTTGGTTATAAACACCCTAGCCTTGGGCAATAATAGAGGCACAGAGACCCCTGGTATTTGGCTATGGGGAGCTCTGAGGAAAGTCATCTCCTCCTTAGAAGTGAACTGCCTCTTCTGCAGATATGGTTTGCTTGTTGTCAAGTGTTCTTTTCCCCTCTTCTGCCCCTCAACAATGTTTTTGTGCAAGAACCTCCTATGTCCCAATTTAGAACCATGCAAACAGCAATAGATTTCTGGTGTGTAGGAAATATTGTCTTGGCAACTTGTGGAGCTCTGGGGATTGTTATGGGCAGCCAGTAAGAAAGCATACGGGCTTTTTTAGGAGGAACATGCACCCAACACATTATAAGATTATTTCAGATAGCTGTTGCATATAGCAAGCTAACTCTTTACCTTCCAAGGATACATCAGTGATAATCTTGTTTTGTGCTGTGGGAGCCAGGACCCTCCCTAGTTCCAAAACCTGGTTATCCATACCTTGTTTCTGAATGGGACCAACTCAAAATTGCATTAGTATTTAAGTCTTACTAGCATGATCTGTTCTCCCCAAGGCTATGCTGGCATGAGGGGACCAAGACCTCCTTTTTTATGCAAGGTAGGGGCTCAGGAAATGGGTGGGTGGTAGTAGATTGGGCTCTAGCAAATAAGGATGTTCCATAATGTGTTACTTTCCTGCAGTCCGCTACTTCCATTCTATTTCAGCCTACCTTTTTGTCTTCATCTTTAAAATTCTAATTTTGTGTTAATTCTCTTTTTACCTCTAGCTAAAACTGAAAGGAGTTTATCTGCATCTTCTTTACTAAAGGTAAAAAGAGAATGTATCTTATTTATGGGGTCTTCTTTTTTCCCCTTTATTTTAATGAATCGGTCATCTTGCCTTTTCTCATTTAATTCCATTAAAAAAAAAAAAATCAACAAAAGTCTTTGGGCGTAATGTTACTATAACATTCCCCTAAGCAAAAGCCTCCAAAAACAACATGGTTCCAGCAAATTATAGACCATCCTCTAACTCTGCATCAAGGGTTCAAACGGAGGCCCACATGCCCTACCTAAATATTTAAACATTATAGACCAAGTGAACGATTACAAATCTACCATCATGAGGACCTAAAATGCCAGGATGCCAGTGTCAAATGCATAATTCTCAGACTCCTCAAAGTTGCATACTGGGAAATGGAAACTGGAGAAGCCTATCCCCTCTTCCTGATCCTTGCTTATTCTTGAGCTTGGAGAGTTCTCTTAACACACACAGGTGGACACTCGGGCTAGGCCAGCTTTCAGGCCCAGGGATATATATACCAGCTGTCTGCCCTCAAGATGGCGGATTGGAGGTGATGGAAAGTTCTAAAAGTTAGTTCCAGGCTGTTTGGCTGGGAAATTCTGGGAGCTGGGCTTGAAGATGGGGGGCAGACGCTCTGTTTGAGATACTCCTTCAACTCCTTTTAAGGGTAAGGAAACTGTGGAGGGAGGGTCGACACACACTTTTGGAAAGACCAGTTGGAAACGGATTAGGGGGAGTTTAAGAGCAGTAGGGAAGCCTCTGAGCCCAACTGTGAACAGACTTCTTCCCTTGGGAACTGTTTTTCTCCAACCCTTGCGTGAACTAAATGGAACATTAAAGCAAACACACACACACACACACACAAAACCCTAAAGTGAAAATGTAAAAAGTAACTAAACTTTCTACAGTAAAAATGAGAAAAAATTAAATATTGGCCAAAGACATGAAGTAAAATCTAAAAATAAGATTTAGAAATCCCAAGGAGATATGATAAAGGATACTTAGTACAAATGAATCAAAAAATTCAGTGAAAGAAAATGTGCAACCTCACCAAACATCAATATCAAAAGTTATAAGGTACCTTTTTTTTTTTTTTTACATTAAATTGTTTTTAATTATACCTTGGTGGCAGCAAGAGGCAAGAAGCTTTCAGACGCAGTATAAATTGGTAATATGGTTTCTGAAAGCAATAAGAGTAAAATTTAGCAAAAGCCATAAAATGACCATGCTTTTTGACCCACTAATTCCAGTCCTGCTAGCCTGTTCTATGTGTGTGGGTGGATTGATATTTAGCCCTTCTTTTTATCCTTTAAGCCTGGTACACAAACTTATGGATAAGTAAAGGAAGGCTCTGCTTTTATCAAATCACAAAAATGGACCCGTTTGTGTAAGAAAAAATATTTTAGGAGGGTATTACTGTAATTAAACGAACAGCCTTGTAGGTCACAATTGCAAAAATAACTCTTGAGGTTCAACCTACCCCAACCCACACCAAAACAGAGAAGTTGGGAGATCTTCAGTTCAGCTGAACCATTCATGGCCAGAGATAGGGGTGGGAGATGGATGAGGGCTTGTGCCAAGTTTGTGGTAATTTGTTAGTCACCCCCTAAATCTAATATATACTGTGTCAATGTCAATTTCCTGGTTTTAATATTTTACTAGTGGTGTAGGAAGTTACCAATGTGGGTTCCTTCTCCCTGAGGGACTCTAAAGGCCGATTTCTAATACACAGGGGTTTCAAAGAGAGAAAGTTTATTTGGTTGCACAAGCAAAGGAGTACAGCAGTCTAATGGCCCAAAGCTACCTCTCTGATTTGCAGGAATTCTAATATTTTATAACAGGATACCAATGAGTAATTGAGGTAGAGTTTTCATTAATAAACATTAAGGGGCTGAAAAGAATGTTGGGTGAGTACCAAACCAGGATGAGTCACAAAGTTATAATCATTAAAAGATGAAGGCATCTGGAAAAGGGGATATTTAAAACAAAGGTCAGCTACAAGGCTTTTCATATGGATATCAAACAGAGGAAGGTGGAGTGGCCACCCTTCCAATAGAAATGTTCATAAAAAAAGGTTAAGATCTTGAATAATCACAATAGCAGGTAAAAGTGGCCATATACAAGTAAGATACACCTAAATACAAAGGGTGAATTCAGTCTAGCCAGTTTCAACAAAGGGAGACAAGCAGACACAGAAAAATGCAAAGCAAAAGGACACAGCAAGAACAAGGAGGGTGGGTGGGTGGGGGGAATAAATAAATAAAATAAATCTTAAAAAAAAAAAAAAAAAGAGTTATTTAGAGAACTTGTCTGGATTAGAGAACAGTGTAAGAACTGGAGCTCAAAGGCATGTGTTCTGAAAACCCAGGGCATTTAAAGTTGTAAAGTCCTTGAAGGCTAGAGTTAGAAAACCTGAAATTAACTGAGAACAGGAGAGGTTGGTTTCAAGTGCTGAATGAAGGAGAAACAGCAATTTTTTATGTGGGGGACAAATTAAATATAGTAATTGAGTAATTATAGCAAAAGCTATAAGTAGATTTTTTTCTCTCTCTCCTCCCTCTTAGCTCCATGGATGGATTTATATAATAAAAGAACTAAACTATTAAATAACACAAAATACTTTAGAAGATGCAAAATAGAAAATTTTATAAGCAAATTAAGCATATTCAAAGAAAAAACAAAGATCCAAGAGTCACATCATGATGATAAAATTTATGAAAGTCTTCTCTTAAGATTTCAGCTTTTTGCATTTGCTTCTTTTAAACTTATCTTGCCATCTTTTTCCATTTTTCTATTTTTCCCTCCACCTTTACCTATAGTTACATTTACAGATATCCCCCTCCCCCTCTGTGGATATAAAAAATCTACTCCTATACAACCTATGGTGGTTATCCTTACATTTCTTCATAACTAACTTTACCAACATTTAATACCTATAACCTTCCTCTCCCCTCAACCCCAAGTATGCTGTTTGATAGCTGTCCATCTACACTTCCTTAGTAGAGGTTGGTCTTCTTCCAGTTTTCCTTGTAGATTTTGGTTGGATGTGAATATTGGGAGGAAAGAATAGTGTACGTAATGTGTTTACAGTCACCTTGGATTGCTACAGTACATCTGCCAGTAATTCTTTCAAAGACGGTATGCAAGAAACAAATTTCTTGAATTCTTCAATATCCAAAAATATCTTCCTTCTACCCTCAAAATTGAATGCCAGTTTGGCTGGGTATAGGATTCTAGGTTCAAAATAGTTTTCTTGTAAAACATTCATGATATTGCTCCATTTACTTCTAGCTTCTAGTGTGTCCAGTGAAAAATCTGCTGTCAATCTGATTCTTGTTCCTTTGTAGGTTGTCTCTTTTCTTGCTCTGGAAGCCTTTAGAATTTTCTCTTTATCACTGGCATTCCAAAATTTCACCAAGATGTGTCTAGGAGTGAGTCTCATTTCATCAATCTTACTGGGTACTCGGTAAGCACTGATAATTTCAAGGCTCAATTCTTGCTTTAGCTCAGGAAAGTTTTCTTCAATTATTTCTTCAAGTATTTCCTCCCCTTCTTTCATTTTATTATACTTTTCTGGAATTCCTATCAAGCGAATGTTGGATCTTCTGCTTCTATCCTCTATGCTTCTTAACCTTTCTTTATTTATTATCTGCTTGGCCATTTGCATTTCAATTTGATCTTCTAGATTGTTGGCTTTTTCTTTAAGTATGTCCATTCTGCTTTGCAATGCATCTATTAAGTTTTTATTTTCCAAGACTTCTGACTGACAATTTTTAACCTTCTCAATTTCTTGTTTCTCTGTGAAGATATTACTTACATGTTTTCTAAAATTTTCTTCTGTTTCCTGTCTTAAATCTGCTCCTTTGGATGTTTGTTTTTCTGTTGGAGTATTCAAATTTGTACACAAATGCTTTTTCTGCTTACTATAATTTATCTCCAGTGATTCTGAGTAAGACGACAAATGTAAAGTTGGAGAGGGTGTCCTGATTGCCTGACTTCGGAGCATAGCTATTTTCTCTTCCTTCTGGATTTTGTCTACTATTTGGTGTTTTACCAACTTTTTCTTATCAGAATCCCAAACACAATAATTAAAGGGAATTTCTCTAAGTCCACGTGAGGCCTCTTCTTTCTCAGTCTTGAAGGTAGTCTTTACCATTTTTCCTTCAGAGGTCTTTCTTTCTTCCCATGTTAAGTCCTCTTCCACTTCCCATGCTGAGTCTTCTTCTGCTGGTTCAGTATTTTCTACTTCTTTGATGAAAATCTCAGAGTCATCCCTGGTTATTCCCTCAACTTCATGCTTTTTATCTACTACAGTATGGCCCTGAAAGGTTGAGTCTTGTTCTTCATGTAAACCTGAGGCCTCTCCCTCTTCCTCCAGCCCCGAGGCTTCCCCCTCTCTCTCCTCCTCTGGCCCTGAAACCTCTCCTTCTTCCTCTAGCCCTATGGCCTCTTCTCCTTCCTCCTCTAGCCCTGAGGACTCCTCTCCCTCCTCCTCCAGTCCTGAAACTTCCTCTTCCTCCTCCTCTAGCCCTGAGGCCTCCTCTCCCTCCTCTTCCAGTTCTGAGGACTCTTCTTCCTCCCACTCAGGGGCTTCTTTCTCCTTCCACTCTGAAGACTCTTCCCCCTGAGCCTCTAAATTTGTCATCTCCTCTGGCTCAGCAACCTTTACCTCTTTAATAAACAGAAAGCTCAAACCATCATTGGTTGTTCTCCCACCTCCATGCTTTGAGTCTATTGTAGTTTTACCCTGAAAGTTGAAAAAGAAAAAAGTCACTTTAAAAAGTATTTTAAAGGAATTAAATCTCCCATTTCACCTTCTAAATTTAAACTGGCTGACATTTTTACAATTATCAAATAATTTTAATTTTGCTTAACTTGTTCATATTCTTGAAGACTTAGTTTCTCAAACAAGGCAAGTTTCCCCCATGGTCATGCCACCAGACCAATAGTTTCTTTTGAAGTGCCTGCAGCAAAATTCCATGAGGCCATGTCTATCTTATTCTTTCTATGTCCCCAACACTTACTGGTTGGTACATGGCCTGACTCTCAATAATTATTTGTTTTAATGAGTCATCTGCTTATTGTATGCAGTACCCTATGGTAAAGAGATCTTGTTACTTGACCCAAGTTTATAACCTCCTTTAGGAAGAAAAACAAAAACAAAAACACCTCACACATGTTTTCCCCCAAAGAGAAAAGCAAATAGAAAACATTTGCAAAAGATCTCACTTGCAGTTCAAATGCTAACCATATTACTCGAAAAGCAAGCAGGTTTTGTTTAAAAGTACAGGTTCATATCCTGGCTCCCATATTGTTACCTCTATAAATAAGGCCTAATGGTAGCACTGCTTCATAGATTGTTTTGTTTTGTTTTTTTTGTTTGTTTGTTTTTTTAAAGATTTTATTTATTTATTCATTTATCCCCCCCTTGCTGCTTGTGCTCGCTGGGTCAGCTAACCACGCCATGCGTGGCTGGCTTGCCTTCACCAGGAGGCCCCGGGAACCAAACCCGGGGCCTCCCATATGGTAAACGGGAGCTCTACTGATTGAGCCACAGCCGCTTCCCTTCATAGATTGTTGTAAGCCTTAAATAAGGCAATATGGGCACTGAGCTTAAGATAAAATGTTTGCAATATAAACATTGACTCTCAATTCTTGATTCCTTGGCTTGCCTCTGAGAACTTTTCACTTGTTCCCTGTGTTAGTTAAGGCTTTTCCCATTTATGGCTGCCCAATTGCAATTTGTGTCCCTAGACTCTCCTCCAGGTTAGGTTAGGTGCCTCAACTCTGTAAATCTTTGGGGGTACAGCTAATTTCTGAGATTACACACTGACTCGCAAAGAATTTGTTGATCCAATATATCTTCTAACTATAGATTCTCATTCTGCAGAGATTATGCTTGGAAATGTTGGGAGGATTAGGGAAGAGGATGTCTGAGAACCTGTCAGAAATATTGACTTAAGGATATAGATCTCAATTTCTGGTTCAAAACTATGAATTTTACAAATGCATTTAACTCCCACTTTTTGAAACCATATTAAATTGAAAAAGAGTAATGAAAGAAAGCCAGACAAGAAATGGAGATGACAATAGCATAAAATTGTGGAAGCTGGAAAGCATATGACAAGTATTATATGATTTAATAGATTCCTTCAACAGGAGTTAAATAGAAACTTTCAACAACAATGAAAGTGAGAAATTAATCTTGATTTTTCACTACAGAATGGCTAAAAACAAAAGGAATTGGCTGCAAGCAGTACCTCTAAAAGTAGAGCTGAAGAATAACATTAGTTGAGAGCCTTCTTAAAGAAAGAGATGAGCACCCCGCACCCCCACCTCCACCCCAATACCCTCTCATTCCACATTGGTGGACAACTGTCTTTTCCCAATAAGATTGGGAGGCAATGTCCACGGGAGAAGAACTATATTCTTAAAATGGTAGAAGTTTAGAAAAAAATATATACAGCTTAAATTGAGCCCAAACATTACGCCATATACCACAGATTCCCAGGTGAATCTACCAAACATAACAAGATTGGCAAATTTGACTGCAGTAAAACTGAGAACTTTTTGTTCACCAAAAGACACTCAGTATGAAAAGACAAGCCACAAATCGGAAGATGACAACACTCATACAACTAATGGACTAGCACTCTAAATATAAATAATTGACAATCTAAAAGAAAAATGCTGAACATAAAAGTCTAATAAACACATGAAAATAGACATAGTCTAATTACTATGGAAATGCAAATAAAAGCCACAATGAGCTATTATTACATACACCATAATAGCTAAATAAATTTTATACGTAATAGCTAAATAAATTTTATTGCCAAGGATATGAAGCAATGGGTTGTCTTGTACACATACATGGTAGTGCTTTATGTGGTACAACCACATAAAGACCATGTGAATGATATATAACATAATAAAAGTAAATTAAAATATGCCATTAAGTGAAAAGACTTGCAGAGATTGTGGGGGAAAAAAAAATCCACAACCCATAAAATCTAAGAAAGGATTGGAATCCAAATTATATAAAGAACTATAAATCAATTAACAAAAAATACCAAGCCAATACAACAATGGACAAAAGATTTGAACAGGCACTTTACGGAAGAGGAAACAATCAAGGAAATGAGAAACTGAAAGTTATTGACAATGGCTATGGTATAGATGAGGGACAATGGGTGCACACAACATAGCTGGACATACCACTTTAGAAAACCATTATAGTAAAGATATTCAAAACCCATGATCCAACTCCTAGGCGCACATACCCTACAAACTATTGTGCCACAAGGAAAGCAAATTATAACTGCAAAAATTTACTTATTTTTCTGGGCCTGTTTCCATACCTACCTAATATAATAGAGTTGTTGTTTGACAGGTAAATGGATTCAAGTTATATGTAAGGTTCAAAAGCATGCAAAGCTAAATACAAACCAAAAAAGCAAGAGAATTAAAAATACAAAATTCAGAGGTTCAGAGCACCAGCCAATTCTATTTCTAGGGAGTTTATTGATGGAAGTTTACAGATATGAGCAACTATGCTACAGTACAATGGAATGCTATACTGCTTTTAGATTGAATGAGGTGGGTATTTGGTATTTATGTACCAGTGGAAGATTTTGAACTGACTTGGAGGCAGAACACCATGGTGGACTATAGTGCTAGACTTTGACTTGACTGCATTCAAGCTCCCCACTTTGTATCATCTTAAACAACTTACATAACTTTTGTGCCTGTTTTCTTTTCTCTAAAATGGGGATACTATCATTAAGTACCAACTTGACTGAATTGAATTAATTCATGAAGGTGATATAAAACAGGGGACAGCAAATTAAATCTGACCCAAGGTCAGATTTTTCAAGGCCAGTTAACTAATAATTAGTTTACATTTTTAATGAACTGTAAGAAACCCAAACCCAAATGCAAATCCAATCCCAAATGCAAACCCAAACAAATCTGAGAATGTAAGAGACAGTATGTCTCTTCAAAGCCTTCAATATTTACTCTCTGTTACAGTAAACCCAGTTAGGTAACTAAACAGAAAGTTTAGTTACCTAACTGGGTTAGAAATATGTCTTCCTCATATATGGTAAATATTGTATAAGTGAAAAATATATATAGTGTTTATATTATCTTATATACACATATGTGAGTACATGCATGGAAAATCTGTAAAGTACATGAGAAGAATTATCTTCTAAGGTTGGGATTATGAAAAATATTTAGAAAATAAACTTTAAATAAAGTGATTTTTTAAAGTGTTTTTTGTTTTTTTTTAAGGAAAAAAGTAATAAAAATCTGATAGTCTAAGACCCCACTATTTAAAAGCCTAAGTACTTAAAAAATATGCATACTTTCAAAACTTTTACCAAAATACAAAACTGTTGAAGCATTTACTTCTCTCTGGAAGTATACATATCAGTGTCAGTTTCTTTGTTCAGTTGTATCTAGATATTTTTTATGATTTTTCATGTGCAGGTATCAAGGTTTGAAGTTTTAGTAAGAAAATAATTCTGTAGATTACATTCCCAAGAACATAATGCTTACACAAAATGTATATTCCACGTTTTAAAACTTAATTGTATTTTACTTTACATATATACTCATTTAACATAGAGCACTTAGAATCTATTTGGTATTTTTGATTTCTCAACGTGAAAAAAAATTAGGTATTTAGGTTTGATAATGGTTGTGTCATAATCATCTCATAATTGACTATTTTAATTTCGGGCAATAAAAGGAAATTGGGGTAACTTTGGAGCTATAAAACCCGGTTTTATCCTTCTCTTTCTAGAATCTTGATAGACAGTATCCAGAGAAACTAAAGAAATGAGCATTTTAATTGCTTATTTTATCTTAAGTTACTTTTAAATGACACTGCTCATTACAATTTACAAACCAAAAGTGTTTACTGATCCTAGTAACTACAGTTTCTTTTTCAGCTAGATGAGTGATTGGAAACTTTTTGTTGCATTTCAAAATCTTAAATAAACTACAGACTTTATCCTTAAAAATAAAAATAAAAATAAAAATAAAGTGTTTTTTGATAAGATCAAGGACACGGGAACATGGAGAACTTAGCAGTACTTTTTTAAACATTACAAATTTAATCTCATGTTTATTTTAATTGATATATTTGGTTCTTTTCCTATTGTGCTTGAGGGTTTTCTTTTTAGATTTCCATCAATTCCTTGTTTCAATTTTTCCCCTTCTAATGATTTGAATGCTATTTTCTAGCTTACACTTAAATATTTTACATACATGAATTTCTTTTTTACGAATGTTCAGGATGAGTATGGACATTCTCTTCCCAAACAAATGACCCTTATTACCCTTTCTCACCTATCACAAGCTTCCAACACCATTTGGTTGGTTGTTTGTTTTTTTAGCCTTTAAAATCATTACTTTTAATATCATGCTTTTACTTTTGAGGACTTATTTCTTAAAAGTTGTTTAACTTCCAAAATAGTTGCACCAACTATTACTTAGATGACCACAAACTTTACAAGTTTATATACTCACTGCTTTTTCTTGAATCCCATATCTTCTTCCTCCTTGGTTTATTTTTTTATCTAGGGAGAGTACATCTTTCAGTAATTCTTTCATAAAAGATTTGTGGGCAATAAATTTTCTGAGGCTTTGCAGGTCTGAAAATGTTTGTATTTCACCATCACATTTAAATGCTAATTTAGCTTGGCATAGAAATTTTGGTTCAAAATCATTTTCCCTCAGAATGTTGAAGATATTGCTCCACTGCTTCCTAATATCCAAGGTTGCTGATGAAAAGTCTGCTGCCAATGTTAGTATTGCTCCTTCATCTATCGACACTTTTTCTATGGAAGCTTTTGGAATTTCTTTATTCTTGAAATCTTGAGGATTTTTCTTCTTTCTCATTTCTTTGGCTAGTTCTTCCCCCACAATCTCTCTGCTCCCCTGTTCTGTAACATCTATTTGGATGTTGCAACTTCTGTCATCTACACTGCTTAAGTTTTCCTCAACCATTTTAAAGTTTTTTGCTTCTATTTTTTCTACTAATGCTGTAATTTGTAAGGCTAAATCTTTTATTTGTTGCCACTCTTTCCTGTTACTGGAATTACTTGAATTTTTCATTTCAGGTATTATACTTTTTACTCCTAGAATTTCCTTTAAGTCACTTTTAAGAGTTTCTCTTATTTCTTCAACCATTAAGTCCAGGTTTTCCATCAAGAGTTTCATATTAACTGCTGACATGTCTTTGTATTTTAAATCCAATATTTGGTTCATCTCCTGGCCAGTTTCTATTAACTGCTTTCTTTCAATATACGTGATATTTTCCTTTTTCTTTGGAAGTTTGGCAATTTTTGATTTTATACTGGACATTGTGGATGTCATGTTGTCAAGATTGGATTCTGTTACATTGTCCTGAAGAGGAACTTTTATTCTTGTAAGACTGCTAGAATCCAGCAATTCATAAAGTTTTAAAAATATGTCACCTGAAATATGAAAAATAAAAATTGGTTTACTAAAGATTTATGTTGAGAAAAATCAATAATTGAGAAATTGAAATTCAGTAAGTAAACAATTTACTATAAAGAGTTACTAGAGCAATATGGGTATATGTACACACTGAGAACAAAAATCATAATTCAAAATTTTATACAACATGTTTATTAAAATCCCATTCATGTAAGGACTTACATCAATAGCTTCAGCAGCTAAGAATGATGGAGATTGGCTGGTTTCTCATACTATTAACTTTGCTGTCTGTGTTTTCTATGCAGCATATTAAGTATAATCACAAGAAAATAAACATTATCTACAAAAAAAAAAAAAAAAAAAAAAAAGTACCATACCAAAGTATAAAATCTGCACTGATCTAGATGGAATCTTACACAAAAGAGAAAGAGAAGTCCTCTTTTTATCGCAAAAATTGCCATCAAGAATTTTTCAACACCTGTTGTTAAGTCAATTCAGAATATTATTTTCCAGAGTGCACATGTTAAAACACACATCGTGGGGGGCGGATGTGGCTCAAATGGTTGGGTGTCCTTCTGCCATATGGAGGGACCTGGGTTCGATCCCCAGGACCTCCCGGTAAAATAAAAACAATATATATATAGAAGGCGCTGGGCTGCCAGGCTCTGTGTGCCGGTGAGCCGCCAGGCCACGAGAGCCATGCAGCAAGATGATGACGTAACAGGAGAGAGACGCAGGGGAGAGACAAGATGAGATGCTCTGAAAGCTCCGAAAACCAGGAACCGAGGTGGCGCAGGCGGCAGAACACCTCTCTCCTACATGGATGGTCTCCAGGATCGAATCCTGGTGAAGACTGGAGGAGGATGAGAAGAGATGGCAGGAAACAGACACAGAGAATTGCCCAGTGAATGGACACAAAACAGCAAATGGGGAAGGACGGGTTTAAAATGGATAAAGTAAATAAATAAATCTTAAAAAAAAAAAAACACATCGTGAATGAAGCAGGAAAACTAAATTGCATACCTCCTCTCACCTCCCACAGGCCCTTTCTTTGCTTCAGGAGAATCACTTAAGTTATTTTTGTTTTTACCCATTACACTGCTGCCTAATTGTCTGGCTTTGCACAGGGGAAGGTGAGAGGCTACTCCATTCCTTAATAGTTAACAGGGACAAGAAGTGGAAAATGCACAATACCAATACTTTGGACAGTATTTGGGATATCAGTTTCTTAATCTTTTCCTTTCCAAGGCCTGTAGGTATTCAAGTTTTACTACTTGAGTTTATCACTGGAGTACTAACAATGAAATCTGCAGATTCATCACTGCTAACAAGACCCAAACTGCTTGAAAGAAAAATTCCACTCCCCTCAAGGGGATTCAGTGACTTAAGAGAAGGAGACCTGGGAAATAATCAAAACTGGTAGCTACTATCGAAGCAGATCAGTGGGAGAGAAAGGGGAAATGGAACTCATAAGCAGTAACAGTAGCTTCAAGGAACAGAACCAGGAAATCTACCATGCAGAATTGGGATTAGATGACTATTTTGGTCTTACCTCTTGAAGTGGGCAGTAGAGTTGCTTGCCCAGTATCCCTTCTACCTGCTCCCTCCCACCACAAAACAATCACTACTGTGGAAAAATGCCACCTCCAGCTTGGCTTAGACCTGATTTATATGCCAAACCCTAAACCAATTACTTTGGCAAGGGAGATGGGATTATACTAAGAGGCTTAAACCAATCCAATATGGACACACTTTGGAACTGGTGGGGTCAGTCTCACCTAAGTCACACACAACAGTGGTTACACATGAATAGACCTAAGTTGATCAAGGCAAAGCAAAGGACAGTTTGACAGTGGGGAGAAGATTCCTTTTTTCTTCTTGAATATAAACAAGACATTTGGCCCCAGTTGCTGCCAGCAACCATCTTAAACCATGAGTATACTTTATAATGATTTTGTTAATCCCTTGAAAGGCAAAGAGGAATAAAAAGAAACAGATGCTTTGGTTCCATCATTAAACCACTGGATCAAACGTGTTCTGAAGTGCACCCTATCAGTGGACTTTACAGTTATGTAAACCAGTGTTTTCTTCATTGATTAAAAAAATGCCAAAGAAAACTGGAAATAAGGCAAAGTTGTACGAGGCAAATACAGATAAGTGCAAGAAGGATGGCAACACTCACCAGATAAAGCACAATTCAAGGCCAAAAGTATTAATTTTTATGCCCTAAATAACATCATTAAATCAAAACCCCAAAAAAGGAAAGACAAAAATTGAGATAAAAATAGACATTTAGGGAAGTGGCTGTGGCTCAATCAGTAGGGCTCCCGTTTACCATATGGGAGGCCCCGGTTCGGTTCCCGGGGCCTCCTGGTGAAGGCAAGCCCGCCCGCACGGCGTGGTTAGCTGACCCAGTGAGCACAAGCAGCAAGGGGGGGATAAATGAATAAATAAATAAAATCTTAAAAAAAAAAAAAAAAAAGATATATTAAAAAAAAAAAATAGACATTTAAAAGCATAATTAATAAAATCAAAAGCCAAGTAAGATAAACTATATATTATAGTTAATATAATATGATGAGGGCACAACTATGTGATTATACCAAATACATTAATTGCACACTTTGGATGAATTTTGTTTTATTAATATGTACCAATAAAATTGATTTATTTAAAAATATATATAATATTCTTACATCATGTGTAACAAATGTACTAATGAAAAGTGTTAACAGGAATAACTGAGTGAGGGGGCATATAGGAACTCTGTATTTTCTGCATGATTTTTCTGTAAATATACAACTTAAAAAAAAAAATCAGGGAGGCGGCTGTGGCTCAATCAGTGGGGCTCCCGTTTACCATGTGGGAGGCCCTGGGTTCGGTTCCCGGGGCCTCCTGGTGAGGGCGGCACGCCCACACGGCGTGGTTGGCTGACCCAGCGAGCACAAGCAGCAAGGGGGGGATAAATGAATAAATAAATAAAAATCTTAAAAAAAAAAAAAAAAAAGAAAAGAAAAGCACCAAATAAGTTTTCCTTAAGAGAGAAGGGGGAAAAAAGCGCATAATTTTCAAATTAAGCATGAGGAAAGATCTGTACAAAGATTTTTAAATAGTTTTCAAACATATGGAAATAAAAGAAACTTTTAAGTAATCAAATATTGGTCCAAAGAGTATTTAAAAAACAAATAACAAAAGCCCCCATCAGATCAGTATTAGAAAGGGAAAACAACAAAATGTGTAACATTTTTAAAAGTTCCCAGATCCAGGAGTTTCCATTCAACCATACAGAACAGACTATTCTCATTATATAGTTCTGAATGCAGAAAAATCTAAAATGGGTAAAGTAGTCCACAGAAGGAGAGGGACTACAAATAAATTCTACAACAATCACACGCAAAAAGATGAGCATTCCTGATACAGTTTGTATAAAACTGTTAAGGTCAAATAAATACAAAAACGTCTTACAGAACAGGGAACACAAATCAACACTAAACATATGAAAAGTTGCCCAGTTGCCCAAACCCCGAAATTGGGGATATAGCTGAAAAAATGAGACCACTTCTGCCAGTCTGGAGTGCAAATAGTTATAACCCTTCAGGAAATTAGAGAAACCTACTAAAATCTATACCCTTCCCTTAGGAATTTACTTTCTGGAAAGAATATAAAAAAACAGAAGTGTTTCGTACAGTATAGGACTTTTCATGACAAAAAAAAAAAAAGAGGAGAGTTGAACCCGTTAAGGTCTGTGTAAGTGAGGAAATATATTTGCAGCTATTAGATGGTATATTAGGGTTTTGGTTACGGATGTCCTTGATAGATTAAAAGAAAAAACAAGTTGCAGAAAATATAATACACTACAATCATACTATTGTAAACATGCACAAAAAAAACTGAGGAAATGAGAATGGACATTATGCACAGTGGTCAGTTTCATTAGTCAAGGGAATTCAAATCAATATAGATTCCACCGGTGATTGGAAAAACTAACAGCCAGTGAGCGCGCGAAGCAAAAATCCATTTTCTCCACCTTTAAAGTGGCTCTGGGCACGGTTGGAACCTTTGCTAATCCACCTGGATATCCTCTCATCTAGCAATTTCTCTTTGGGGAAATGTAATTCTGAAGAACCACTCTTACCAATACATGAGTGTGTTATGTCAGAAAAGTTGGAAATCGCTTGAAAGACCATCACTTAGGGAATGCTTGAACCTAATCATGGAATGCTATATAGCAATTAAAAAAGACCTATACCTAGACGGGATTAGACATGACCTATCAAGAAAGCAAACTAATGTGGGAGAAAATAAAATAATGTAAAAAAAAAAAAAAGTATAACCCTTGGGAAAAAAAAAAAGACCTCCAAGGTGTGAAAGAAGACACACCAATTATAGCACGTAGAAGTTCACATTTTCCTGTATTCTTCCGCCACCCCACCCCCACCCCGCAACGAGAAAAAGCACAGCAAACGCTTGTGACCTCAGGGGCAGGGCTGTGGGGAATGTGCTGGAAAGCACCAACCGCCGTTTCTCTAGCAAAAGGAAGTGAGCAATGCCCAGCAAATTTAGAAAAATAAACATCTCAGTGAGAACGGGCTGCCTATTTTGAAAAGGTTAATTCATAAGAAATGCAAGTACATAAAACAGCAGTTGGGAGCCAAGGAAATGCAAATCAAAAGAAGTTCTTGCCCTCCCTCCATCCGCCCCAGCCATAAAAACCATTGTTAAGATGATGGAAAAATGAACCCCCGACCGGGCACCAGGTTTTAAGAGTGTGAAATGCCAAACATTTCTCGCCCTTCCAAAGGAGTTCCAGTCTCCTTCTTTTGCATTCTTATTGTCAGAGAATTCTTTTATTTTTTGGGGGAACCAAAAAAATACTGTCAGAGAATTCTTATTGTTAGAGAACCCTTACAGCATAAAATCAGAATATAAACTCCACACTGATTAAAAGTCTCTGTAGAAACCTTCCATTTAGGATATAACCTCAATCCCTTTTCATGGCCATCAAAGCCCGACTTGAAACTTCCTAAATTTGCTCCAGATTTTGGATTTAACCTTACTTTCCCCCTTAAACAGGGATTCTTAATCCAGAGTGCCTGTGGGTAGAATCCAAGGTATCTGGAATCTTGAGTAGGAAAGAAACCACTTTATTTTCATTAACCTGTGACCGGAAGTCAGCATTTGACAGTTACCAAAATAATTTAGTATATGGAATGTAAGGGCTTCTCAACCTATTTGTTATTTCAACAAGATCGAGGGGCGGGTCTAAGCCACTTTCTAATTTTGAAGCAGTGGAAGTGTTATCTCCAATTGTAAAGGAAAACGAAAATATCCGCGATTTTCTAGTGGTGACCAAGTCGTGGTCCTTGGCATCAGGTTAAAATCCCACCCTAGACTGTTTACACGACTTATTTCTCAGTAGTCCAAAGGGTAGATCGCGAAAGTCTTTACTGATCCACTAAAATACCCACCCGCATCCACCCTACCAAGCGCCCCCCAGTGCTACAATCACTTACTCCCTTCTCTACCCCCAAGTTTTGGCTGTTTTACCCCTTTATGGTCCTTCCGGACGAAAAAATTAAAAAGCTCTCTGAACGGCAAGACCTTATCTCCGGTAAAGCTCCGTCTCTGCCTAGAATTCAAGTAAAGTTCATTAAACAGGCTTCCACGTTAGCGACTCAAATGTGTAGAAGACTACTCCATTCTGTACAAAGAAAGGGTATTTCTCTAGTTGTTTGTTTAAATGTGTATCATCATAGAAGTATGAAAAGTCACACGCCAACAGTGTAAGCCTGGGGGTGGGGAGAGGGGCGCTAAAGCAGAGAAGGTAATGGGGTAGGCAAGGAAGAGAAAGGGGCAAGGGTGAGGAGTGGTTTCTTCTTTGTGCTAGTTGGGGTCCATTTTATAAGACACTTTGGCAGTAAACCTGTAACAATGTTTAACTTTCCTCAATCCCTTTGTTTTCTGAAAACATTAAGTTTAAGAAATCCCCCCACCGTTTGTGTTCAGGAAAATGGCTTAGTGCAAAGAAGTCCCCTGCCTTCTCCGTTGTAACTCAGGGAAGACTCTGGGATGCTCACCTCTTGTTTACTATGACAAGGCCTGACACAGAACCTCCGCTGAATTGCTTGTCCCCACTGATCAGCTGGGACAAAATGCTTTTTAATCAAACTTTGGTTACCCATCTCTCCTTCCTCCAGACCCATGCACTTTGGTCTACCCTCAGCCTGAGCCCCACCTTCAGGGCGCCTCCAGGGAAGACCTTCCTGTAACGTGTTCTCAGACCTACTATCTGATCACAACAGCCTTTCAGCCCTCTTCCTGCACCCGATTCTTTCCTCTCCATAAAGAAAAATCCTTTTGCCCAACTCTTGAGACATTTGCTGATCTTAAGGTCACAATGTTCTCCCGGTTCCAACAGTCCTTTTCCCCCACCCCCACCCCTTGCAATAATCCTTTTGAATAAAATCTCTCCATACAAAGTCCAGTATTTGGATATACGTATGCCTTCTGTAGTATGAAAAAGAATTTAATCGATTTTTCTAACGATGACAGAAAAGCAATGAAAGAGTTACTACTTCCAAACCTATTTCCCAGTCAGATAAAGAAAGAAAGAAGTCGAAGGAGATGAAGTTCAAGGCTCCGCAGGAAGGAAATGAAAGAGAGAATGAAAACCCAAGTCTGCCGAAAAGGTACTTCACAAGCCTTTTTGGTTTCTTTTCCATTTTCTTTTTTCCTTTTTTTTTTTTTTTTAAGCAAGTACCTCCCAGTTTTCTTGACTTCAGACCTCACAGCACTGAAATTTTAATATCCCCACCTGGGACTAAGGACCAAAGGCTGGGAGAGGCTGCCTTTCTCCCTGCCCCATGGCTGGTGAGGAGCATAAGGGGCTGTAAAGCCAGTAGGCCACCTGCTGTACCCCATTTCCCACACAGCCCACACCTTGGCCAGCTTACCTTGGCGGCCTGGAAGATCCAAGCGTGAACAGGGAGGGGAATGAACGAGTATCTGGTGGAGGGGATTAACAGTCTTCTGCTGGCTCCTCCCCTCCTTTTGTAGATTTTGAAAGTTTCTGTCTACTTTCTCTTGCCCCTCCCCAGGAAAGCCCATCCAGTCTGGAAGCAATACCTTGGCTTCCCATTGCTGGCCACCTACTGTGCTGCAAACTGCCTGCTAGATATCCCCCTCAGCTAGCTCATCAACGCCTCCAACCCATCATGACACCTCCCCAGCCCGAATCACCTTTCCCAACCCAGTTCTCTCTACCGGCTCACATCTTAGTAGGACATTGCCACCAATTGCCTAATTTTTCAGGCCAGAGCTCCAGGGATCATTCGTGCTTCCTCTCTTTCATTCATTCCCAACATTTAATCCATTCCCGAGACCTTGAATTTGCCCACTTCTCTCTTTTCCCAGACTGCTCCAGTTCAGGCTAAGCCCTGGTGATCAACCTAGATCACTGAAGAATCCACCAAATGGGTTCCTTGCCTTTCCTCTGACTTGTCTGCAATTCTTTCTCCCCACTTAATACTTCTCAATTCTGACTTCTCATCCCAATCTGACACCCCCTTCAACAAGGTCTTAGTATCATTCTCTCCATTACAGAAACGCTGTCTCTTTTCTGTTTCTCAGAAACTAGCTGTTTCCCCTGTGAGTCCTTGCCCCAGTTCTTCCATAGCTGGTTTCTTTTCAACCTTCAGGTGTCAGGTCAAATATCACCTCCTCTAAGAGGCCTCCCCAAGACTACCCTTTCTAAAGAAGCCCCCAACTCCCTGCCCCTTTACATCATCCTGTTTCTGAACTTATCTATTCAGTTCAATTCTATGTTTTCTAATGATGTTGTAATACTAGAAAAATCCAGTACAGCTTAAATATTGATGTATTGTACTGAATCTTTGTAATGGAGAGTTAAGAATTATATAGATGCCTTTATATTATAAAACAGCAAAAGTTTGATATCTGAAATTGCTGAAACAGGCTGGATTTAGCCTAGACCTGATATTATGGTCTTTCTAAACAGATCTCACTCCTGTTTATGGCTACACAAAACTTAGTTTCTCTTTTATTGTGATGGTAATTCTAGACTAAACTTGCCTTCCTTTAGGGTTAACCACTCCACCCTCCTGTCATATCCATATGGAAAACCTTGTGGCTGACCTCTACTCTGTAGTTTCCCGTCCCAGAATCTTGATTTTTAATAATTATTGTAACTCACACTGGTTTGGTACCTACTGCACCATGTCCAACCCTTTAATGTTTATTAATGAAGGAACCTGTGTCCAGCTCTGCCCTAAATATCCATTAGCAACTGATGGTATAAAATATTAGAATTTCTGCAGTTCGGGGAGGCTGATTTGAAATTGTACATCTCCGATCTCCCCTGGTGAAAAAACCCTCTTTTCCTTCCTAGCCTAGTACTGTGTGTCTGTGTATTCTGCCCCACCGAGCGAACCCAGCTGAGGACCACCCAAGCCCCTCTTCAATGTCTCTTCCCTACTTCCCTTCTAGAATATAAACCATATCCCCATAAGGGCCAGAGTCTTCTATTTCTTGTTCACTGTTTTATCCATTGGACTAAGACTTGTAAATACTAGGCCTTCCTGCTGAATGAATAAATGAGTGAGTGAGTGAATTCCTCTTGCCTAAACAGGTATATACTGGCAGGTTATAATTGTAGTGCTAAATGTCACATTTTCTCCAGAAATAAGAGGGGAGGGCCAGGCAGCTCAGATGGCTGATAAGCAGTGAAAATCAGAAAACTAATAGGTACTCCATCAATATAACTGGGATGAATGAACAGTAATTTGTATTTTCTTTTCTTTTTAATCCCTTACCTTTTCCTCTCTGGCATTATTAATAAAATCATGTAAATGAAAAAAATAAAATAAAATGACAACATGACCCTGTAATACCACTAGAGAGTATATACTCAGAAGATCTGAGAGCAGTGACACAAACAGACATCTGCACACCAATGTTCATAGTGGCATTATTCACGATTGCCAAAAGTTGGAAACAACCCAAGTGTCCATCAACCGACGAATGGATAAACAAACTGGTGCATTCATCTGATGGAATATTATTCAGCTGCAAGAAGAAATGAAGTCGTAAAGCATGTGACAACATGGATGAACCTGGAGGACATTATGTCTAGCAAAGCAAGCCAGACACAAAAGGACAAATATTGTATGAATGCGTTACTATGAACTAAATATATTGTGTAACATATTGTATGATTTTTAAAAAATTATATGTATCTAGTATATTTGAGAAATGGATGTTTTTATTTAAAAAAAAAAATCAAATGGCAGAAAAAAATTAAAGCTTGAATGAAAGTTAAGTTTAGGGGTAACATGAGATGTGGACTAGTGTGCAAAATGACACCATGGGGATCCAGCCAGCAAAATCCAGAGTGCAGGAAACCGGAGGGGACAAGTGATTTAGTTTTTTCAACACGTAAGTCTCAAAGAAAAAAAAAAAGAGGGAGGGAGAACCTATAGATTGTTAACCTTTTAATCGTTAAAAAAAGAGACTTAAATGGCATATCAGTAACTGACATACAATGCAGCATGTCAAAGAACAATTCACAAAACATGAGGCAAGGGGAAAGTTTGCACACTAACAGGATATTGGATATTATAGGATTTCAGTTCATTTGTTTTAGGTTTGATATTAGTCCTATGATATGTTTATAAAGGAAGGAGGGCAGGCAGGGAGCCAGGAGTGCCTGTGTAATTGTTTCTTGAGGAGGTAAGACCTCTCCACCTTGCCCTTAGGGGTTTTTGGGGTGGAAAGGTTTGAGCCTTGGGCTTTAGGTAGAATGGGTGCCTGAAGGCCTATTTACTGTAAGGAGTAGAGTAGGATGGTGGTTGCCTTTCCACAGTGGTCTGCTTGCTTGCTCTAGGGAGCCCGGAGTCCTTCTGAGGCAGGCTAGATAGGGAATCAATAGACAGATCTGGAACCTGGCAGAAAAACTGCCGCCACTGAACACGTGTCCTCCAATACCCCCAAGATGGCTGCTGGAAGACCCTCACGAGATTCTCCAATTCGGAACGAGATTTCTTCAGAAGCCAGGAGAAGCCTTGGATACTAGCCAGGGACCTTATCATTGTGCCCCCCTGGGGGGATTGATGGGTGGGGTAATCAATCAACACAGCAAACAGCTAGAACTCATCCCATACCATTAACAAAGGGGTGGAATAATTAATGGTTCAAAAAGCAAGCGCAAAGGCCAAACAGGCCCTCTCTTGCCTTTTGACCCCTGTTCTGACCTTCTTGCCCCCTGCCTGGAAAAACACGCAAGTAAAACCTGGGCATTTATAATCTATAATGGGCAACTGTAGTCTGTAAATCGGTCCTCTTTATCACTCTTCAGCCCCTTCCTCTCTAGCTGGAACCCATGATCTGTTATTTTCTCCCATTTCTCTTCCTTCCAAGTATCTTAATAAAATTACTGGCCTAGTAATCAACGTGGCTTGCTCTTGAAATTCATTACTTGCAGTTTAGTTAAGAACCTAGACAAAAATCCAGCTACACTTCCAAAAGAAAAGTGGGCCCAGGTTTTTGTTAGTTTGGTTTTGGTTTTAGCGTTTCTTTTCTTTTTTTAAAAAAACAGTTTTACTAAGATATATTCACATACCACACAGTGTATCCAAAGTGTGCAATCAATGGCTTTTAGTATAATCACAGTGCTGTGAATTCATTAACACAAAAAATTTTAGAACAATTTCATTACTTCAAAAAGAAAAACTCCACACCCCTTAGCGGTCACCTCTCAATCCCTTTATCCGTCCCCAGCCCTACATAGCCACTAATCTAATTTCAAATTTATAAATTGATTTAGATTCACATTTTATTTAAATAGAATCATACAATAAGCAGTACCTTGTGTCTGGTTTCTTTCACTCAGCATAATGTTGTTGTTGTTTTTCCCGATATTACCATCTTATAGCATCAACATACATTTATTTACTTTAAAAGAAGAACAGTCTTCTATATACAATATTACCCATATTCATATTTCATATGAGGTTTCACTGTGGTATACAGTCCCATGTTATACTTTTTAGTTTTCCATCTACTAATGTATATGACCTTAGATTTTCCCTTTCAACCACTCTCATGCCCACATAATAGCACTGCTAGTTACAAACACCATGTTGTGTTTTCACCTTTTCTATTCATTTCCAAAGATTAACGAACAACATTTTACGAATTCTGCAAAGATTAACCCTCAGCTTTCCATTCTCTACCCTCATTTTTTTTACTTTATTTTGTACATTTAATAATTGAAAATATAAACAATTAAAAACTGAAAAGTAAACACATGAATAAATATATACATTTCTCAATTAAATGTAATGGATACATATAAAAAAATTTTTTTTTAATCAAACAATATGTTACACAATATATTTGGTTCATAGTAACGCATTCATACATTATTTGTCCTTTTGTGTCTGGCTTGCTTCACTCAACATAATGTCCTCCAGGTTCATCCATGTTGTCATATGCTTCACGACTTCATTTCTTCTTATCGCTGCATAATATTCCAAAGTGTGTGTACACGACAGTTTGTTTATCCATTCATTATTCTATAGACACCTGGGTTGTTTCCATCTTTTGACAATCATGAATAACACCACTATGAACATCAATGTGCAAATGTCTGTTCGGGTCACTGCTCTTAGTTTTGGGTATATACCTAGTAGTGGTATTGCCAGGTCCCATGTCAAGTCTATATTCAACTTCCTTAGGAACTGCCAAACAGTCCTCCACAATGGCTATACCATTCTACATTCCCACCAACAGTAAGTGTTCCTATCTCTCCACATCCTCTCCAATACTTGTAGTTCTCTGTCTTTTTAATAATGGCCATTCTAATAGGTGTGAAATGATATCTCACTGTAGTTTTGATTTGCATTTCCCTAATAGCTAGTGATGTTGAACAATTTTTCATGTGTTTTTTGCCATTTGTATTTCTTCTTTGGACAAATGTCTATCTTTAGCCCATTTTTAAATTGGGTCTTTTGTCTTTTTATTGTTGAATTGCAGCAATAAATTTAATTTTATTGTTATAGCAATAAAATTAATCATGGATATTAAACCCTTATCAGACATGTGATTTCCAAATATTTTCTCCCATTGAGTTAGCTGCCTTTTTGCCCTTTAACAAAGTCTTGTGAGGGGCAAAAGTGTTTAGAAATCCCGTTTAACTATTTTTTCTTTTGTTGTGCATGTTTTGGGTGTAAGGTCCAAGAAACTATCACCTACCACAGGTCTTTAAGATGTTTCCTTACATTTTCTTCTAGTAGTTTTATGGTCCTGGCTTTTATGTTTAGGTCTTTGATATATTTTGAGTTGATTCTTGTATAGGGAGTAAGATAGGGTCCTCTTTCATTCTTTGGGTTATAGATATCCAGTTATTCCAGCACCATTTGTTGAAGAGACTGTTTTGTCCCATTAACATGGAATTAGTAGTTTTGTCAAAAAAATGGTTGGCCATAGAGGTGAGGGTTTATTTCTGGACTCTCAAGTCCATTCCACTGATTGATGTGTCTATCTTTATGCCAGTACCATGCTGTTTTAACCACTGTAGATTTGTAATATATTTCAAGGTCAGGCAGTGAAATTCCTCCTATGCCGCTCTTCCTTTTTTAGAATGCTTTTGGCTATCTGGGTGCATTTTCCCTTACAAATGCATATAGTAATTGCCTTTTGTATTTCTGTAAAGTAGACTGTCAGAATTTTGATTGGGATTGCATTGAATCTATTAATCAGTTTGGGTAGGATTGACATCTTTATGATGTTTAGTCTTCCAATCCATGAACACGAATGTCTTTCCATTTGTTTTGGTCTTCATTGATTTTTTTTTATTATTATTATTATTTTTTATTTTTATTTTTTTAAAGATACTTAGATTACATAAATGTTACATAGACAATATAAGGGATTTCCACATGCCCCGCTCCCCACATCTCCCACACTTTCCCACATTAACAACATCCTCATTAGTGTGGTACATTCATTGCAATTGGTGAACACATTTTGGAGCATTGCCACTAACCATGGATTACAGTTTACATTGTAGTTTACACTCTTTACCACATAATTGTGTAAGTTATGACAAAGTATATAATAGCCTGTGTCTGTCATTGCAATGTCATTCAGGACAATTGCCAAGTCCCAAAAATGCCCCCTGTATTACACCTGTTTACCCCTCCCTCTGCTCTCACAACCTCCAGTGGTCACTGCCTCCATATCAGTGATATAATTTCTTCAATTGCAAAAATCACAAAGAGTCTATGGTAGAATACCAGTAAATCTACTTTAGTCCATAGTTCATTCCCCAATCCGGAGGATTCTGGGATGGTAATGTCCACTCCACCTCTAATTGAGAGGGGGCTTCAATCCCATAAGGTTGATGGATGGGACTCTCTTGCTAGCAGTTGTAGACTCTCTCAGTTCCTTGATATGGTGGTTGTCCATCATCACCTCCTTGTTAGTTGTCCTGGGTGAGACCAGGGAACTGGAGAGTAGGTGTTGCTTCATTGATTTCTTTTAGCATTATTTTGTAATTTTCTGCATATAGCTCCTGTACTTCTTTGGTTAAATTTATTCCTATGTATTTGTGTCTTTTTGTTGCTATTGCAAATGGAATCCCGCCCCGCCCCCGCAATTTCCTCCTCAGATTGTTCAGTATTAGTGTACAAAAACATTATTGATTTTTGCATGTTGATCCAGTATCCTACCACTTTGCTGGACTCATTTATTATTTCAAGTAACTTTGTCATAGACATTTCAGAATTTTCTAACACAGGATCATGTAATTTGCAAATAGTGAGAGTTTTACTACCTTTATTCCTATTTGGATGTCTTTATTTATTTATTTTTTCTAGTCTAATTGCACTAGCTAGTACTTCTAGTACAATATTGAATAACAATGTTGACAGTGGGAATCCTTGTCTTGTTCCCAAACTTAGAGGGAAAGCTTCCAACCTTTCCTTACTGAGTATGATGCTGGCTGTGGGTTTTGCATATATGCCATTTATCATATTGAGGGATTTTACTTCTATTCCCATTTTCAAAGTGTTTTGATCAAGAAAGGATGCTGGATTTGTTGACTGCCTTTTCTGCATCAATCAGGATGATCATGTGTTTTTTACCTTTCAATTTGTTAATGTGGTATATTACGTTGATTTATTTTCTTATGTTGAACCAGGCTTGCATACCAGGAATTAATCCCACTTTGTCATGATGTATAAGTCTTTTGATATGCTGTTGAATTCTATTTGCAAGTATTTTGTTGAGAATATTTGCATCTATGTTCATTAGAGAGATTGGTTTGTAATTTTCTTTTCTTGTAGTGCCTTTATCTGGCTTTGGTATTAGGGTGATGTTAGCTTTATAAAATGTGTTGGGTAAATTTCCCAACTCTTGAATTTTTTGGAAGTGTTTAAACAAGATTGGTGTTAATTCTTTTTGAAATGCTTGGTAGAATTCACCTGTGAAGCCATCTGGTGCTAGACTTTTCTGTTGGGAGATTTTTGATGATGGATTCAATCTCTTTAAATGTGATTGGTTTGTTAAGTTCCTGTATTTCTTGTAGCATCAGTGTAGGTTGTTGGTGCATTTCTAGGAATTTGTCCATTTCATCCAGGTTGTCTGTTTGTTGGCATACAGTTTCTCATAATGTCCTCTGTATTAGTCAGTCAAAATACCAGAAATGGGTTGGTCTTTATAAAGGGTATTTATTTGGGGTAGAAGTCCACAGTTACCAGGCCATAAAGCATAAGTTTCTTCTCTCACTAAAGTCTATTGCCACGTGTTGGAGCAAGACAGCTGCTGACCTTTGCCAGGGTTCAGGCTTCTTGGGTTCTTCTTTTCCCGGGGCTGCATTTCTCTCCGGGCTTAGCTCCTCTGTTTCCTCCACAAGGTCAGCTGTAGACTCTCAGGTGAACAGCTCGCTTCTCTTCTCCTGGGGCCTTCTCTCCAACATCAAAACTCCAACATCAAAACTGCTCTCTCTGTCCTTTGCCTTGCCTTTCATATTTGATTCCCCCAAGTGGTGGGGCTCAATGCCCTACTGACGTGGCCCAGTTAATGCCCTAATCATAACTTAATCATGCCCAGATTAACAGATCAGTTTACAAGCATGATCCAATTGTATTTTTGGAATTCATAATTACATCAAATTACCCAACGGTTACATCCTCTTAGGATCCTTTTTATTTCTGTGGGGTAATTGTAAGTTCCCCCCTTTCCTTTCTGATTTTATTTATTTACATCATCTCCCTTTTTTTCTTTGTTAGTCTAGCTAGGGGGTTGTCAATTTTATTGACCTCTCAAAGAACCAGCCTTTGGTTTTGTGTATTTTCTCTATTGTTTTTTTGTTCTCAATTTCATTTATTTCTGCTCTAATCTTTATTATTTCTTTCCTTCTGCTTGCTTTGGGGTTGGTTTGCTGTTCTTTTACTAGTTTCTCCAGTTGTTCAGTTAGATCTTTGGTTTTAGCTCTTTCTTCTTTTTTAATTAGGGGTTTAGGCCTATAAATTTCTCTCTCAAGACTGCCTTCACTGTATCCCATAAGTTTTGAGTTGTTGTGTTCTCATTTTCATTCAAGTCAATATTTTTACTAATTTCATTTGCAATATCTTCTTTGACCCACTGATTATTTAAGAGTGTGTTGTTTAGCCTCCACACATTTGTGAATTTACCTTTTTCCCATCTATTATTGATTCCCAGTTTTATTCCATTATGATCTTGGAAGGTGCTTTGTATAATTTCAATCTTTTTATATTTAATGAGAGCTGCATTGTGCCCTAACATGTAGTCTATCCTGGAAAAAGATCCATGGGCTCTTGTGAAGAATATATAATCCACTGTTTGGGTGCAACATTCTGTATATGTCTGTTAGGTCTAATTCTTTTATCATATTGTTCAAGTTTTCTTTTTCCTTGTTGATCTTCTGTCTCATTGTTCTGCCTAATGATGTGAGTGGTGTGTTGAAATCTCCAACGATTAATTGTAGAGATGTCTATTTCTCCCTTTCATTTTGCCAGAATTTGTCTCATGTATTTTGATGGCATACTGGATAGGTGCATAGATATTTATGACTGGTATATCTTCCTGGTGGATTGTCCCTTTTATTAATAATAATGGCCTTCTGTATCTCTTATAACTTTTTGCATTTAAGATTTTATTTATTTATTCATTTATCCCCCCCTTGCTGCTTGTGCTCGCTGGGTCAGCTAACCACGTCGTGCGGGTGGGCTTGCCTTCACCAGGAGGCCCCGGGAACCGAACCCGGGGCCTCCCATATGATAAGCGGGAGCCCTACTGATTGAGCCACAGCCGCTTCCCAACTTTTTGCATTTAAAGTCTGTTCTTTCCAATATTAGTATAGCTATCCCTGCTCTTTTTTGGTTACTATTTTTTTTTTTTTTTTTTAACCAGGAGGTCCCGGGGATCGAACCCAGGTCCTTCCATATGGGAGCCAGACAACCAATCATTTGAGCCACATCTGTCCCCTTTTGGTTACTATTTGCATGGAGAATCTTTCATTTTCTGCCGGTTTGTATCCCTGGGTCTAAGTTGAGTCTCTTGCAGGCAGCTGTGGTAGTTTGATATTATTTATGAATTCCAAAAAGAGATATTGATTATGTTTGTAAACTGGTCTGTTCCTATGGGCATGATAACCTTGACTGTATTAAATTAAAAGGTTTTACATTTACTTGATTATGTTAAGATTAGGCTTTGAGGGAAGCGGCTGTGGCTCAATCAGTAGGGCTCCCGTTTACCATATGGGAGGCCCTGGGTTCAGTTCCTGGGGCCTCCTGGTGAAGGCAAGCCCACCCGCACGGCGTGGTTAGCTGACCCAGCGAGCACAAGCAGCAAGGGGGGGATAAATGAATAAATAAATAAAATCTTTAAAAAAAAAAAAAAGATTAGGCTTTGATTCGACCATGTCATTATGGTGTGCAGGGTTCACCCCCTTGGTGAACTATATAAATGGACACTCACTCAGGGAGAACACAGAAGAAGAAATGCACAGAGGAAGAGAGCTCCACAGACATGGCAGAGGAGAGAGCTTTGATCCTGAGGCCTGGAGAGAGAGATGAGCCATTCACCTGATAGTTTACAGCTGACCTTGTGAAGAGACCAGAGCACCTGAGCTGGAAAGAATCGAGCCCTCCAGCTAACAGCTGAGATCGGAAGAAGCTGGGCCCATGGAGCCTCAAGAGAAAGAGGAAGACTGAACCCTCACAGACATCTCCCACCATCTTGTTTTAACACGTGGCAAATGACTTTGGGTGAGAAATCAACCTTGAGTTGACTCTTTAGGGCCATGTAAGTGTAAGCTTTTACCCCAAATAAATACCCTTTATAAAATCCAACTGATTTCTGGTACTTTGCATCAGCACCCCCTTTTGGCTGACTACAACAACAGCATATGGATGGCTCATATATATCTTTTGTCAATCTATATCTTTTGATTGGGGAGTTTAATCCATTCACATTCAATGATATTACATAAATGCATTATTTACTTCTAGCATTTTATTCTTTGGTTTCATATGTCATATCTTATTTTCATCTATCTTTTTACTCTTTTGGTCATCCTTTCTGCTACTCTTTCTTCTATACTCTCTTCCAAGTCTCTCTCTCCTGTCTTTTTTTCTCAGGCTCTAAGGCTTCCTTTACTATTTCCTGCAAAGGTGGATTCTTTCTTACAAATTCTCTTAGTTTCTGTTTGTGAATATTTTATATGGATCTTCATATTTGAAGGACAATCTTGCAGAATAAAGAATTCTTGGCTGGCAGTTTTTCTCTTTCAGTATCCTAATTGTATTATACCACTGTCTTCTCGTCTCCATGGTTTCTGATGTGAAATTCATACTAAGTCTTACTGGGCCTCTCTTGTATGTGATGGTTTGCTTCTCCCTTGCTACTCCCAGAATTTTCTCTTTATCTTTGGCATTTGACATTCCGGGTTGTATGGGTCTTGGAGTAGGTCTATTCAGATTTATTCTGATTGGGGTATGCTGCACTTCTTGGACATGTAGAGTTGGGAAATTTCCAGCCATTATTTCCTCAAATATTCTTTCTGCCCCTTTTCTCTTCTCATCTCCTTCCAGAACTCCCATGACATCTATATTATTGCATTCTGTGTTATCATTCAACGCCCTGAGCCCCTGCTCAATTATTTTCCATTCTTTTCTCTATCTCTTCTCTTCCAGTTCAGCTGTTCCGTCTTCCATATCACTTATTCTTTCTTATATCATTTCGAGTCTGCTGTTGTATGCCTCCAATGTGTTTTTGTTTGTTTGTTTGTTTTTTAGGAGGTGCCCGGGATTGAACCCGGGACCTTGTACATCAGAAGTAGGCACTCAACCACTGAGCTACACCTGATTTCTGCTAATGTGTTTTTTATCTCACCTATTGTGTCTTTCATTCCCATAACCTCTGTTCTTTTTCTATTCAGGTTTTCAAATTCTTTGTGCTCACATGTCTTCTTTTTTTTTTTTTTTTTCTTTTTTCTTTTTTCACAAACGTCTTCTTGATGTCCTTTATCTCTTTAGCCATATTGTCTTTCAACTTGCTGATTTGATTGATTGATTGATTGATTGATTGATTACCGGGAGGTCCCGGGGATCAAACCCAGGTCCCTCCATATGGGAGATGGATGCCCAACTGCTTGAGCCACATCCATCCCTGCTGATTTCATTTAGGAGATTTTTATGAACTTCACTGATTTGTCTCAAATCCTGTGTCTCATCTGGGGCTTTGATATATTCCTTTGCTTTGGTCATTTATTCCATTTTCTTAGTATGGCTTGTAATTTTTTTGATGATGTCTAGGCATCTGATTATGATGGTAAGTTTACTCTGATGCTCAATTTCTCTCTCATATAGGGATTTAGTGGCAGGAAGCTGTTTATTACTGTTGTTCTTTGATTATTGGTTCAACCTCTTCTAGGTCTTTAGGATTGTCCTTCTTTAGTTTATCAAACTGGGCCATGGACCCAATAGTGGGTTGCAGACCCACTTCCAAGGGCCTTTGGGAGGGAGGCTGTAAAGACAGGAAAAAGCCCATCTTACTTATTTGCTGCCAGCAGATGGCACTCTTTGGCAGCCCTCTGAGATCAAATCATGGTCAGAGTGTGTTCACACGTGACAGAGGATCCTGCCTGAAGGCTAGTCAGAGCCTCACAGAGCAAACTTTCTCTGAGACTGTTCTGCAAACTTTGCTGGCAACCCCCTCCTTTTTCCTGGGAGGAAATAATTCCATTACCCTCTGCAGCCTCAGTAACCAGTCCGGGTCAATAGGGAGGGTGTTTGAGAGTTGGATCTCTTTAGTACAGTGCTGGCTCCCAGGGCAAACAATGTTGTGGTATTACCCAGCCTGGAATGGCTCATGGGACACAGCAGACTATATTTGTTAACCAAAAGCTGAATCAGCCTTAAGCTGTGTCCCTCTCTCTCCCCTTTCCTGGGAGGTAGAACCCTGTGGCCCCCTATGTCTGTAGCCACTGGCCAGAGGCCAGAAATTCAAAGCTGTCTGCTCTGAGGGTGGGGCAAGATGCCAGCAGCTACCACTGCAGCTTAACTTACAGTTTTGCCATCAAGATTCTTTTCCTTTGCCCCTCTCTTTTCTGGTGGTGTCTAGCCTTCGTCTGGTGTCCTAAACCCTAGAACATTTTTTCCCAGACCATTTCTGCTTGTCCTTTAGCTATTTTTCTGGGTGAGTAGTGACAGTTTCACCTGTTTTAATAGTTTGGGAGCAGAAATTGTCTGTCTGATGTGGAACCTTGAACTGACTTCTCTAGGTATGGCCTTGCCTTAGGGTAAGCACAGAAGTGTTCTTCAGCTTTGTTCTCAATCCTTTTCCAGCCTCCTATCCCCTCTAATGTCCACAGCTGGGGTGCAGTCACCATCACTACTACTAGCTCCCAGAACCCCCGGCACCATTCAGCTCAAGCTCTTACATCTGCCATCCACCACCTAGATGCTCCTAGATAATAATTAGGTGGCTTCTCATTGCACTCAGGGTAAAAGTCCAAACTCAGCACAGTTTTTTAGTTTTTTTTTCATCCCCTCCCCTGAGATGGCTCCCTCGTCTGTCTTCTTGTCTTTTTCAGGTGGCACCAGAAACTGAACTCAGGACCTCCCATGTGGGAGGTGAGTGCCCAACCTCTTGAGCCACTTCTGCTCCCTGTTGGTTGCAACATCTGATCATTGTAGCATCTGCTTGTTGTGTTGGTTGCGGCATCAGTTGGTATAGCATCTGCTCATTGTGGTGTCTGCTAGTTGCAGCAGCTGCTCTTCTTCTTTTGGAGGCACTGGGAACCAAACCCAGGACCTCCCGTGTGGGAGGCGGGGGGGCCAATTGCTTGAGCCACATCTGTTCTGCCTCAGCATGGTTTTTGAAGCACAAATGAAAAAAATGGAAAGTTTTTAAATTTCTTTTTTTCTCTGTAATGAACCTGGGAAGGTTCATTAGAACCTTTACCTTGGAAGCAGAGGACCAGCTACCTAGGAGCTTCACTGTAAGGAGGCTGAGTCTTGGGGTGGGTTCTTTGCTGACACAGTTCGTCTGAGTGTGCCCAATTGCCCAGCCTTGTCTTGACAGTGAAAATAAAAGATTTTGTTCTGGATAGACAGATCTTATACTTTTTTTTTTTCAGGAGGTACCAGGGATTGAACCCAGTACTTTGTACATGGGAAGCAGGCACTTGACCACTGAGCTCCACCTACTCCCATTACAAGGCAACATGTTAACTAAAAAGAAAAAGTTAAGCAATGGGTACTATGGAATGGAAGAGGAGGTCGAGTTAGCCAACTTTGCAGGGAGAGGCTCTGGGGAAGGTTTCTTGGAAGTTGTAATAGAGGACTGGGTCTTGAAGTGTGAGTGGAAAGAACAGGAAGTTTCTAGACAGAAGGTGCAGAATTGGGAAGCAATAGATGTGTGGGAGAACCACAAGCAGCTCAATATGAGGCTGGGAAGAGAGGCAGGCAAGGGCACAGTCTAGAAGGGCCTTGCATTTTGTACATCTTGTGGGGGCTATACCCCATAGCTACTTTTTTTTTTTTTTTTTTTTTAAGATTTTATTTATTTATTCATTTATCCCCCCCTTGCTGCCTGTGCTCGCTGGGTCAGCTAACCACGCCGTGCGGGCAGGCTTGCCTTCACCAGGAGGCCCTGGGAACCGAACCCGGGACCTCCCATATGGTAAACGGGAGCCCTACTGATTGAGCCACAGCCGCTTCCCACCCCATAGCTACTTAACTCTTCTGCTTCTAGCGCCCATTGATGCCAAGGCCCAAACTAGGAGCAAGGGAAGAGAACTGGCTAGGTAAGACCATCAAACGAGGAGTCTATAACATCCATTTCCACCTGCTCTGGGAGCAGAGACCCTCTTCCTTCTGCAAGGAAGGAGGCTGACTGCTGCTATCCCTGAACTCCATGGAGGCCCACCCTCTTCTCCAGGCTGGCCCTGACTTTGAAGCCAGGATGCAGCAAGGGCTGGTTAGATTTTTCCTTTTTTTGGTATAGTACTATTCTAGCCCAGAGGCCATGTCCTAATCTACTAATCTGTCTTTTGAGAAGGGGGCACGTAATCCTGTTATTGAAGATTCTTTCTGGTTTCTAGTTTTGCATCGCAACTTTGGGGGTCCTCATCTGGACCTGTGCAGTGATATCAAACAATTTTTTGGAACCAGATTTCTAGGGACACATGAATCAGGTAAGTAGAAAACTGGCGCCATCTCTTGGCTATGAGCATGAATAGCTTTCTTGAGATTATTGTGCTTTACTATTAGACACAGGTTTTCCTCTGCTTCCCCAGTTGCTAATTCTGAGGTTCTGCGAACTTCAGTGTGTGTGTTCAGCGAAGAATCACCGATCGAAACTAGCTACCATGCAGATTCTGATTCCTAAGTGTGCACCTGTCCCACACCAGGATTCTGATATAAAGTGTTCATGGACCACACTCAGAAACAGCAAAAGTGATGGAATGGAGACCAAAATGTAAAACAAAATAAATACCAGGCTTTAAAAAACTCTTTTTATGATTGGAAAATAAAACATATTTTCATTAACTTGTAAAGGTTTGGGAAGAACAGAAATATTAAAGATGAAAATTAAAATCACATTATAACCCCAGAGACAAGCACCATCTTATACCTTTTAGTTTTATGTCCTCCCTTTTTACATTTAATATTGTATATGATGTTAACAATACAATTATAAAAATGTGCTATCATCAGTTGTAACAAATGTTCCACTCCAATGCAAGGTATTGGTGGTGGGGTGGTATATGGGGATCCTGTATTTTATGCATGATTGTTCTGTAAACCCACTTCTCAAATAAAGAAAAAAAATTTTTTAATTGTATATGATGAGGATTTTACCTATCACAAAATTTTCTTTGAGAATATGGTTTGCAGTTGCTGCATCATTGGGTGGCTCTGTGCCAAGTGGTATTGAACTATTCTCACTGGGATATTGAAGAGCCCCTAGGCTATTTTTACTATAAATAATGCTGGTAAGACCTTCCATTTACATTAACCTTTGTGTACAACTTTGATTATTTCCTTAGGATATATTTCTAGTGTGGGAATGACTGTGTTATGGATTATAAATGTTTTTCAGATTCTCAATAATATTGACAGCTCACGGTTTCCTGTTTTAATACATTAGCCAGAACTTTCAAAACATAAAACAGCAGAGATGAAAGGAGCCAATTTCTCTACATACATTATAGTCTTTTATTAAAATAATAAATGTGTTCATAGGTTTTTGCAACCCAAGGAATATATCCTTTCCAGGTATACTTTCTTACTTCTGTTTTGTGTTTTCATTTCTCCTTTCTATCAAACTCAAGAAAGAATCTTGGCTAATTGAAGAAGGGCCAGGGTGGTGCTCAGTTGGGCTGGTTCCCTCTGCGGGGCAGGATGCACAGAGCTACCCAACTAGGCTAGGAAGGAAAAGCAGGTTTATTTGCCGGCGGGAGACCAGAGATGCACAATCTCAAAAACAGCCTCCCTGCTAAGGGTTTTTCTCACAGATTTTATACCAGCTGAAACAAAGAAAGCTAGTTATATCAGAGTGACATCCCTAAGGAGGGTCTGGAAAAAATAGTTTTTGCTTTAATCTCAAAATATGCATAGTACCTGGGGTCCGATAATCTTGGGGTGATAAAGATGAGGGTGGTGGTATGGATGTGAATGTACAGATAACAATGGATGTGAGTAAAGATGAGGAAGTGCATAGTTATGCAATTCTGGTGGAGCTAAATCTGGTTAATGTTAAATCTGTAGCTCTGTGTGCCTCCTGATAGGTGAGCAGGAGTTATAATGAATTTTTCTAACATTATAAGGTACAGTACAATGCCTTAATATTTAAGCTATACTGGGTTTTTCTAGTACTACAATTCCCCCCCCCCCCCCCGATTAAATATACATTTCCAATCTTGGGAATTTGGGCGTCGTTCGATCTGGCTACTTTCTGCTGAGATGGGGCGATGTTAGGTTTTTCTGGTAAAAGGTGATACTGTTGATTGGACATTCCTTTTTCTGGGGTACTGGTCTGGAGAGGCTGGTGTACTACAAAGAGTTCAGTAGCCTGCAGTCGCTTAGAAATAAAAAGATGTGATTAGCTTTAAGATAACTTACTCATGAGGCAGGGGAAGTTGTGTAGGGACAGGATTTCAAAGAACAAAATGAAGGGAGCTATGCTGGCATTTAGTGGGGTTTGTTTATGAGGAAAACCCAAAACTCTAGATTGGCTAGGCTCAAGATCATCTCTGCCACTAGGGGAGAGATTAGAACAAGAAAGCAAGGCCAGCAAGGGTGTTAAGTTAAATATTCAGGTTGGGGTATTTCCCTGGATATCGGGGGTGTTTCCTGAAAAGTCATTCAGGTTGCACCCAAAGATCTAACACAGTGGAGAGTAGATAATTCAGGACTAGCATGCATGTTACTTATATACTCTTTCCCGCCCTCCACCCCCAAGATGGCTCCCTTGTCTGTGTGCTTGTTGTTTTTGCTTTTTTCCCCCTTATTGTTTGTCTGCTCGTCGTCTGCTTGTCTCCTTTAAGAGGCATCGGGTACCAAACCTGGGACCTCCCGTGTGGGAGGCGGGCACCCAACTTCCTGAGCCATGTCCGCGGTCTATATATTCATTTTCAAGAAATGGCCTTCCATAAATCATTTTATAAGAACCTAAACCAAGTCCTCTTCAGGGAGCAGTTCTTACTCTCAGCAGGGCAATGGGCAAGGCTTTATCTCACTTGAGGTGAGTCTCTAAACAAATAAACCTGCATAAGAGTAACCTCCAGATTTGAAATCTCCCAGCCATTAAAACTTAATTGTATCTTATTTCTTTTGCCCCTTTTGGTCTAATCCCATGTTGCCAGGGAGGCCCACCCCTGGGAGTTGTCAAGTCCTGCATTGCTAGGAAAAAAATCTCTGGAAGTCAAGTCCCACGTTGCCAGGGAAATTGTCCCTGGAAGTTCTGTCCCATGGAGTGGAGAGGTAGTGAGAGTTTGGCTTAGAGAGGCCACATTTGAGTAACAAAGAGGTTCTCTAGAGGTGATTCTTAGGCATTCATCATAGTTAGAGGGGTGGGAGGTGGGGCATATGGGAATCCCTATAATTTTTGTGTAACATTTATGTAATCTAAGTAGCTTTTTTTTTTTTTTAAGATTTATTTTTATTTATTTATTTATCCCCCCCTTGCTGCTTGTGCTGTCTGTGTCCATTTGCTGCACGTTTTTGTTTTTTCTTTTTCTTTTTCTGTGTCTGCTTGTCTCCCTTTATTGGGTCATCTTGCTGTGTCAGCTCACCGTGCCACACAGACTGGCTTGCCTTCACCATATGGTAAACGGGAGCCCAACCAATTGAGCCACAGCCGCTTCCCTAAGCATCTTTAAAAAAAAAAAAAAAAAAAAAATCATAGTTAGGCTTTGCTTTGTCATTACAGACATAAGTTTCATGAGTGCAAGCCTCGAGATTGAGGGCTTAGCTTACTAGCATATTTCTTTTTCAAGGGTTTACCTTGCAGAGTTCTACCATTTCAATAAATTGGGAGCTCCCATTGTTTGAGAGAGCAGTAGGAATTTCCCAAATGAAGAAGTTTATTATTTCTACATTTTCCCCAGTCCCTTAGAGGACTTTGCAAATACCTTTCTTTTTTTTTTTTTTTTTTTTTTTTCCCAAAGATTTTATCCATCCATTCATTTATCCCCCCCTTGCTGCCTGTGCTCGCCGGGTCAGCCAACCACGCCGTGCGAGCGGGCCCGCCCTCACCAGGAGGCCCCGGGAACCGAACCCGGGGCCTCCCATATGGCAAACGGGAGCCCCACCGATTGAGCCACAGCCGCTTCCCAGCAAATACCTTTCTATCTTATGCCCAAAACACTTTGAAATGCCTCCGGGCATTATAACAAATCTGTACAGAATATCACAATCTCATTCACTCTATTGTTATAAGGTGCAATACAATGCCTTAATATTTGAGTTATTCTGGGTTTTTCTGGTACTACATTTTGATGATTTGTTACTATAATGAATAGGCTGGAATAACAGGAGGAGCTGGAGAGTGTGGCAAGGGAAAGAAGTATACACATTTTTCATAACTGAATGCTATGTACTAGACCAAGTTCAGTTCAACTTTATTGAGTACTATCTTAGGCACTGTGCTAGCCCCATGGACATGATGTAAATATGATCTGGTTCATGGCTTAGAGAGTGACATGAGTGTGAAAATAATTGCAATGAAAAGTGATGCATATAATAATAGAATAATGTACAGGCTACAGATATAATAATAGCTAAAATTTACTATGTACCAGGCACTATTCCAACTGCTTTTACAAATATATCAGTTCACCAATCATCCTACGTTATGTTATCCTATGAGATAAGTATTATTCTCATCATCATTATCCCCATTTTACAGATGAGGCAACTAAGGCACAGAGGAACTTGCCCAAAGCCTTAGGATCCAGGGTTTGAGCCCAGTTATTTCTGCTCCAGAGTGCATGCATACAGCTGCTGAGCAGCAGTGCCCCTCCATAATGCCAAGGACAGAAGGATTATAACTGTGGAAGAACAAGAAGGATTAAAAAAAAAATACTCTCAACTAATGTTAATTGAGTATCTACTATAGGTCAAGCAATGTGCAAAGAGCTGTATATACAGTGGTGAAGAAACAGTATTATCTCTGCCTTCATTAAGCTTGCAATCTAGTGGGGAAGCTGCGGAAGTCATATAGTAAACAAATAAAAACACGAATAGTGTAGTAGTTTGAGGCTTTTGTGGACCCCAGAAAATTATGTTCTTAAATTAATCCATTCCTGTGGGTGGGAACCTATTGTAGGTGGGACCTTTTGATCAGATTCAGTTAAGGGTCATTTTTTTTTTTTTTTTTGAGAATGGTTGACAATTTATTACTCCATTGTACACAACAGCTAACATAAAAATGCCCTTTGGAAAGAGGAATAGGCCAGTTAACAATTTATTGCCACTTGGCTCCAAATACACTCTTCATTGCCTGCACTGAAAAAATAAAGATAATCAGTTAAGGGTCATTTGATTAGATTACTTCAGTATGGCATAGCCCAGGCTGGGTCTTTTTTTTTTATTATTATTATTTTTTAATTTTATTTTTATTTATTTATTTATTTATTTTTAAACTTTATTTTGTACATTTAATAATTGAAAACATAAGCAATAAAAAACTAAAAAGTAAACACAGATGAATAAATATATACATTTCTCAATTAAATGTAATGGATACATGTAAATTTTTTTGTTGTTTTGTTTTTTGTTTGTTTTTTTGTGTGTGCGAATCAAACAATATATTACACAATATATTTGGTTCATAGTAATGCATTCATACAGTATTTGTCCTTTTGTGTCTGGCTTGCTTTACTTAATCCTCTGGTGTCCTTTATAAACAGGATGAATATGAAGAGAGAGACAGAGAGAAACCCCAGAAGCTGAGAGAGAAGGTCCAGAAAGCCAGGAACTGAAATCAATGGCACCTGGAAGAGAGAAAGCCACAGAAGCAGAGAGAAAGCTGGAAAAAGCTAGAAGCTGAAAGCAGCGAGACCTGGAGAAGAGAGAGGCAGCAGATGCTGCCATTTTGCTCTGCCATGTGACAGGAGGCCAGGATCACCAGCAGCCATGTCTTTGGGGAAAGAGTTTTGCTTGATGCCTTGATCTGGCCATTTTTCTCAGTTTCAAAACTGTAAGTTTATAAGTTAATAAATCTCTGTTATAAAAGCCAACCCATTTCTGGTATATTGCTTTCAACAGCTTTCAGCAAACTAACACAAATATATCATAACATACTATTAGAAGTACTGTGGAGGCAAAGAACTGAGTACCAAAATAAAAATCATCTTATCAGGATGAGGAGGGACTATTAGACTGTGGTGGCATCATGAATGGCCTTTCTGAGGAAGTGACATTCAAGGTAAGAGTTGGAGGATGAAAAGGAGTAGCCAGGGGGGAAAATGGGGAGAGTTTGGGATGGAGGTCCTGCAGGGTAGGAGCTTCGGTACAAGAGGAACTGAAAGAGAGATTGCGATAGCCTTGTAAGCCAGGGCAATGCTGGCAAAGATTAGATCATTATGGGATCATTAAGGACACTCTATTTATTACAAGGTCAATAAAGTATTTGAAGCAGGGGTAGGGGGACGGATGACAGGATTCTTTTAACATTTTAAGATCATTCTACCCTGAGGAGTGCTAATCAGGGATGAGAAAGTGACTGGGGGAAGCAGTTAGCAATATTTCCAGGCCAGAAATGATGGTGGTCTGGATCAGCTGATGGCTGTGGAGACGGAGAAAAGTGGACATCCTGCTGACACGCATTAGGAGTAGAACCAACAGTACTGGTGGGTGCATTAGATGTTGGGGGTGACTTCTAAGGCCCTGACTTCTAGCTAGGTGGATGATGGTGCTGTTTATTGAGATGGGGAAGCCTGGGGTGACCAGATTTTGGAGGGATCATAGGGGATCTCTCAAAATCCACTTCCCAGAAATGAGCTTGTACCAGAGTTCATCTATTTCCAATTTAATTTCCTTTTTCAGATTAATTCCTACTTCTCTCCCAACTCATCTCCTCGTCTATATCTAAGAGCAATCATAATAATGCCACAGTAGTGAGCAGTGGGAATTCTTGTCTTGAGAAGCAGGTGGGATGAGCTCTTGTACCAGGTTCCTTGGGTCTCATTGGTTGATCTTTCCTTCCTCTTGCAAGCTCTTACACTGTGACTCCAGAATAAAAGCTCTAAGAGGTCAGAGATCTTATTTGGCTTGTTCACCAACATACCTCATATCTGAGGGAGCAATTATGTTCTCAATCTTATTCCCTAGTGACCTCAAGCCAGCCCTCCTCACTCACAGAGTTGTTCCCTTCCCTATTCACCCTCGTTTTGTTTGTAAACTGAATTCAAAGGGGAGTGCAGGAACAATCTGAACATTGGTGCCGGTATTTGGGATCTTCCAGCCCCTACAATCTGGTTCTTATTTCACTGTCAGAGTGGTTTTTGTTTGTTTGTTTGTTTTTCTTTTTCCAGCAGTCACTGGGGATTGAACCTGGGACCTCCTACACTGGAAGCAGCCGCTCAACCACTGAGCTATGCCTGCTCCCTCAGAGTGATTTTTTTAAAAGGGCAAAGCTGATCACAAAACTGCCCAGATTAAAATATCTCAGTGACTCCATAATGCTGAAAAGATGGATTCCTGTCCCCCTGAAGTGGCCAAGAGGGAACTTCCTGACTTGGACCCTGCCTATCTGTCCACCTGGGTTTCTTTCCCTTTCTCACATCTTCTGTTCCAGCCATACCTGACTCTTGGAAGTTTGCTGAACTCACCATTCTGGCTTCTCACTTTGAAATGCTGCTGTTCTCCCCAGGCACTGTACCACACCCTCACCTGGCTACCTTGGAACTCCTCTTACTGCTCCTGCAGACCCTGCAGGCAGCTACGCTGACCCCCACTCCACACGGAACACCCTTGCTTCCTCCTGTCATGGCATCTCCCCTCTACTGTTATCACTGTTCCTTAGCTGTCTCCCCATCTGCCTGCGTAAGCCCAGGGCAGGGAATGTATCTTACTCAGTTCTGTATCTCCTGACCTAACATCTAGGTGGCTCTTAATAAATGTTACATGAATAGATGAAAAAGTCTTATGCTTAACATCTAAATTTAAAGAAAAAAATCAATTTTAATGACAGATAAATCTTCTGGCACTTTCTAAGTGGCACCTTACAATAGTAACTTTATTTAAAATACACAATAAAATAATAAATTCCAGCAACCAAGACTCCTCCAGACTGCAGGTCTAGGAACGGGGCAGGATAAGGATGTGGGGGTGGGGTGGGGAGGGGACAGATGGGTGGGGAAGGAGCATCAGGATTGAAATCCATGCCCAAGTCCTGCAGCCCCTTGCATCTGTACCTTCTTGCTCAGTGTCAAGGGCCAGGCAAACTGATTTAATTCCATTGACAGAAGTGGGGATTGTAAAGCAACTGCACGTGGTCATAGTCAGGAACAAAGGGAATGAGGAATCTGCCCATTTTCAGGACTGTCTACTAACAACCTGGCTGGGTGGGGGTGCCAACATTGAGGCTCGGTCCACACTGGAGGTCATGAAAGCATTTCTTCCCAACTGCCATTCCTTATCTCCCGTTCGCGTTCCCTCGAAGGACTCTGCGAAAGCAGCTTTTGTTTTCCTGCAGGCTCAGCCACGGATCCCACGATCCTCAGCAAGTCTCGCCCGTACGCCCCCGCGCGGCCGTCTGAGGCCTCGCAGGCCGCCGCTGGTTGCGATGCCCCAGCAGAAAGTCGGAAGTGGGCAAATTTGGGCGGCCTTGGCCCAGAGCCTGGATTTCATTTGTAGACTAAGAAGGCGAAAGAGAATCAGCAGGCCAGTGAAACATCAGTACGCGGCAAACCACATGCCTGGCAAACCTTCCTGGCTAGAATCCTCACATTTGATTAGAAAGATAGTGATGGAGGAAGGGTTTGAAAGAGGGAGTGACTGTATTTCAATCATGGGTATACAACTCAGAGACTGCGGGGGACAAGTTACAGTGGTGTTTCAAAAAAGCCCTCGAGCCACTCTCGGGGAATTGCGCCTATCCTTAAACCACGTTTCAGTGGGGCGTCTTTGTCCTGTCAAGTGATGGCATATAATGGCTTCACGAGTGCTGTGGCTGCAAGGCACGATCAGAGAAAGAGATCGTCGCTGAGCAACCAGGAAGCATCCAGGAGCATTTGTCTAGCCACCCAGGAAGACATATAAGGCACACAGGCACCTTATTAGAGACAGTCCTCCCTTCCCCCACTTTAGGCAATAGTCAGAAACAAGTGCTTTGTGGCCTTCCAATGCAGGAAAACAAACATTTCTGTTTAATTCATAGAACAGAACTGAGCTCTTTGCTCAGTTTTAAATGCCCAGTATTAAAATGTCTGTATTTTATTTGGCAGCCAGAAACCAAAATCTGAATCTTTCGCCCTCTATAAAAAAAACATGGGGACAATACCCATCCCAAAGTATTGCTGGGAAGATTCACTGAGCTCCCCGCTAGCATTTCATTATGCAACATTTCAAACATACAGCAAAGTTGAAAGTTTTTACAGTGTGCCCCCACCACCTAGAATCCATCATTAACATTTTAATCTACCTGTTATCACACAACTGTTCATGTGTTCACACTTGTATCTGTCCATGAATCCATCTTTTAAAAAACACATTTCAAAATAAATTGCAGAGAGATTTTTTTTTTTTGTACCCAGCACGGTGCTTGGTACAGCATTTATTTCAATTCAACAAATATTTGAACACTTGCTATGTGCCAAGCACTATGCTAGGGGCTGGGGTGCAACAGTGAGAAAGACACTGCTTCTATCCTCAAGCTGCTCAGAATCTGGTGTGAATAATGGGTGATGATACCACCTCTCACCCCCCTGGTTCATGTGGTACGGGAAGCTCAGAGTGAGCCCTGTGGGCTCAGGGAAGTCTTCTCCGAAAAAATGACATTTAACAGGTGATTTTATTAAATTTTAATATACATATGTGGTGTATGCATGTAAATTAGCTTTAACCTCTACCCCAGGAGAAGCGAGTTAACACTGGAGGTGTACCCTAATCAGGAATCCATGTCCAAAGATGGATAATTAGCAGTTGAAAGACCCTTATTGTGACCCTAATTAGCAAAAGAAAGACCCTTAGTCTCCAAAGATGGCTTCAAATGTCACCACCTAAAGCTGTATTAAAGAGTTCACTAATTACCTTGAGGGATATTAGAAATATTTTTTAAATTCAAAAATTCAATGTGTTCAAGATAGGAAAAGGCCCTCCTTCCCTGGCTTAAACAGGGCCTAATGATCTGAAGACCAACATCTTTAGCCTTTTACGTCTGGAACTCTCAGTTCTGCCCTCTTACTCCCCTGTTCCCCTAGCACCAACAACCTTCTTAGGGAAGAGAACATTATCTGATCCTACAACAAATCTGAAGGTCCCAGACATCAGAATATTGTTTAAATTGCCCGAGAGTGAGACGTTTCAAACAAGGTGCTTATGGGAAGACCCAAAACAATTGTTCTCAAATCTAGCTGCACATTGAATCCCCTGGGGAGCTTAAAAAATACCCGTTCTTGGCTCTCACCTTTCCTCCTCCCCCCAAGTTCTCATCTAATTGGTCTGGGGTGCAGCCTGGGCACCAAGCATTCAAAATACTCCCAGGTGATTTTAATGCAGGAGGTTAATAACCGCTGACCTTAAAGAGCAAAGCGGGCAGCTCACTGAGCTCTCTGGACAGGTAGTGTGACTGCCTGCTAGTAAATGTTTATACAGGTGGCTGACTCAGTCTGAGGTTTGCTCTCAAGTATAATATACCACTGGGTAGCAAGGCTGTGAGGGAGGAGGCTGCTGTGGGTCACTGGTATTTACCAAAAAGAAGTTGGCAGCTGTGAATGCCCACAAAGAGGAAAGAAAAAGGGTGTATTAGGCTAGTGGGGCTCATACTTAATGTGCATTAGAATCACCTGGAGAATCTGTTAAAACACAGATTTATAGGCCCCACCCTAGAGCTTCTGATTTAGTTGGTCTGGGGTGAAGCATGCATTTGCATTTCTCCCAGGTGATGCCGATAGTGCTGGGCTGTGACTACACTGGGGGTGTGTGTGTGGTTACACTTTGCATAGCATTGCTCTCTATGCTAATCACAAGTGTGTGCAAAGGTCAGAGTGGGGGAGAGGTCGGCTAATCATGGGAGGTATTTCATGAGGCTAGTGTTAATACTACTACAAGAGACAGGTGGAAATTAAATCATGAAGTGCTTCAAAAACCATGCTGAATTTGGATTTACCCTGAGTGCAATGAGATGCCACCTAGTTATTATCTAGGAGTGTCGAGGCGGTGGATGGCAGAGATAAGAGCTTGAGTTGACTGGTCCTGGGGATTCTGAGGGCTACTAGTGGTGATGGTGGCTGCACCCCAGCATTAGACATTAGAGGGGACATTAGAGGGGACAGGAGGCTGGAAAAGATTGAGAGCAAGGATGGAGAACACTTCTGTGCTTACCCTAAGGCAGGGGTTCTTAACAAGGGGTCCATGAGCTTGAATTGAAATAAAAAACAAACAAACAAACAAAAAACATTATTCTTGTGGAGACGTGTTGGTGCGGGTGTAATATATTTATTAAATAATACAGAGTATAGTGTGGACTTAGTAAGGGGCCCGTGGTTTTCACTTGGCTGGCAAATGGGTCTGTGGAACAAAAAAGGTTAAGAACCCCTGCCCTAAGGCAAGGCCATACCTAGAGAAGTCAGTTCATGTCCCACAATATCAGACAGGTAACTTCTGTTCCCAACCAATTAAAACAGGTAAATCCACCACTTCTCTCCCAGAAAAGTAGCTAGGGGACAGGCAGAAATGGTCTGCGAAAAAATGTTCTAGGGTTTAGGACACCAGAGGAAGGCGAGACACCATCCAGAAAAGAGAGGGGCAAAGAAAAAGAATCTGGATGGCAAAACTGTGAGTTAAGCTGCAGTGGTAGCTGCTGGCATCTTGCCCCACCCTCGGAGCAGACAGCTTTGAATTCTCTGGCCTATGGCCAGTGGCTACAGACATAGAGGGCCACAGGGTTCTACCTCCCAGGAAATGAGAGAGAGAGGGACACAGCTTAAGGCTGATTCAGCTTTTGGTCAACAAATACAGTCTGCTGTGTCCCATGAGCCATTCCAGGCTGGGCGATGCCACAACATTGTTTGCCCTGGGAGCCAGCACTGTACTAAAGAGATCCAACTCTCAAACACCCTCCCTATTGACCCGGACCGGTTACTGAGGATGCAGAGGGCAATGGAATTATTTCCTACCCAGGTAAAGGGAGGGGGCTGCCAGCAAAGTTTGCAGAACAGTCTCAGAGAAAGTTTGCTCTGTGAGGCTCTGAACAGCCTTGAGGTAGGATCCTCTGTCACGTTGTTGCCATAGGTGTTGCAGTGAACATACTCTGACCATGATTTGATCTGAGAGGGCTGCCAAAGAGTGCCATCTGCTGGCAGCACAAGGAAGTGCACGTGAGGAAATGAAAAATAAATGAGAGGCTTTTCCTGCCTTTACTGGCTCCCTCCCAAAGGTCTTTGGAAGTGGGTGTGCAAGCCATTACTGGGCCCATGGCTCAGATCTGAGAAACTAAACAGGGACAATCCTAAAGACTTAGAACAGGTTGAACCAAGAATCAAAGAGCAGCAGTAACACACAGCCTTCTGCCACTAAATCCCTACACAAGAAAGAGAAATTGAGCATCTGAGTGAACTCACTATCATAATCAGATGCCTAGACATCAGCAAAAAATTACAAGCCATGCTAAAAAAATGGAAGAAATGGCCAAAGCAAAGGAATATACCGTAGCCCTAGATGAACCATAAGATTTGAGACAACTAATCAACAAAGATTCATACAAATTTCCAAAATCAAATTAGTGAGTTGAAAGACAATATGGCTGAAGAGATAAAGGACATCAAGAAGATACCGAGCGGAGTGGATGTAGCTAAGTGGTTGAGCACCTGCCTCCCACACATGAAGTCCCAGGCTCAATCCCCAGTACCACCTAAAAAAAGGTTTTTTTAAAAAAGAAAAAACACTGAGTGAGCACAAAGAAGAATTTGAAAACCTGAATAGAAAAATAAAAGAGCTCATTGGAATGAAAGACACAATAGGTGAGAAAAAAACACATTAGAGGCATACAACAGCACACTCGAAATGACAGAAGAAAGAATAAGTGATACAGAAGACAGAACAGCTGAAATGGAAGAGAGGGAAGACCACAGAGAGAAAAGGCTGGAAAAAAATTGAGCAGGGGCTAAGAAAGTTGAATGATAACACAAAGTACAACAACACACATCATGGGAGTTGCAGAAGGAGAAGAGAAGGGAAAAGGAGCAAAAAGAGTATTTGAGGAAATAATGGCTGAAAATTTCCCAACTGATGAAAATGAATTTACATGAATTCACATGTCCAAGAAGTACAGCATACCCCAATCAGAATAAATCCAAACAGACCTACTCCAAGACACATACTACTCAGAATGTCAAGTGCCAAATATAAAGAGAAAATTCTGAGAGCAGCAAGGGCGAAGCAAACCATTACATACAAGGGACTCCCAGTAAGATTTAGTAAAGATTTCTCATCAGAAACCATGGAGGCGAGAAGACAATGGTATGATATAATTAGGATACTGAAAGAGAAAAATTGCCAGCCGAGAATACTTTATCTAGCAATATTGGCCTTCAAATATGAAGGTGAGTATATTAGTCATCCAAAGGGGTGCTGATGTAAAGTACCAGAAATCTTTTGGCTTTTATAAAGGGTATTTATTTGGGGTAAAAGCTTACAGTCACAAGGCCCTAAAGAGTCCCACTCAAGGTTGGTTTCTCACCAAAGTCAGTTGCCACATGTTGAAGCTAGATGGTTGCTGATCTCTGCAAGGGTTCAGCTTTCTTCTCTCTCAACTACAGGCTGGCATCAAGCTTGTCTCTTAGATCCTGGGGCTGCAGGATCAAAGTTCTCTCCTCTTCTGTGTCATGACAAAGTTCTCTATCCTGTGTATCTTCTGTGTGTCTTCTTTTTTTTTAATTTTATCGGGAGGTCCCAGGGATTGAACCCAGGTCCCTCCATATGGCAGACGGACGCCCAACCATTTGAGCCACATCCGCCCCCTCTGTGTGTCTTCTTTTTTTTTTTTTTTTTAAAGATTTTATTTATTTATTCATTTATCACCCCCTTGCTGCTTGTGCTCGCTGGGTCAGCTAACCACGCCGCGCGGGCGGGCTTGCCTTCACCAGGAGGCCCCGGGAACCGAACCCGGGGCCTCCCATATGGTAAACGGGAGCCCTACCGATTGAGCCACAGCCGCTTCCCTCTGTGTGTCTTCTTGAGTGAGTGTCTGTTCATATAGCCCACCAAGGGGGCAGGGACTTAAACTGAGTTATACCCTACTGATGTGGTCAAATCAAAGTCCTAATCTTAACATAATTTAATCAAAGACATCTCAGCTGAATCTAATACAGTCAAAGGGGATCATGCCCAGAGGAACAGACAATTTACAAACATAATCCTTCTTTTTTGGAATTCATAAATAATATCAAACTGCTACAGTGAGTTTAAAATATTCACAAATAAACAGAACATAAGAAAGTTTGTAAAAAAAGTATCTGCCTTTGCAGGGAACATTAAAGGGAAACTTACAGCCCGAAAGTATAAGACAAAATACTTGCAAATCAAATCCAAAAGCATATCAAAAGACTTATATGTCACAACCAAGTGAGATTTATTCCTGGTATGCAAGGCTGGTTCAACATAAGAAAATCAATCAACGTAATACATCACATTAGCAAATTGAAGGAAAAAAAAACACATGATCATCTCAATCAATGCAGAAAAGGTATTCGACAAACCCCAGCATCCTTTCTTGATAAAAACACTTTGAAAGATAGGAATAATAGCAAAATTCCTCAATATGATAAAAAGATACATATGGAAAAACTACAGGCTACATGGTACTCAATGGGGAAAGGTCGAAAGCTTTCCCTCTAAGATCAGGAACAAGACAAGAATGCACACAGTCACCACTGTTATTCAACATTGTACTAGAAGTTCTAACTAGAGCAATTAGTCAAGAAAAAGTAGGCATCCAAATAGTAAAAAAGGAAGTAAAACTCTCACTATTTGCAGATTACATGATCCTATATTTAGAAAATTCTGAAATGTCTATGACAAAACTACTTGAGCTAATAAATGAATTCAGCAAAGTGGCAGGATACAAGATCAACACACAAAAATCAGTAATGTTTCTGTACACTAGTATTGAACAATCTGAGGAGGAAATTGGGAAAAAATGTCATTAATAAAGCAAAAAAAAGACTCGAATACCTAGGAATCAATTTAATCAAGATGTATAGGACCTATATTCAGAAAACTATAAAACAATACTAAAAGAAATCAATGAAGAACTAAACAAATGGAAAGATATTCTGTGTTCATGGTTTGGAAGACTAAATGTCATGAAGATGTCAATCCTATTAAAAGTGATTTATAGATTCAATGCAATCCCAATCAAAATTCCAACAGCTCACTTTACTGAAATACAAAAGGCAATTATCAAATTCATTTGGAAGGGAAAGTGCACCCAAATAGCCAAAAGCATTCTAAAATGGAAGAGTGACATGGGAGGAATTTCACTGCCTGAACTTGAAACATATTACTAAGCTACAGTGATCAAAACAGCATGGTATTGGCATATAGATAGATACATTGATCAGGGGAATAGAATTGAGAGTCCAGAAATAAACCTCTACCGCCAACTGGTTTTTTTTTTTTTTTTTTTTAACCGGGAGGTCCTGGGGATCGAACCCCGGTCTCTCCATATGGTAGACGGACACCGAACTTCTTTTTTTTTTATTATTATTATTTTTTTTTTATTTTACCAGGAGGTCCCGGGGATCGAACCCAGGTCCCTCCATATGGGAGACGGACGCCCAACCAGTTGAGCCATATCCGCCCCCTACACCGAACTTCTTGAGCCACATCCGTTTCCCCCAACTGGTTTTTTGACAAACCTACCAAGTCCATGTTGACAGGACAAAACAGTCTCTTCAGGAAATGGTGCTGGGAGAACTGGATGTTTATAACCCATAGGATGAAACAGGACTCCTATGTTACTCCCTATATAAGAATCAACTCAAAATGGATCAAAGCCCTAAATATAAAAGCCAGGATCATAAAACGACTAGAAGAAAATCTAGGGAAACATCTTAAAGACATTGTGTTAGATGATGGTTTCTTGGACATTATACCCAAAGCATGAGCAACAAAAGGAAAAATAGATAAATGGCACCTCCTCAAAATTAAATACTTTTACACCTCACAGGACTTTGTCAAAAGGGTGAAAAGGCAGCCAACTCAATGGGAGAAAATATTTGGAAATCATATGTCCAAGAAGGGTTTAATATTCATGATATAAAAGAGACGTTAGAACTCAAAAATCAAAAGACAAATCACTTGATTAAAAAATGGGCAAAAGACTTGAATAGACATTTGTCCAAAGAAGAAATAAAAATGGTAAAAAAAGCACAGGAAATAATGTTCAACATCACTAATGATTAGAGAAATGCAAATCAAAACTACAATGAGATAACACTTCACACCTATAAGAATGGCCACTATTAAAAAGACAGAGAACTACAAGTGTTGGAGAGGATGTGGAGAGATAGGAACACTTCTTCACTGTTGGTGGGAATGCAGGATGGAACAACCACTATGGAGGACTGTTTGGCAGTTCCTGAAGAAGTTGAATATAGACTTGTCACATGACCCTGAATGTATATACCCAGAAGAATTGAAGCAATGACATGAACAGACATCTGCACAATGATGTTCATAACAGTGTTATTTACAATTGCCAAAACAAGCCAGTTGTCCATCAACTAATGAATGGATAAACCAACTGTGGTCTATTCACACGATGGAATATTATGCAGCTGTAAGAAGAAATGAAGTTGCAAAGAATATGACAACATGGATGAACCTAGAGGATGTTATGTTGAGTGAAACAAGCCAGACACAAAAGGAAAAATACTGTATGACTGCACTATTATTAACAAAATATATTGTGTAATGTATTGTATGACTCCATTTATATAAAATATAAATATAAATCAATTTATAAAGATTAAATTAGATTGGTGGTTATGTAGTGCTGGGAAAAGTATGCTGAGGGGTGTAGAGTTATTCTTTTTGTAATGAAATGGTTCTAAAATTTTTTGTAGTGATGAATGTACAACATTGTGATTAAACAAAAAGCCTTGATTATACACTTTGGATAGATCGTATGGTATGTGAATATTTCTCAATAAAACTGCTGAATAAATAAATAAACAATTGTGCAAGAAAAGCCAGAAATAGCAGCTATGTACAGCAGGGAAAACAGAGAGAGATTGAGAGTTGAAGAATTTTCTTGTTTATTTGTCTGTTTTTTTGTTTATTATTATTATTATTATTGAAATAATGAAAATGCTCTAATAATGATTGAAGTGATGAGTGCACAACTATGTGATTATACCAAATACCTTTGTACATTTTGGATGAACTATATGCTTTATTATTATGTACCAATAAAATAGATTAAAAATAAATCTCCCAACAAAGAAAAGTTCAGGCCAGATGGTTTCACAGGTGAACTCTACTAAGCATTTTTTTTTTTAAAGATTTTTATTTATTTATTCATTTATCCCCCCCCTGCTGCCCGTGCTCGCCGGGTCAGCCAACCACGCCGTGCGGGCGGGCCCGCCCTCACCAGGAGGCCCCGGGAACCGAACCCGGGGCCCCCCATATGGCAAACGGGAGCCCTACTGATTGAGCCACAGCCGCTTCCCCCTACTAAGCATTTTTGAGAAGAATTTACACCAATCCTGTTTAAACTGTTCCAAAAAATTGAAGAGGAGGGAAAATTACCCAACACATTTTATGAGACCAACATCACCCTAATACCAAAACCAGATAAAGATTACTCCCAAAAAAGAAAATTACAGGGGCGGATGTGGCTCAAATGGTTGGGCGTCCGTCTGCCATATGGAGAGACCTGGGTTTGATCCCTGGGACCTCCCGGTAAAATGAAAAAATAAATAAATAAATAAATAAATAAATAAATAAAAAAAGAAAATTACAGACCTATCTCTCTAACGAACATAGATGCAAATATTCTCAACAAAATACTTGCAAATAGAATCCAACAACATATCAAAAGAATTATAAACCATGACCAAGTGGGATTTATTCCTGGTATGCAAGGTTGGTTCAACACTAGAAAATCAATTAACGTAATACACCACATTAACAAATTGAAGGAAAAAAACCACTTGATCATCTTGATTGATGAAGAAAAGCATTCAACAAAATCCAGCATCCTTTCTTGATAAAAACACTTTGAAAGATAGGAATTGAAGGAAAAGTCCTCAATATGATAAAGGGCATATATGAAAACCCCACAGCCAAAATCATACTCAATGGGGAAAGGTTGAAAGCTTTCCCTCTAAGATCAGAAACAAGACAAGGATGCCGACTGTCACCATTGTTATTCAACATTGTGCCAGAAGTTCTAGCTCGATCAATCAGACAAGGAAAAACAAAAGGTATCCAAATAGGAAAAGATGAAATAAAACTCCCACTATTCACAAATGACATGATCCTATTTTTAGAAAATTCTGAAATGTCTATGACAAAGCTACTTGAACTTATAAACGAGTTCAGCAAATTGTTAGGATACAAGATCAAAATGCAAAAATCAGTAATGTTTCTGTACACTGGTATTGAACAATCCAATGAGGAAATCAGGAAAAAAAAATTCCATTTAAAATAGCAACCAAAATACTCAAATAGGGAAGCGGCTGTGGCTCAATCAGTAGGGCTCCCGTTTACCATATGGGAGGCCCTGGGTTCGGTTCCCGGGGCCTCCTGGTGAAGGCAAGCCCGCCCGCACGGCGTGGTTGGCTGACCCGGCGAGCACGAGCAGCAAGGGGGGTATAAATGAATAAATAAATAAAATCTTAAAAAAAAAAAAAAATACTCAAATACCTTGGAATCAATTTAAGCAAAACATATAGGACCTATATTCAGAAAACTACAAAACAATGCTAAAAGAAATCAAAGAAGACCTCAACAAATGGAAAAACATTTCAAGTTCATGGATTGGAAGACTAAAATTATGAAGATGTCAATCCTACCCAAACTTATTTACAGATTCAATACAATACCAATCAAAATTCCAACAGCCTAGTTTACAGAAATAGAAAAGTCAATTACCAAATTTATTTTGAAGGAAAGGTGCACTCGAATAGCCAAAAAGCATCCTAAAATGGAAGAGCAATGTGGGAGGACTCTCATTGTTTGACCCTGAAACATATTACATATCTACAGTGGTCAAAGCAGCATGCTACTGGCATAAAGATAGACACATCGATCAGTGGAATGGATTTGAGAGTCCGGAAATATACCCTCACCTCTGTGGACAACTGGCTTTTTTTTTTTTTTTTTTTAATTTTTAAACAATTTATTGAAGTATATCATTCATACATGAGCATACATAAACTATAAGTGTTCAGTAAACATCGTGAACTTACAAAACAAACATGCATAACATCATACAGGGCTCCCACACATCACCCGCCCCCCCAAACACCCTGCATTGTTGTGAAACATTTGTTAACAAATCATGAAAGAGCATCATCAAAGCATTACTACTAACTATAGTCCAAATATTCCTCCCCTATACATTTTTTAAGGATTTATTTATTTACTTACTTTTATCCATTTTTAACCCTCCCCCACTCCCTCCACCCCCGTTTTTGCTGTTTCTGTGTCCATTTGCTGGGCAACTCTCTGTGTCCTCTCTTCTCATCCTTCTCCTCCTGTCTTCACTGGGATTCAATCCTAGGAACCTCCAATGTGGGAGAGAGGCATCCTACTACTGCCTGTGCCACCTTAGTTCCTGATTTTTTGGTGTGTCTCATCTTGGCTCTCCCTTGTGTCACTCTCCTGTTACGTCATCATCTTGCTGCATGGCTTGCGGGGCCTGGTGGCGCACCCCCTCGCAGGGCCTGGCGGCTCACACGTGGACGGGACCTGACAGCTCACCTGCTTGCGGGGTCTGGTGGCTCCATGCGCCTTCTATATTTTTCTTTTTTTTCCTTTTTTTTCCCAGGAGATCCCAGGGGTCGAACCCAGGTCCCTCCATAAGGAAGTCGGACACCCAACCACCCAACCACCCAAGCCATATCTGCCGTCCTGCTATATCTCTTAAGGTTGACCAAAGATACCCAAAGTTACAGTCTTTTCCCATACAGGATGGTCATATAATAAATCAGGCTTAGTTTATCACAAGCATTCTAAAAACCAGACCTAGGGAGAGAAACTAGGTCTGGGGACACATGCAAGGTTTCTAATATAGCGAAGGTTTAGCCTACCCTGATTATCACAAAATCAGGACAGCGAGAATATTCGCAGTGCTGCATCTTTTTTTTTTTTTTTTTAAAGATTTTATTTATTTATTCATTTATCCCCCCCCCCCCCTTGCTGCTTGTGCTCGCTGGGTCAGCTAACCACGCCGTGCGGGCGGGCTTGCCTTCACCAGGAGGTCCCGGGAACCGAACCTGGGGCCTCCCATATGGTAAACGGGAGCCCTACTGATTGAGCCACAGCCGCTTCCCCTGCATCTCTTATTATCTCTCCTCTTGTCTCTTTTTGTTGAGTCCAGTTGCTGCGCCAGCTCTCTGTGCAGGCCAGTGCTCTGTGTGGGCTAGTACTCCTGCGTGGACCAGCTCTCCACTCGCGCCAGTTCGCTGCACGGGCCAGCTTGCTTTTCACCAGGAGGCCCCAGGAATTGAACCCTGGACCTCCTATATGGTACACGGGAACCCAATTACTTGAGCCATATCCACTTCCCTAGACAAATGGCTTTTGACAAACCTACCAAAGCCACGTTAATGGGAAAAAACAGTGTCTTTAACAAATGGTGCTGGGAGAACTGTACATCTATAACCAAATGAATGAAATAGGACTCCTACCTCACTCCCTATAAAAGAATCAACTCAGAATGGATGAAAGACCTAAAAGTAAAAGCCAGGACCATAAAACTACTACAAGAAAATTAGGGAAACATCTTCAAGATCTTGTGGTAGGTGGTGGTTTCTTAGATCTTCCACCCAAAGAACAAGCAACAAAAGAAAAAATAGATGAATGCGACCTCCTCAAAATTAAACACTTTTGCACCTCAAAGGACTGTCAAAAGGGTGAAAAGGCAGCTGACTCAATGGGAGAAAATATTTGGAAATCACATATCTGATAAGAGTTTAATATCCATGATATATAAAGAGATGCTACAATTCAACAATAAAAAGACAAACTACCCAATTGAAAAATGGGCAAAAGACTTGAATAGACATTTGTCCAGAGAAGAAATACAAATGGTGAAAAACACATGAAAAAAATGTTCATCACTAGCGATTAGGGAAATGCAAATCAAAACTATAATGAGATATTACTTCACACCTATAAGAATGGCCACTATTGGGAAGCGGCTGTGGCTCAATCAGTAGGGCTCCCGTTTACCATATGGGAGGCCCCGGGTTCGGTTCCCGGGGCCTCCTGGTGAAGGCAAGCCCGCCCGCATGGCGTGGTTAGCTGACCCAGCGAGCACAAGCAGCAAGGGGGGGATAAATGAATGAATAAATAAATAAAATCTTAAAAAAAAAAAAAAAGAATGGCCACTATTTAAAAGACAGAGAACTACAAGTGTTGGAGAGGATGTGGAGAGAGAGGAATGCTTATTCACTGTTGGTGGGAAAGTAGAATGGTACAGCCACTGTGGGGGAATGTTTGGCAATTCCTAAGGAAGCTGAATATAGACTTGCTATGGGACCTGGGAATACAACTACTAGGTTTATACCCCAAACTGAGAGCAGTGACATGAACAGACATCTACACACCAATGTTCATAGTGGTGTTATTCACGATTGCCAAAAGACGGAAACAACCCAGGTGTCTATCAACCGTTGAATGGATAAACAAACTGTGGTATATACACATGATGGAATATTATTTAGCTGTAAGAAGAAATGAAGTCATGAATCATATGAAAACATGGATGAACCTGGAAGACATTATGATGAGTGAAGCAAGCCAGACACAAAAGAACAAATACTGTATTGCACTATCATCAACTAAATGTGTTGTGTAAACTCATGGAATTAATAAGTAGAATATAGGTCACCAGAAAATAGAATGAGTGCAGAGAATGGAACGTTGAGGGTTAATCTGTGCAGAATTGGTAAAAGGTTGGTTGTAAATCTTTGGAAATGAATAGAAATGGTGAAAGCACATCATAGTGTTTGTAACTAGCAGTGCTATTATGTGGGTATGAAAGCGGTTGAAAGGGAAAATCTAAGGACATGCATATAACTAGAAGGAAAGCTATAAATGTAACATGGGACTGTATAACATAGTGAAACCTCATGTGAAATATGAATATTGGTAATATTGCATATATAGTTCTGTTTTTACAAATTATAAATACAAATAAACTAGAGATACAGAAACGGAATAGCAGCTATGTACGGCACAGGAGGCATAGAGAGATTAAAAGATGATGAGGCTTTTTTTGTCTGTTTTTTGTTTATTATTGGAATAATGAAAATGCTCTAATAATGATTGAAGTGATGAATGCACAATTATGTGCTTTTACCAATACCACTTATTGTACACATTGGATGGATTGTATGCTTTATTAACATGTATCATTAAATTGATTTGTTTAAAAAATAAAAACAGATGAATCCTGTCCCACAGGGTCTGGGGGGCCATTGGAGCCTGCTTTCAAACAGCTACCCTGAAGTTCTCAGAAAGTCAAATATCATTCTGGAGTTGAGGGGAGGTGAATGGCCAGTACACTTTAACCCATCACTATTCTTTCTGCTCTCCTATGAGAGGAACGCTGAGGTGTGCCCAGTCAGGCCATCCCATCTGTCATCAACTATAGCTATATTGAGAGAGAGAAGACCATGAGGGTAACTAGAGTATCCTGTCTTGGGAATATTGGGACATGGGGAGTTGACAAACCAGGTCTTCTTTGTCAATATTCAATAAATATGCCTGTTTTTCTTTGTCTAGCCTATTTATTTATTTTTTTGTAAACAATTTGTGTTGTCGAGCTAAGTTAGAGAGAACTGAACTAAGTCTTAAAAAATTCTGGCTAATTTAGAAGCTAATTTAGAACATTGTGGATGTTCTACAATGGTTTGCTAAGTTGATGAATTAGCTGGGTGACTGGACAAATCACTTACTCTCTCTGGACATGTTTCGCCTGTGAAATGGGAATGACGGAGTGGCTGGAAGAACAGACTCCAATTCTGAGCTGCCACCGTTTCTGAAAATCTGACTCTAGAAATAGGAATCAAAAAATCTCCTAATTGGGGGTCGGATGTGGCTCAACTGGTTGGGTGTCCGTCTCCCATATGGAGGGACCTGGGTTCGATCCCCGGGACCTCCCGGTTAGAAAAAAAAAAAAAAAAAAAAAAAAATCTCCTAATTTCTTTACCCTGCATGGGTCCTGATACCTGATGGCAGTATCTCAGGGTCACATGCTTCTTAAAGTGACTGGAAGTGGAAGCACTGCTCAGAATAGATGGAGGATAAAAGTCTTTTGAAACTGTAAGGCAGACACACATTATTCTTCCAAATTTCAGTTTATCTTCTTGTGCAGACAGTGCAATGTTTCTTTTTTAAATCTTTGCTTAAATATAGTAAATCAAGCTGTCAAAAACTTAACAGTTGCACAAGGTTGACATAAAATTGGAACTATAACCTAAATTTCAAAATTTTGTATTAAAAAAAGCTTTACTATTCTGATCAACTTTAATAGTAAACTTTTTTTTTTTTTTTTTTTTTAAGATTTATTTATTTATCCCCCCCTTGCTGCTTGTGCTCGCTGTGTCTGTTTGCTGTGTGTTTTTCTGTGTCTGCTTTTCTCCCCCTGTTGGGTCATCTTGCTGTACCTGCGTGGGCTGTCAGCTTGCCTCACAGGCCAGCTTGCCTTCACCAGGAGGCCCCGGAAATCGAACCCAGGGCCTCCCATATGATAAACGGGAGTCCAACCAATTGAGCCACAGCCGCTTCCCAATAGTAAATATAAATTTGAACCAACCTTTTAGGGTTCTTTTTAAAGTTGAGAGGGAAAAGTTTCAGTTACCTATGAAGTTTGAAAACCAATACTGCAAGGAAAGGCAATGTTACTTGATTTCCCAAGACAAGATAATGGTAGATCTGGTCATGATAAGGGAGATGCTTCCCAGGTCACCTGGGCAGATATGGCTGTGGGGAGGAGTAGGGGAAGGATCCCAAGGACTCAGTCAAATGGGCTGTCAATTCCAGGAGCTGGGCGATATCAAGGGACTGATTGGCACAGTGCTTCCTTAAATAGAAGAGGCTTACAGAACTGAATAATCATATTGTGAGAAATTTATTCCCATTAGCATTTTTAATCCTTTTGATTAAGATCAAGAATAAAGCTCTTTTGCTTCTGTCCATGAAAGATTAAGTGGTATGGGAATTGCTCTTCCATAAGCAACCTGCTGTAAACTAGAAAACTAGACAAAACATATGAAAGAACACTTTTCGGACAGTAGACAACTGGCAGCACAGGATTTTGACTCTGGAAGGAAGGAAAACAAATGAGGTAATCTCTAAAATTGCTCCAGTTTACTGCCTGAAGGCAGCATCTAGGTCACAATGCAGAAAGGATGAACCCAAGCAAACTCTCAAGAGTAGAGGAGAGAGAGATCCAAGTTCAGGGAGGTGAAGATGGGTACAATGCAAGAGGCAAAGTACTAGACAGGCAGGAGCTGCACAGAGACAGACTTACGGAGAGCTGCAGAGTAGTCCCTTTAAATCTCAGTTGGAGTACTAATCTGCTTATGCCTGATAATAATTTCCTCAAGGCCAGGAGAGAACCACCAGAAAGCAATTTTTGGCATTCAGACAGGACTGTGAATAGTTTCCACCAGCCAGAGTAAAAAAAAAAAAAAAACTCCTAATATATGAGGCACCAGGTAGAATTCACAGAAAGAGAGTACCTTAACAGCGGGGTTAAAATAGTTGTAAACTAAAGGCTGCACTAGACCCACCCTAAGAAAGCTTGAAAACAAGACCTGGAAAGGTCAAATGAGCAACTTAATCAGCACCCAACAATGTAAAATTTATAATGCTTAGCATACAATAAAAAATTACCAGGCATGCAAAGAAGCTGAAAAAATAACATCAGGGAAGATAAGTCAATTAACAGAAACAGCCCCAGGAATGTCAAAGATGATGGAATTAGTAGATAAGGATCTTAAAACAGTTATTACAAAATCTTTAAAAGTATTCTCAGGTACATAAAGGATGAGGAAAGTATGGCCTGTGGGACAAATTGACCTGCTGCTTATTTTTGTAAATAAAGTTTTATTGGAACACAGCCAAACTCAATTCTTTTATGCATTGTCTATAGCTGCTTTCACACTACAAAGGCAACACTGAGATGTGACAGAGACTATATAACCTGCAAAGCCTAAATATTTACTCTCTTGTTCTTTACACCAAAAATTTACTGATCTTTTATATAAAAGAAAATATGAACATGAGAGGGGAGAAATGGAAAATATTTTTTTAAAAAAGGACCTAAATAAGATAGTAACAGAGTATGTGAAGTGAAAAATACACTGTATGGAATTAAACAGTAGATTAGACACTGCAGAAGAAAAGAACAGTGAACTTGAAGCTGTAGCACGAGAAACAATCTGAAATGAAGCAGAGAGAAAAAAAAACTGAAAAAAAAAAAAAATTAAACAGGGCATCAGTAACCTTTGGGACAATGTCACACTGTATAACAAATAGGTAATTATAGTCCCAGAAAAAGGTGTGTGAGGGGGTACAGAAGAAATATTTGAAGAAAAATAGCTGGAAAATGTCCAAACTTTATTTTTTAAAAACCCTATTTACTCCCAGATCCAAAGAAAATCAGCAAACCCCACATGTATAAAACAATGAAAACTACAGCAAGTCACACTATACTCAAATTACCAAAGGCTAGTGATAAAGATAAAATCTTTTTTTTTTTTTTTTTTTTTTTTTTTACTGGGAGGTCCCGGGGAGCGAACCCGGGTCCCTCCATATGGGGGACGGATGTGGCTCAAGCAGCCTTTTAAGCCTCTTAAAATCTTTTTTTTTTTTTTATTTTTTTTTTAAAGATTTTATTTATTTATTCATTTATGCCCCCTTTGCTGCTTGTGCTCGCTGGGTCAGCTAACCACGCCGTGCGGGCAGGCTTGCCTTCACCAGGAGGCCCCGGGAACCGAACCCGGGGCCTCCCATATGGTAAACGGGAGCCCTACTGATGGAGCCACAGCCGCTTCCCGCCTCTTAAAATCTTAAAAGAGAAAAGAATTATTATATAGGGAGGATAAAGATAAGAATGGCACCAGACTTAATGTTACAAATAATGGTACCAAAATACAGTGGATAAACATCTTTAATGTGCTAAAAGAAAAGCCTAGTATTCTATTCTCAAAGATAATATATTTAAAAAATGAAGGTGAGTTAGGAGTTTTTCAGAGCAAGTAACACTGAATTTATTACCAGCATGCCTGTACTATAAGAAATACTAATAGCAGTTTTCTAGGCAAAACAAAAATTATACCATAAGGAAATTTGGATTTATACAAAGGAATGAAGAGTGCTTCATTAATAATAAATACGTAGGTAAATATAAAACTCATTTTCCTTCATTATTCAATATCTTTACAACTGATTCTTTAAAGCAAAATTAATAATAATGCATTGTAGGAGTTACAAGAATATATAGAAATGCAATGTATGGAAATTGCACAAAAGATGGGATGGGGGAATGAAAGTATTCCTTCTTCCATATGGCTCTTATATTATCTATAAACTAGCAAATTATTTTAAGCTAGATTATGACCAGTTAAGATGCATATTATAAACCCTAGAATAATCACTGAAAAAAAATAAAAAGGAGTTTATCTATTAAGTCAAAATAGAATTTAAAAAAAGCACCCAATTAATACAAAAATGGCAGGAAGAAAAGGGGGGGGGGACCAAGTAGATGGAACAAACAGAAAACTAGAAAGATGGCAGATTTAAAAACTCAATCATTTCAGTAATTACATTAAATATTAATGGTCTAAATACATTATCATATAGCAAATTTTCTGATTAGATAAAAAGCAAGCTTATGCTGTCTAAAAGAAATTCATTTAAATATAGACATCAATATGTTAAATGAAAAAGGATGAAAAAAGATATACCATGTAAACAGGAATCAAAAGAAAACTGGTGGGCTATATTAATATCAGACAAAGTCAACTTCAAAATAAGAAATATTATATCAGGCATAAAGAGGGACATTTCATAACAACAAAGGAGTATATTTCCTAAAATGACATAACAATCCTAAATGTGTATGTACCTAACAACAGAATTTCAAAATATATAAAGCAAAAACTGCTAAAACTGAAAGGATAGACAAATCCACAAATATAGATGTGGAGATTTCAATACTCCTCTTTACAGTATAGTAGATAAAAAATATATATATATATATTTTATATAAAATATATATATATCTCCATGGGAATATAGAAAACACAATTTCAACCACTTGACCAAATTGACATTTTTAGAAAACTATACCTAACAGCAGCAAAACACACATATTTTTCAAGTAATATGCAACATTTACCAAGCTTGACCATACACTGACCCATAAAACAAGGCTCAATAAATTAAAAAGGATCCAGACGATAATCTCTGACCATAATGGATATAGAAACCAATATCAGAAAGATACCTGGAAACCGCCCCAAAATATGCAAACTAAATCACATACTTCTAAAGAACTCATGGGTCAAAGAAGACAGCACGAAGTGGTTAAAATGGGAAACTTTATGTTGTATATAGTATCACAATAACAAATAATAAAAATAAAAATACAGAAAAAAATAAAAAACTAAAAAAAAGAAACAACAAAAAAATACAGAAAAGAAAAAAAGAACACAAAAAATAAATAAAGTAAACAAAAAATAATGAAAATAAAAAGAAAAAATATATATAAATAAAAAAGAATAAACCACATGGAAAATAAAAAATATTTTGAACTGAAAATGAAAACAAAATATATACCAAAACATATAAGAATTAATTTCTACATTTGACTATGAATTCCCCCAACCCCCACCTCCGCCCCCACCCCCCGCCCAGCCACTCTGTTTCCTAGTAGAAAAAAGTCCAATTTTCACAAGGTTTTCCAGTGTCCTATTAAAAGCTGGGGTCCATTAACAGCTGTCTCTGTTATGTATTAAGTGCCATATATGTTGCTGGGCACTAGAATAGATGTTTTACAAAAGAGCTAGAATATAGGTTTAGAGGGGTAAGTCTTGGCAGTGCTCAGAGGCAAATTTATAGCATTAAAAGCTTACATTAGAAAAGATCCAGGATCAAGTCTTGCAAGTGTGTTTTAACACCTAAGCCTTTTAAAGTTTCCCTTTTTAATAGTGAGGGAAGGGCTCAGACATTGACCCTTCACAAGATATCAGTAGTTAGAAGTTTATTGCTTTAAAAATATTTTATGGTTACTTTATTTTTAAGAGAAGTGAATTAGTTTTCCATTTTCTATAATGATATGAAGTTTTCTTTAAAAGATTTAGAAAATACCCTTCTAAGTGATACAAAAATTGTGATGTTGCTGCCAATTACCAGTTTGGGAGGTACTTAATTAGTAAAACTGAAATGAGGCCAAGAAAAACAAATCAATTCCAGGACACATTGGAAATTCTATAACCTTTTTGCTCAGACACCCATTCACCCTAACCTTTGTTCAAGAAGATGAATCTGACCTAGTTTTTGCTTTCAAAGAAATTTATAATATGGTCGGGGGAAGCTGACTTCTTTGACAATGGATGGGCATGAAAATGGGAAGAAGTTCTGCTGAGGAATATGGTTGGGTTAAAAACACCAACTTCCAATTCCAAAGCCCTGGCATTAAGGTATGTGTCAGGTTAAAATCCCTTGCCATGGGAAGCGGATGTGGCTCAAGCGATTGTGCTCCCGTCTACCATATGGGAGGTTCTGGGTTCGTTTCCTGGGGCTTCCTTGTGAAAGTGAGCTGTCCTGTGCAGAGAGCTGGTGCAACAAAAAGAGACAAAGATGAGAGACAATGAGAGACACAAGAAATCAGGGAGCCGAGGTGGCTCAAACAATTAAGTGCCTATCTTCTACATCGGAGGTCCCAGGATCGTTTCCTGGTGCCTCCTAACCTAAAGAGAAGACGAGAAAAGAAGACAAGCAGACACAGGGAGCATACGGTGAATGGACAGAGAGAGCAAGACAGTGAGTACAAAAACAAGGGGGGGGGGGATAAAAAAAAAAAGGAAATCCCTTGCCAAAGGGCTGACAGTAACAGAAACGCCCTGCCTGGTTCTAGAGATTGGGGGGTAGGCTTATAAAGTTGATATTACATTCTATTCCAGGCATATCCCAGTGGCATGGCAAATGTTGGAAGGCCCTACTTTTGTTCAGTTTAAACTGTTTGATAGCATAGGCTGTGGTTCCTCAAACCCAGACCATTATAATCCTATCACACACATTTCTAATTGATTTTGGGGAACAGTTCAGAGCTAAGCCACCTTGGAAAGATTTTATTGAAAGGTCATTACTGAGTGAAATTACTAATTACCAGCATAAAAGTCAAATTGCAAATCAAACTCCATAAATGGAATAATAGGTTTATTGCTAATTTTTATTCATAGTGTCTACTGCGATCCAGGCACTGTACTAATGGTTCCTCTTGGATTTCACTTATTGCAGTGCTTAAAATCCTTACTTTATAAATGAAGAAACTAAAGCATGGGATAGTTAGATAACTTGGAAAAGGTCACATTGCTAGTAAATCAGGATTCAAACTCAGGCAGTGTGATGCCAAGACTTACCCCTCTAAACCTATATTCTAGCTCTTTTGTAAAACATCTATTCTAGTGCCCAGCAACATATATGGCACTTAATACATAACAGAGACAGCTGTTAGTGGACCCCAGCTTTTAATAGGACACTGGAAAACCTTGTGAAAATTGGACTTTTTTCTACTAGGAAACAGAGTGGCTGGGCAGGGGGTAGGGGCAGAGGTGGGGGTTGGGGGAATTCATAGTCAAATGTAGAAATTAAACATTTCATATCATATATATATTTGGTCCTTTATTTAGAATCTTTGGAAACATCTTATATATACATTCAGTTTATTTTTCCTGGTTTATTTCCCTCTTATGCTAACACCCTCTAGTGATGTCATTACTATACTTAAATGTTAGCTCAAACAATGAGGCCAAAGCAATATATGTAACTGTAAGAGTACTTCTTCCACACATGCCCATCTTCATATCCTCTCAGCTTGTCAGTGAGTTGTGATGGCCCCCAATTTTTTTTTTTTGAAAGGTAACAATGTATTAGTCATACAAGCACAGACAGAGCCAGTTTTGAGAAGCAATGGTCCTGTCATTTACTGCAGGGATTACAGAGCATCTAAATTCCTTTAGCAGTAGACTTTGAATAGCATGACCTAAAAGGATAATGTACAAAAAAACACAACACATTATTTCAAAATGTATATTTAATGGTCATTCCATCAAAATCAAGCAGAATTACATTTTTTAAGTAGTATATAGATTTTAAGGTACATTTTCAAGTTTTATTTTGGCTTCATTTCTTCTTGGCTGCACATGCAATTAATGTAGGAACATTTAGAGGTTGGTTGGTAGCTTCTCATGCATTGAAAGGTCAGATCCTAACAATACTGCATATCATGAATACATCAGACATTTCAAAAGCCATGTATAATTTCAGAAAACTTAATACCAGTCATGAAAGACATTTTAAACATAAAATTCAGGCACTCTATACTTTGGAATAGCCACAAAATATTCCAAGAAGAGTTAATGCACTTTGTGATTACATCTACTCAAAGATAATTCTCAATTAAAATCTATAGTTATTAAATAACATTTTAAATTAGAGCCCATTAAAATTGACAATTACTGTGAACCATTTGCAGCATTGTGTTTTAGCTAAATAATACTAAACTACTTCTATTATTGACCCTGGTACTCATCCTTCATGGTACATACTTTATAGAGAACCCCATAGTGTTCACTAATAAAGATTTCCCCTTTTCTCCTGTTAATACCTGAATAAAAGGTCCATAATCAACTTTAAAGGCATCCTTTTCTTTTCTGCTGTATTTGCTTTCTTAGTATGCCAAAAAACTTCAGCAAATGGGAGGCTACTTGGAGACCAGGAAACATTAGACAAACATCTCCACCACTGATCCCAAGTTCCAGTTCATTTGCTCAGTCACTTCGCAGCAAAGCATGTTGCTCTATCTAGGTTCTTTCAGTCTGTGCGCATGGTTGACTGGTATGGAGTTAAGGGGAAGGATAATAACATTTATTACCCCACTTCACACGAGGGAAGTTCACACAGACTCCTTCTGACTTGAGGCAAAATGTGCCGGTTCTGAGTCTCTGGACTCCTCATTGGAAGACTGAGTGGTGGAAATGCCTTGACACTTGCCTACTGAGCTAGTATTAACTCTAGATGAACCTCCAGAGTTGAACATAATTTAACATTGTTAGGATTCAGAACATAGATGCAAATAGTTCCTATGGGGAATGAGGTGTATTTGCTCAGTGGTATGCATTTATGTAGCTCAAAAAACAATTAGAAAGACTTTAAGAATTTTTAGATTATATGCATTTTCCTCTCACAATCTGCAAATTGACTCATCAAAATCACCAATGAGGAACATATCCAGAGAAATGAATCTGAGACTTATTTGACTATAAGTCATATCGAAGGAACACAGTAATTTCCCACAGGGGAATCTGGTATTTCATCATGGGGATCACTGGTAAGTTAATTACACTGCTAATGTTTTCTGGCATACTTGAAGGGACAATTAGCATAAGTAAATCATGAGTGAGATGGCAAGACGCTTAACATTTGTTTCTGTTCATGGGATGAAATCTGAGGTTGCTGTTAAGCCTCTGTATGAGAAGGAAAAGGGGAGAGAAGGCATAAGGAAGGAGGGGTTGTTAACTTCAGTTTCAGCAAATACAATCAAACCACTTACTACTAGTTGACAGGCCTTGATGTTAAATGCAAAACATCTAAGTCTCATTCAAGTTTAGAAATTAACCTCACCAAGAGGAACATAGGGAGATAACTGTTGATTTGGGGAAATTCCCTTGAAACCTCAGCCATCTCTTGGCAGAGCGGATAAAGTAGCGAGAATGAAGGCTGAGGTTGCTTTTCATTCCCACCCCAGACTTCACCTTCCTTTGGATATTCTAAAACAACATGTGTTGCGTGGTCTGGAGCTGAGGCTCACGACAGCACAGTTAAGGTCACAGTCCCTCTCTGGTGTTTTAGAATGGCCACAGCTTGCTCATGAGTCACACCTTCCAGAGTCTCACCATTAACAGCTAAAATCTGATCACCTCGCTTCAACTGGCCATCATCTGCAGCTGCTCCCTACAAACAAAAAACATTTCAGTTTAATCCAGGGAAAGCAATTCATATTCAAATAACATTAAAACCTCTAACTTGTCTAGTAAAAGAATAACTTTTTAAAACCACCAATTAAAGTTATTTTAGGTAATGTATTTAAATTAAGAAAAATGTAGGATATGTTGTTTTAGTAGTAATGGTTGAATAGTAACCATAATTATGATTTAAATAACATGCTAGTAGATTAGTACATTTCTTTTACTATAAGTAGAACTTTATTTCAATATTCGGTATTAAGTGGAAGTGGATGCTATATCATGTCATATTCATGGAAACATAATATTCAAAAGAGATGGATAGAATAGAATAGAACCTGGTGTTAGTCTTGTTGCCAATACCATCATTATTAAGGGTTCCTATTGCATTATTAAACTATCAGCACTTTGGTGGTCTGTCAAAAAATAAGTGTAGCCCTTAAATGGGTGAATTGCATGGTATGTGAAAAATTCTATCTCAATAAATATGAAAGGGCAGATCTCTGAAATCCTGCAATATCATATTCAAAAGCTCTAACTTTATTCATCTTTGATCATCTAAATAGATTCTAAATAACTACTTTTAGAATGTACTCAGTCATGCATGGCTCCTCAAAATGGCACAAAGCAAGTGAAATTTATTTTTATTTTTCATTTTAGAGTTGAGTATCTAAAAATGGCATATTACTAGAGATATTTTGGACTACTAAGGGAAGAAAAGATCTAGAAAATGATTTACAAGAGGATTTCTCTATCCATTGGGTGTAACTTTAAAATCCCTTAGAGGGGAGCAGATGTGGCTCAAGTGGTTGAGCGCTTGCTTCCCACATGGGAGGTCATGGGTTCAGTCGCCGATGCCTCCTAAAATCAAAACAAAAATAACAAACAACAAGCAAACAAATGAAGAAACCAACTCGGGGGAGCTGATGTGGCTGAGTGGTTGAGCACCAGCTTCCCACATACAAGGTCCTGGTTCAATACCTGGCCCCAATACCTGAAAAAAAAAAAAACCCTAGGAAAGGTAGTGTCAGAAGCACCCTCTAAATGAGGTGGAACTGCTGGGGAAATTTAGGTTCTGAGGTGCTTAGCCAAGTTAAGCGGCACTAATGCTCCAGAGACTCCCATCCAACTGCATTTAGCATGGAGATCCTAGGGGTGGTGGGTGAATTATCTAGAATTTCAAAACTGCGAAAAGAGTGGAGTTCCTATATAGAGGCTTAATAAAGAATATTCAAAATCAGGTCCATACTGGGGGAAACATACCAAAATTATATAACTTGCAACTGAGCAACTTTTGCTCAAATCTTTTTTCTTCTTTTTAGAAAGTAATGTGTCAACTGCACTAAATAGAATTAAATAAGTAATTCTAATGGATAAATTCATAATTACTGGGCTAATTTGATCTTATTAAACTATTTTTTTAAGTCTCCCCCCCTCCCCCCAGGGTAGTTCCAGTGTCTGTCTGCTCATCTTCTCTAGGAGGCACTGGGAACCAAACCTGGGATCTCCTACGTGTGAGGCGAGTACCCAACTGCTTGAGCCACATCCGCTTTCCCTGATCTTATTAAATTTTACATGCTAAGATTTAAGGGCTCCAGTAAACTTCAGCTACCTGTTTAACTAGTTTTAAAGAAGTATGTTAAGTTCTTCAAGTTTTAACTTTCATTTTCAGTAATGCAAAAAAGGGATGATTTTCCATCTTTCTAGGATTTGTACACTGTTTCCCACATGTGCTTACTTGACAGTTACTTACTGACCTGTATCTGTCTCCTACTTTATCAGTGTGGCATTTGTGGACTAAGGACGGGAAGGAGGAAATAAATGGCTTGAAGACCTCCATCTAGCTTGGAATTCTGGCTCTACCCACTTGATTTTTGTCTCAACTCGGTCACTTAGCCTTTTTAGATCCTGAAAATGAGTATACTATCTACACTGTTCTAAGGATTAAATGTATGACACATGATAGTTACTCAGTGATGGTGGTAGTAGTATAATAAAATGAAACTCTAGTGATAATCAAACTCATGTTTTCAGATTGCATAGGTTCTGAAAAACTATTCTATAAATTTTGAGAGTCATCATAGTCTTTAGGCTCATTTCCTACTGACTTATCGTAAAATTCAGCTGCTAAAAGAACTAAGGCCTGAAAACGGCTTTGATTTTGAATCTTGCAATCAAACAAACACCTGAAAGGAAATGGAAGGTCCCAACAGCCTCTTAATCAGATTGACTAAGTCTTGCAACTTTTCTGCACTTTCAAATGCCTGTGACACTTCACACTGTTATGGGGTGGGCGGGTGGGGGGAGCTCGATGGGCCCAATTAGTTTCTTAGTTGAACAAAAGAATTACTAAAAGAAGCTTAGGATACCAAAAAGGTCACATAAAAATAAACACCCTGTGGCTATCTGATCTCCAGACAACTAAAAAGAGAAACATTTCTAGGAATATATATGTTAAAGAAACCCAGAAACATATAGCTTTAGTTCTTAGATCTTGAAAATCCCTAAGGGGAAATGTTTAGATTAGAATTAGAATTCATTTTAGAATTGATTCTCGATAGAAAACTTTTAAATGTGAATATATTGGTTTACGTGACAGATAAAAAAAGAAAAAGTAAACAGATAAATCTTACAATAAATTCCAAGGGACTATCTAATAATGATGATGATTTGCATTGGAATATTTTATTGAGACTGACTGAACTAGATAATTAAGCTAGGGCTTAGAATTTTTTTAAATTTAGAACTTTGCATTTTTAGGTTGCCTCACCTTACAAAAAAAGGCCCCCTCCATAAAAAAATAAAGCATACCAAGGATATTCAATATTTATTACTTATAATATTACTCCTTAAATAGGTGTTTCCTGAATAAGCATCTTCAACGGAGACCATTAAACAGGGCATTCCATATAAGCCTTAGTCCACTTATCATTCCCACTATTCATATCCCACTATGATTTGATGGTATCTTCTTTTCAAATTTTTCCAGCAGTGCATGGCCATTTTACTCTCAGCTGTATGTACTGGTGTCTGGACGAATGTGCTAGTCTCCAATCCCAAAGTCTATGTCAGGTACAGTCTGAGGAACTCTGGGACACAGGTCAAAAGACCTTAGAAGCCATACAGTCCTCTCTCAGGACAGCAGCTGATTTGCCCACAGTTACCATGAAGTGAAGGGCTTCATGGGGACAAAGCCAGGCTGGCAGGACTTGCTAAGATATGGGGGCTAACTTTATAGCCTTTTCACTATCCTTATCTCTATAGCCAGATCTTTCAAAAGCAAATATAACAGTGCCACCAAAGAATAATTACCACAACTATTTATATTGCTAAGTAATATCTTAGGGGAAGGATGGCCTCTATGTGGTTTATCCATCTTGGGGGTTACCAGACAGGAGCATCCCTGTTACCCAGAATACTTCTTTCCCTCTTCCTTTTTGCCTGTCATCAGTTCAACCGCATGTGTTGGGGAAAAATATGCCTTAGATGGATATAAGTGGCCAAATCTGCAGCTGCCTGATACATTCCAAAAGCAAATACAAATGACTTGTAAAAATGAACTTGTGTTTAATATATAATAAACACTATAAGTAAGGGACAGAATCTAGAAAGGGACAGAATCTATCTTATGTCTTCTTTTCCCCCCACCCCTGCCCCATTGGGGTGATACATTCATGTGTTACAACTGTTGAAAGTCACATTTTTATAACTGTACCATTAACTATAGTCCCTGGTTAACTTAGGGTTCACTGTTTAGTTCTTTTGAAGACCTTTCTTTCTTTAGGAAAATAAAAGAGCAGGAAGCAATTGGATCAATTAACAAATGTTTGGGATAAAAATAATAAAGAAAAAGCTATCAATACTAAACACTTTTCAGAGACCTTCAAAATTAATAATAAAATTAAATTCCAATTTTTGAAACCACAATGAAGTTAAAAATAATTTATCTAAAAGCCATCCAGAGGCAGCAGTAGGAATGAACACCATGATCTGTGTACAGGATATGTTGGAAGTAATATTTAATTCCCGAAAAACACTTTATTACCCAGGCTTATTCTCATCTATTGGACTGATCCTGCAATTGCTTAGCAGAATAATGGAAAAGAGAAAGTGTCCTGAGATTTTCAGTGATGGGCATCCATTAATACTTGCATTGATCTGAGGCTGGTACTAAGTTTATACTTCAGCTCTTCAGTGTCTAGCTTTTATTAAAGGAGAAAGCCAAATCTTTATTCTATTCTGGAACAATACTAGCAAAGCACCTTCCAAAGAGCATGGCACCGCTTTTTACTACTGAAAGAAGATACTCTTTCAAAGCTGCGAGCCTCTACTTCTGTAATAGGGTCCATAGAAAATTACACTTCTTGTGACTCCATTATTACAAAAGAACTCTTCCTTCACTAGTCTGGTGCTGGAGTTTCCTATAATATTCAAACAAAATAAGCACACATGCACATATCCAGGTTTAGTCCAAAGTGTAAAGCAAAACAAAGCACTTTAGAAAATCTCACCTAGGTTTAGTTTTTTTAAAAGTACAATAAAAAGAAAAAAATACCTTTGCAAATATAGTCTTGACATAAATTGGCAGGTCTCCATGGGGACTTCCATAACCCCCTACAATACTAAACCCCAATCCTTCAGAGCCTTTCTCCAAAGTAATAATCTTAGGTGGAGGTGTTCTGAAAACACAATGCATGCCATTTAATTGAAGAATAGATATGGACAGGGAATTTCATTTTAATGGAAGAACATAGATTTGAGAGAGACTTTCATACTGTGAAACTATGAAGAAAGTTCAACCTATGAAGTCAACATCTCAGAGAGCAATCTAGAAACTTAGTTTTTAATTGTCTATGCTCCCTTTGTACTTGCTCCACGTTTCCATTCTGGCACTTACTCTACTGCATCGTGGTTACTTAACCATCTTTCTCCCCTATCAGACTATGAATTCCTTAAGTCTTAGTCATCTGAGTATTCCAACTTGTCACAAACTCAGAATCATGACTGTATGAACGAGAACTGAAATACAGGAGAGAAGAGAAACCAAAGTGATGCAAAATGGATGAAGACCATCTGTTTCAAACATATAATTTGGTTTTTCAAAGCTCCATACAGTGTGGAAGTCTCTTTCAGAAACAACACGGCTAAAAATTAAATTACCTAGGTGGGCTCAAGGAGTTTAATCTAAGCTTAGCTAATGCCAATTTCTTATTCCCAAATGCTATTGTCCAATGGGTACCCGGCAAAGAACTCTGGGGGCCCAGACACTATCATCTCATTTGTAGTAGCAGGTTTATATTTGTACAGTGGAATCACTTGTTTTGTGGCAACATGCATGTCTGAGGGACAGAGTCATCTGATATAAACCCGGCCATTCAGATATTTAGAGAAATTTGCAATATTGGGATATAAGCAAACTCTGACTATGCTGTTCTGTCTGGCTATAATAGTCTTCCCTCTCCCTCTCCTCAATTTTGCATGGCTTTCTTTAGGGTTGATTTTCAGTGGGTACACAGTGATACCAGTAGTTTGTTGATATACTTACTGGTTATTTACAGCAGACATCCAAATTAATTGCTGAATGTCTATGCCATGTAAATTAACTTTTTATTTAAATTAGAGAAGTTATGGGTTTTCAGAACAATCATGCATAAAATATAGGATTCCTATATATCCCTCTATTATTAACACCTTGCATTGGCGTGGTACGTTTATGTTAATACCGCCTCTGCTTATTCCAATTCTTTCAAAACTCAGCTTAAGCATTAGCTTCTTCTACTATGCTTCTTGAGTTAGGCCCCTTTCACAGGCCCTTGTGCTTACATATCTCTCTTAGAAGATATCTCTCATACACTTATGAACTCTTTTATAACCATGGATTTATGTGTCTGTTTTTCCAATGCTCTGGCAGTTCCTTGAGGACAGGAGCAATACTTTACCTACATTTTTAAGTTTGAACCCTTAGGACTTTACACTTGTACAGAGTCTGGCCTTAGGAAGGTGCTCAATAGACATCTGCTGAAATAATAATGAATTATCCCCTGCGGCTGAATGGTAATGACGTCAAGGATAAGGGTTCTTCTACTTTTCACCACCTCGTGGCTGTTCAAGCACTTTCAGCAATGGCTCATGGCTAGACAAGAATTTGATTCATGTTTCCTCTTTCAAAAATAGCCCCCATTTCCAAAGATACTGAAATGGGAACTTAGATACCCAAAGCCACTGTTTCAGAGCCGGGCCCTAGGGTCTACCAAATCATTAGAGACCTTCATAATTATGCCTATTCACAATAAGAGGCTTGTTTTCCTGGGGAGATGGGGAGTGTGCCTACACTCCTCAACTGGCAACATCTGATGGAGTTAACCTCCACCTATCTTAAGATGCCATAACATTTTCAATCAGTTTTAATTTACTTTCATATAAAAGACTAGTCAAAAATATCTCCCAATGTTAACAGTGGTGGGATTATAAGTGATTTTTAAAATTCTTTGATGCTAGTAGTTCCCAACCTGGCAGGGGGTCTGCGCAGTTATAGCAAAGGAACCAGGATTACATGGGCATGTCTACATTTCCTTAGGCATATCAAAGGATGCTAGAAGAACCCTAGGTTTTTTTTTTTTTTTAATGGAAAGGGGTCATTGTAACTTGAAAAATGTTATACTTTTATGTATTTGACTTATTTTAAGTGTGCATTTATTATTTTTATAATGAGAAAAAAGTAAAATGTGCTTAATTTAACATTCTTTCTTCAATAAAAATAAATAAAAAAGATGTCATTTAAGGTGATGAACTGCCAGGAAAAAACTTGGGAATGGCTGTGATGATAAGATTCTGCAAATAAACCATTCAGATCAGTTCAAAAGACATTTATTGAGCATCTACTAATGACTAGGCACTAGTGATACAGAGAGGAATAACTTTAGGTAGCATTCCTCAAAGTAAGGGTTTCTCTGCCTATCTGTAGCAGAATGACTGTGAGAAGCTTGTTAAAATCAAATTTCTAGAATCCACTGTAGACCACCCAATCAGAATCTCTGAGAATGGGGCCTGAGGAATTAGTATTTTAAAACATGTTCTTTAGATTATTCTTGTGCACATTCTAGTTTGAGAAAAATGGCTTTGATGAGCAATTTTAACTGCAATTTTAATGAAGTATGTCAGCAAGTATAACAATAAGAATTAATCTGGGAAAATATTTGAGTTTAGAAAATTGAGGAAACATGGTTCCTTGCATAAAAAAGCAGGGTGCACCTGGACTATAAATTTGTGGTTCACTATGTCAAAGTGACACAGTGTAGGCACAGGCCCTGTGATAAAGACCTCGTAAGAAGTTATACAATAGAATAAAGCCTTGTGGGAAATAAGGGGACCTTGGTGCCTTCTTGGAGATTATCTAGGAATTAGAAAAGGTAATGTGCACTTTCCTCCTCCTCTTCTTCAGACAGTACACTCTAGATCTGGAAAAGGTCTCACTGAGCTTTGCCCATGCACATAATTGGCACAATGCATCAAGAATACTCACTCTGTATCTTCTGTTTGGTGTTCAGCAGTGGGTGAACCAAGATCGTAGCCCGTAGACATGTGTTCAAGCTGAGTTGCTATGGCGCTTATATTGGTATCTGCTACAACCTGGGGAAAAGTTGGAACACAACAACCCACGATAAGGCAGGGGAGAATTAGAGAAACAATGCTATATCTAACTGTAAGTTCTTATTCTTCATTTTATTTAACCTATGAATAGCTTTTGACTCAACGGCTTATTCTCTTTCTTGAACTGTCTTCTTCATTTGGCTTCCACAACACCACATTCTACTAGTTTCCTTTCTACCTTTCTGATCACTTCTTCATATCTCCCAAACCTCTGTTAGAGCACCACCTCTGTCTATCAGAGTCCCACAGGGGTCAGTCCTGGTCTAATCATTTCCATCTATACTTACTACCTTAGTTATCTCATCTCTTGAATTTAAATATCATCTACGTTTTGATAACTCCCAAATCTGTATCTTCAGCATCACCTCTTACTTAACTCCAGATCCATAAATCTAATCATCCGCTTAATATCTCTAGTGGGATGTATAATAGGAATCTCAAACCCAACATGTCCAAAATTGAGCCCCTGCTCCCACCAACCTTTGCTCCCATAGTCTTTGTCATCTCAGGTAATTGTAACTTGATTCTTCCAGTTTCAGCAAAGATTGGTGTCATCCTTGATTCCTCTCTTTCTCTCACAACCTACATGAAATCCTCATAAAATTTTACTGGCCTGTGTAAGCTTTATAAATGTTAAATTTCTTGAACTTGATATATCCTTGTTTTTAAGAACTGTATATGGCAGTATTCCATATACTGTTCAAGGTACATGATGTATACAACCTATATGCAAGTGTTCAGAAAATGGACTGATGGATGGATGGATGGATGGAGTGATAGACTGATGGATAGATAGAATGATATGGCAAATGTGGCAAAATGTTAAAATTGGTGGATCTGGGTATCTGGGGAGATGGGGTATGTTGGACTTCTTTGTATAGGGTTTTGTTATTATTTTTGTAACTATTCCATAGGTTTGAAAGTGCTTCAAAATAAAACGTTAAAAAAATTCTCTTGGCCTATCTACAAAATCATCTCTTGCCTGGAGTTTTAAAATGGAGGAGGCTCATTAGTCTCCCTGCTTCAGTACCCTCCTACCCGCCCTGTCTATGGCAGCTGGAATGGTCCTCTAAAAATATAGCAGATCACTTGCTTAGAACCATCTTGTGCAAACCCAAATCCTTCAAAACACACGCTGAAGGCTTTACTATGACCTACAAGCCCTCAGTGACCTGTCAGTTCCATCTCTGCCCTCGTCTCCTAACATTCTCTGCTATGTTCACTCTGCTCCAGCCATACTGGCCTCACTGCTGTTTCTCTCACAGCCAGACATACCCTCACCTCAGCACTCTGCAGTTGCTGTGCCTTCTGTCTGGGATGTTCTGCATTCAGCATATGTATGGTTAATGCCTTCACTTCCCTCAGGTCTTTATTCTAAAGTCACCTTCCCAGGTCACTCTATATTTCCACACCAACTCCCCAGCTCAACATTTCATATCTCTCTTCCCTGCTTTATGTTTTCCTCCTTACCATTATCACTGTCTAATGAACAGTATATATTTTATCTTATTTATTGTCTATCACTTCATACTAGAATGTGTGGGCAGGAAGTGTTTTCTGTTCATTACCATATGTCCTCACATAGAACAGTGCCTGGCAAATAATAGGTGCTCAACAAATATTTGTTGGATGAAAGAATGAGTAAAGTAATAATCTCTGGCTCCCTGAGATTTGCCTTTTAGATGGTCCTAAACAATAATAGATTAATGATATTTAAATATTCACTTTATATTTGTATTCTGCAAACAATATTCCAAAATATTCAGAAGAAATATGGCATCACTCTGAGATCCCATACTAGGAACCAGAATGGAGTTGCAGAGTTCAGCTTCTGCCACTCAAATGATGCTGTGTCTGAGTTTCAGTTTAGATAATGGACTTTTAAAATGATGTTAAGTGGACATCATAAAAGCCTGTCTTGCCTGCTTACTCAGTATATGTTTTCCACCTCAACTAGTCAACAGAATTTATTTTTCAAAATAACCCCTCTACTTCTAGGTTATAATATTCATTGCACAAGTACAGAGTGAGGGGATTTTGCTTGACAGCAGTGCAAAGGGGATTGCTTTGATTGCAGTTTCAGAATAAGCCGACAGAGGGCACGGCTGCCTAAGTCGTTAAGTTTAGCTACATCTGTTTAAAGTATTTTAGAATAAAGGGTGACAGGACTGGCCTGGCAGGGTCAGAACCCATTTTGGGTGAACCATCCTATTCTGGGAAAAACATTGCTCTGTGCAAGTTATAGGATCTTCTGGAAACATCATCATATGAAGAATGACTTAATTAATTGGGGGATATTTAAGGGAATAAGACTTAAGGAGGAAATGGCAGATTCTCTCTGACACTTATCACTAGTTCTTTCTGCTCTCCTACACAGAAAGTGTATTGAAAGAATTGTCTTTGCAGAAGTTGCTGTCATTTCACCTATTTTGTTCTTTTTTTATGTTTTCCTTCTTCTCCTCCCTCACCTATTCTTTTTTTATTTTTATTTTTTTAAAGATTTATTTATTTATTCCCCACCCTGCTGCATGTTGTTTTGTGCTTGCTGTCTGCTTTCTTTGTGTTCTTCTGTGTCTGCTTGTCTTCTCTTTAGGCAGCACTGGGAACCGATCCTGGGACCTCTGGAGTGGGAGAGAGGTGCTCAATCTCCTGTGCCACCTCAGCTCCCTGTTCTGCTGCATCTCTTATTGTTTCTTCTCTGTGTCTCTTTTTGTTGCATCATCTTGCTGCACCAGCTTTCTGTGCAGTCCAGCACTCCACATGGGCCAGCAGTCTGCATGGGCCAGCTCTCCGCTTGGGCCAGCTTGCTGCACAGGTCAGCTCGCCGCACAGGCCAGCCTGCCTTTACCAGGAGGCCCCGGGAATCGAACTGTGGACCTCCTGCATGGTAGATAGGAGCCCAATCGCTTGAGCCGCATCTGTTTCCTACCCTCACCTATTCTTAACCCACACCACCTTTATAAACCACTCTTGCTCTAGCTTCTGTCCCTTTTACCCAGTCCAGACTTCCATGACCCACAGTCTTCCGGCTTTCTTCCTGCTGCTCGGAGCCACTCATCCATATCTTTGCTGTTCTTCTATTCACCTCTTAATGACTCAGTCCTGGGCCTTGCACACTCAAGTTCTAGGTGATACCACACATTCCCAATACTTTAAATTCCAATAATATCCTGGCAATTCCCAGTCTAGCCTACTATATCCAATTGCTAGCTTGATATCCGTATTTTAATATTCTAAAGGCTTATTAAAATTAACACAACCAAATCCAAGCTCTTCATTCAACCGCCCATTCCCCTCAATTTACTTTTCCTCTAGTTTTCGTCATCTTACTAAATAGTACCTCAAGCTGCTCAATTAGGAATCTACTAGGTAGAATTTTGAAAATTGCTGTCTGATGACTGTCCAATTGGAAAGGATGCTAGGATGCTAGCCATATAGGAGCTTACCTTCTGAATAGTAACCCGGACCTCCTGTAGGTAACCAAGTCCTCTGGATTCTACCTACAAAGTGCTTCTCAAATTCATCTACTATGACCATCCTAGTTGAAACCATCATCATCAATTGTCTTTTAACTGGAATCCCTACTCATTCTCTTCTAATCTTTGTCTCTACATAGCAGCTAGTTATTCTTTTCAGATATAAAATGGATAATGGCACCCCTCTGCTTAAAGCCTTTCTGTGAGCTCCCTTTGTACTTTGCTCTTTGTCTTTTTTATTTATTTTTATTTTTTTTAGTCTTTTGTACTTGGAATCAAATTCAGATCCATACTTATGCACAGAAAAGTCCACCACTCTGACCCCATCTATCTACTTCCACTCCACCCAGGTCCTCACTGCCTGGAACTCCCCCTTCCCCAGTCACCCTGGTCTCAGGTTAAATGCCACTTCCATTATACAAACCTTCTTTGACCACCCCCATTTAAGTTAATTTCTCCTGTTTTCCTTTCAAAGTATTTCTCACTGATGGGGTGATACATATTTTTGTGACTGCTAACTCTCCTGAAGTTACAGACTGTTTTCTTTAGTTCAATGCTATTATGTGCTTGGCACACAGTAATTGCTCAATAAAATACTTCTGGAATGAATGATTGGCTCTAAAGTGTTTCATAAGGAATAGGGAGTACAGAACCCAATTCTTAGAATTTCCACAGAGCAGAGTGAGACTGATGAAGATTACAAGGAGGGAAATGAATGTGGCTCAAGTGATTGGGCTCCTGTCTACCATATAGGAGGTCCAGGGTTCGATTCTTGGGGCCTCCTGTGAAAGGCAAGCTGGCCCGTGTGGCGAGCTGGCCTGAGCGGAGAGCTGGCCCACGTGGAATGCTGGCCAGCATAGGAGTGCTGGCCCGCGCAGAGAGCTGGCACAGCAAGATGACGCAACAAAAAGAGACACAGAGAAGAGACAATAAGAGACACAGCAGACCAGGGAGCTGAGGTGGTGCAAGTTGCTTGGTAGGAAGTTGGATATGCACTGTCTGCTGCCCATGAAACAGACTTGCACAAACCTCTCACTCCCAGAATGACTTTTTGGCCCCAGTACAATTGCATCAACCCTCTTGGTCTTACAGTGCATTAGTAATTTGATAGGCTAGAGAGTTACACTTGGAAAGGTGTGTAAAAGGGTTAACCTGATCTCCTAGCTCCTTATTTTCAGACCTGTGGATCATTCACTGTCCTTTTCCTGCAGTATATTACTCCCTACCTGGCTTCATTTGGCTTTCTAGTCAGCATAGATAGGTGTCTTCCTCCTGGCTACATATTAGTATCACCTGAGGAGCTTTAAAATATCCTGATGTCCATACCACAGCCCAGACCAATTAAATCAGAAACTTGGATAGGATCTAGGAATCAGTATTGGAAATAGTGATTTTATTATACAACAAAGTTTAAGAACTACTTATAAAACATTCAATAATGATACTCATGCATACCTCTACCACATCTCAATTCTTACCCCCAGGTAAGCCTTCCATCTTTTTCCAATAAATATAAAGTCTTCTAGATGAAACTGTTCTCAGCAAATTGATGTCTCTTACTTTTCTATGGCTCAGCAATCCACTCAGTATGACAAACAGGCATCTGCTCTGGGACAGGCTCTGTGCTAGAGGACATTATCCCAGTTTTGGATAAATTCATGGTCTGGTGGAAAACCGAACCCCACGCACTCCCTATTCTCAGTTAGAGTTTCTAAACAAAGGAGTTTACAAGATCTCTCATCATAAAGAGGGGATAAGGGTGGAGTGAGGGGGGATCCCAGGCATAAGGATAAATAATGTTGGGAAGCGGATGTGGCTCAGTCGATGGGGCTCCCGTTTGCCATATGGGGGGCCCCGGGTTTGGTTCCCGGGGCCTCCTGGTGAAGGCAGCTGGCCCGCGCGGCTCAGTGAGCTGACGCAGCAGGATGACCCAAGCAGACACAGAAAAACTCACAGCAAATAAATAACTAACTAAATAAATAAAATCTTAAAAAAAAAAAAAAAACAAAACGATAAATAATGTGCTTTACTCCAGTGGGTGTGAGGTGTGGAGTCTGAGCCAGCACCACCATCAATACCTGGGAACTTGTTAGAAACACACACTCTTGGATCCTATCCTAGTCCTACAGAAACATAAACTCTGGGAGTGGGACCCAGCAATTGTGTTTAAGGAAGCCCTCCAAGTGACTCTGAAGTGTGCAAACGTTTGAGAAGCACTGTTCCACTCAATTCCCTTAGCTTCTGTTTAAAATCTTTTCTTTAATCCTTTTCTAAATGATCCTAGAAGAGAAACCACCAGACTCAAACTCATCTGCAGCATTTCTCCTTACCTTTTTCAGAGGGAACATCACCCACCCTATCTCCTTTGCCTTCAACTACTCCCTTGTTCTCTACCGACTTGCTGCCATCTCTGAAATGAAGAAATTCCTTCAAAGATTGCCAGTGATGTATCTGTCAGTGGTGGTAGCCTTTTTATGAAATACAGACTTTATTTAATTCTGCCTCATTGGCAATTGTAATATCCTTGAAATTCTTTTCATTCACCCTTAGTGTTTAGGACATGTACTCAGATTCTGGCTCTTTTCTATTCTCTTTTTCCAATTTCAAGAATTTAATTTTCTTTCTATGTGCACCTGATAAAAAATAGTATAGTACATGATAAAAAAAAAGTCAAACTTCTCACTCCCTAGAGACACAATGAACTTTTTCTTTTTAATTCTAGAGCTATAAGCTAATCAATATGCTTATATTACTATTGTGAAATTTATCATCTTGATATCTACTGACTCCCTATTCCAAAACATGAGAATTTAGCTTGCAAACTCTTCCACCTATCTTTCATTTTTAAGTTCTATTAGTTTCTTAGGTTTCCTTAAATATACTCAAATTTTTGCAGTTTTAAAAATTTCCAAAAATCTCTTTTTACTTCAACTTAAAAAATTTATACAAGCATATATTTTTATTTTTTTTAGGTACCAGGGCCAGGGACTGAACCCAGGACCTCGTATGTGGGAAGCCAGTGCTCAACCACTGAGCCACATCAGGTCCCCTGAGTTGTTTTTTTTTTTTTTTAAAGATTTATTTAATAAATATTTATTTATTTAGTAAAGATTTATTTATTTATTT